>CM040244.1:200331996-200735734 GCA_022545495.1 Chrysanthemum lavandulifolium
CCAAACACTTACCCCGCTCCTCACCAAGATTTACCCACACCTTAAGTATTCTAGAACCCATCGACAACGATCGAGGATGCTTACACAAGGATTTCCGACTTGGAGAAATTAGAGCATCTCATTGGTTAAAGCTTTAATTCTCAGACAAGCTTACAAAAGCTTGCATAAGCTTTTGTAAGCTCAACCTTTTAGCTTTTCTTAATTGCGTGTCAACAAAAGTCAAATTCCAAGTCAAAATCGATTTCAAGTTAATTTCGGTTCTTCAAAGAAACAAGATTGCATAATTCATCATGTTTTAAAAGTTAAATTGCACTTAAAGGGTCAACCGCCACTTGTTGTAGAGCCTTGTTAATCATAGTTTTAAAGTTTCAAATCATAATCTATCACAATCTCTTTTTGAGTATGTGTCTCTATCATCGAGGAGCACAATTTTGGGTGAAAAGTTAGTAAGTCGTTGTGCTCAAGTTCTATGGATGAGAACACAACTCACGATTATGGCTTTACTTTCGATAAAATACCTATGTATTGTGACTCAAAAGTGCCATAGCCATATCATGCAATCTGCTCATCACTCAAAGACTAAGCATATCCGTGTCCGCTATCACTTCATCAAAGAGTACGTCGAAAATGGTACCGTTGAATTATTTTTCGTGAAGATCGATTACCAACTCGCCGATCTATTTACTAAAGCCCTTCCAAAAGAAAGGTTTGACGATTTAGTTCGACGAATTGAATGCGAAGCCCAACCCCGAGGAGTTAGAACGCCTTCTCGAATCTTCTTGAAAATGATTTTCCAAATAGTCATCAGAAATATTTTTGAAAACAAAATACAAAATTTGAAAACCAACAAAAGCAAAATATAAAAATATAAAACTTTCAAAAATACAAAAACAATAAAAATCAAAATCCAAAAATATTCTTCTCACGACATGTCTCTTGTATAATCGATATTCAGACGCTTCTAGAAATGTCATTCAACAATGATACGGGCATGTATAGATGCTTGAGCGAGAGTTCTTTAAATGTTTTCTAAAACATGTCGCTTCTCAAAATTTTTCAAAAATGGCTTTCAGATACTTCAAGACGAAACCCGGACAAAAATGATGACTTTTGATTATTTCAAATCAAAACTCGTGTTTTTAAAGAAAAATCAAGTGTACGCTTCAAGCACTACATTTAAAATGGTGAGAATCATCATCATCTTGAGCACCTTTTCAAGATTGTTCAAAAGATTTTCAAAATCTTTCAAAATATTTTGTGCTCAAGATAACTCCTCTAAAACCCTTTAATTGATTATGCTTTATTAAAGGGGAGTATAAAACAAAATGTTCCAAATTCATGCTTAAATCAAATCCGCTTTTCTCCCAAAAGATTCTAAAATGTTGTTTAATCTGATGATATCAAAAATATCACGAATATGCTATTTTTGAGGGGAGGAGACGTGATTAAAATGTGATCAAAAGTTTAATGATCGTTGTTTGAATCTCATAATGAGCTCGACTCGATTGAAACCAATGAATTGACGAGGAATCATGTACCATCTCGAGAAACTTTCTATGGACTTGACCAGACGGGTAATAATTTCAAGCTAGTTCTCTAGTGATGTAAACGTGTCTCGAATCGGTCTAGTTCATTTAAAGTCGATCAATTCAAAAGTGCGAACTCTACCTCTATGTGCGATTTCAAAAACTTATAAGCACATGTGAAGGGGAGTGTTTCGAAAATATAAAACTCACTTGAGTGTTTCAAACATGTTTTCTATCATAAACACTCGAGAGATTTTCAAGAAAAATGGTTTTATGGCAACAATAGGATAGTCATGGAGTTATAAGGTGACTAAGGATAGGAAATCCGTCCTATGATCCGCCAGAGTCGAGGGATCTACCCAAGGACATCACCAATAGTTAGAACTAGAAGTCCTTAGGAATGATTGAAAAAGGAGTAATGTGAGAAAGGAGAAAGAAGGGGTTGAAGAATTAAAAGAAATGTAATGAAAAGGGTGAAAAGAAATAGCCCTCCATAATCAACCTTAGGCGTAAACCGGGTTCAATTCATATGCTACTAGTTGTCACTAGATGACACCGGTATTGAAGACAAAGACGCCATGGACCCAAAGGACGCACCGCACTAAACCTTCTAGCCACTCAATTCCTCTCAAAAGGATTTGTTTCATTCTCACCGGAACCCTACATAATCTATCGACTTTCTCTTAGAGATCGTTGGTATTGAAGAAGGAGACCTCTCCTAGTCTCCGCCAGAAAACCAAAATGCACTATTGAGTCTAGAGCCACGAGATTCATCAAAAGATCTCATAGGAACACTTGACATGACATCGCTTGTTGTTCATCAATAAGGGCACAAGTGATATATTCTAGAGTCCCACGCAGATCTTAGCAATCGCCGTAACATTTATGAGAAGTTTCACATCCGTGATCTTCATGATTGAATGGAAACTCCCGCCGTGGTCAACATCAAGCGACCGACAAAGCAGTCACTTTGTAACTCCCGTGGATTACGCTTAGTGTGTCTCAAACGGTCTACAACAGGAGTGATGCTTCGTGTACCTCAAATGACTCATCCGAATCAGAGGTGTATTTCGTACATCGCGTTATCTCACTTGTGGGACTCAGCTCAGAACGGCCTCTGTGAGAATTAGAGATGTGTTTTCACACTATGTCATTAACACCCTCGAAATTCAAACTTGTAAGTGCTTTAATCGCTTATTACTAACCTGTTTTATGTTTTCTTCTTATGGAAGCTCCGGAGCGGATTGATCGTGCAGACTCTCCACATGCTCATACCAACAACACATGAAAGTTCTCATCAAAATCAAAGGCAACTCAAAGTTAAAGATGATTCTTCTTCAATGTCAAAGAATCTACAAAGTTTAAAGACTCGAGAACTACATCATTGGTAACCAAAAGTCAAATAGAAGTGTGAGCATGGTGGAGAAAGGCGTGAGACACCTAACCAACGAAGTTGACAACGGCGACAACCACATTAAATGATTTGTTAGCCTTAATAGTTTTTATTAGAAGTGATGGTCATTCACGCTTAGGAACTTTGTAACGTGTGTTAGATATCGTGATAGAATAGTCAACGGGCTCGTGGATTGGGCTAAGCTAATTGGTTAAAAGTTAAGCTATGCTAGCCTTTATAAGCTTATGTATCCCAAGCCCAATCCAAGTCCAAGTCGAGGCCCATTGAAAGCCCATTAGGGCATATTATTGTAAGGAACTATAAATACCCTCAAAGTCTCATTTGAGGGTGTGCTTGAGTGTGTGTGTGTGTGTTTTTCTTTGGAATATACAACTTATTGTTTTCATCTTTTCTCTCACACACATACACGGTTTATATCATCAAGTCACCATCTTTCTCATCTTTATTTCTTTCTTCTTCACGCATAGTTTGTGTTTGTGTTTAACGAGGTTTCACGTGGTTATACTTGTGTTCGTGTTGTGGTTTGTGATAAGGTTGATAAAAGTAAGGTCCTACAATTGGTATCAATCGCCTAACAATGGTTTAGGAGTGTTTGGTTGAAGTTTTTTTGTAGTGTACGCGTAGTCTTCGCTCTCAAAGTTGTCACGCATAAAACTTTAATTTTTGCACTTAAATCTTCAAGATTCTTATGGTCTAAGGTTTATATAGTGTTAAAGAGTCTAGTTTTGCAAAAAGTTCAAGCTTTACGTGTTTTGGTTCGCTTTTAAACTCGTTTTTGGTTCGTAGTTCATTTCACGCATAAGCATTCAAGGCACTTTGGGTGAAAAAGGTCAAAACTTTCTTGTTATTTGAGTGTTTTAAGGTCGTTTGTGCATCGAAATCGTTTGAATCATCGGAAATTTTTACGCGAAGTCAAAACCCTATTTTTACGCCAGAAGAAAGTCAAAACCCTAGTTTTCACGCATAACTTTTGGTGAAGAATCTTCGCAAAAACGGTGACTCAAGCTTCCTCACTTGGATAAGTGTGTGGAACACTTCGACTTTGGATATCTTTTACCGTGATGTTGTAAAGGATTTTGGTTTTAAACCAACTCTACGATAAGCGTAAAGCTTACGAGTAAGCACTCTACGATAAGTTAACTCTTACGCGTAAGGTACTTTACTTCACGCTTAAAGTTTACGATAAGACTTACGCTTAACCTTAGGTTTACGATAAGAATCCTACGCCTAAGCTCTTTACGATAAGGACTCCTACGCATAAGCAATCCCACGATAAGCATTCATTTCTACGCATAAGAACCGGTTTACGAGTAAGATTTTGAGCAAAACTTCAAACGGCTATAACTTTTGAACCAGAATCTGCTTTCAATTTCTACCCATCAAAACGACCGTGAGAACGAGGAGAATAGACCGCCGAATAAACTAAAGTTTGGTCAACCTTCAAGTCCTAAAACGCCCGAAAAGAAGTTATTGAGGTTTTAAGTTTTAGACCAAATTTTCACTACAACAACCGAGCTTAATCTTCATCAAACACAACTCCTTTATCGTTGAATCGATCCTACATCAACTTTATCATATCATACCTTCATCAATGGCAACTCAACAAGACATTCATGCACCGGTGCCGAAAACCGCCCTCCTATGTTGGAAAAAGGTGGTTATCTTCAATGGACAAGTCGAATGCTTCGTTACATCAAGACAAAACCTAATGGAAAATTGATGATCAAATCCATTCGTGATGGACCCTTCATACCGACAAGTCCAAGACCGAAATGCCGATGCAACACCTCCCGTCCCACCATTTTTTCGCCTTCAAAAGAATCGAATACTCAAGAGGATCAAACAAGTCAAGCAGATGACATGGCAATTCATATTGTCCAACTGGGTTTACCAAGAGACATCTTTGTCAGTCAGAGACAGCCAGAAACCGCTTTCGATATGTGGAACGTGTTAGACGACTTTGTCATGGAACCGAAATTGGTCAACAAGATACGGAGAACAAGTTGCTAACCGCTTGGGAGAAGTTTACATCTACCTGTGAGAATCCATTGAATCCTACTATGGAAGGTTCTGCACTTTAATGAATGAGTCGATCGAAACAAGTTGACACCCGTAACTATCGTGAGCAACATCAAGTTCTTGAACAATCTACCGTAAGAATGGGGACGATATGTCACTATTGTCAACCAAACAAAAGACTTACATCAAGTGAACTTTGATCAACTCAACGATTTTCTCAAACAAAACCAAAATGAAGTGAATGAAGTCGCAAGAAAGATTAGCAAAGAATCATGATCCATTGGCACTCATTGCAAAGACTCAAACTCCAAAGAATACACAACAACAAGCTTCATCATCTTCCACTAACAACAACTTGCAAAGAATACATCCTCAACAACAAAACTATCCACCGAACAACAACATTACCAGAACAAGGAATCACCGATCTTGAAATGGAACCGAAGAAGCTTTGTCACAAGCATTTGCATTCTTGGGTAAAGCATTCAGAGGTCGCTATTCCACACCAACTAACAACAACCAAAGGATTTCATCAAACACTCGCAATGTGCAAATTGCACACCGGTGTGAATATGGGTAATCAAGGACAAATGGTTGGAGTTATTGGGAATCGCAGGATATGCTACCGATTTCGTATGGGTAATCAAAGCGGTTCCGAATCGTGGTAATCGATGGGTCGAATGTTGGGAATAGAGCAAGGGTAATCGAATGGGAATGTTGCGCCCAATGTTGGGAATTATGGAAATGTGAATCGTGGTAATCAGTTACGTGTTATAACCACAAGGATTGGGTCACATGGCAAGGAATTGTCCAACTAAGCCGAAAAAGAAGGATCTTGCGATCTTCGTAAAGCTATCATGTTGGTACAAAAGGAACAACTGACTTCAATTGAGTGCCGAGGAACATGACTTCATGGCTATTATGGATGATTTGAAGACCTCGAGGAACTCAATGCAAACCGCATCTTCATGGCAAATCTTCAGAGACTAAGTACGACATCGATTCGACGCACCTCCCGCCTATGACGCCAATGCAAGATCCGAGGTACCAATCATTGATCCATGCTATAACAATGTCATATTTGATGTGTTTACTCATGACGAACAAGATTCGTGACATCAAGACCTACTTATGATACATACCGACAATCCGAGTTGTAGCAATACTAACTCGAGACTCCGATGTGGATCCTAGTGGAGACCGTGGCACAAAATATCGAGACCGATGAGGAAACACGTGCTTATTTTGAATCATTAATCAATAATCGTGGCATTGAAATTGAGAAAGTTAGAACGGTCAATCGCGGGTTAAGGCCGCGAATGCTAAATTGACCGCCGAGCTTGAGAGTTACAAGGAGAACGCAAAAGCCTTTGAATTTCATAAAACAAAGAATCGTAATTAGAAATTGGTTATCGAAATTTGGTTTCTAAAGAACAACTATTGCAAATCAAGTATAACACACTTGATGTGAATTTGAACTTGAAAATTAAATCTTTAAACAAGGAAATTTCGATTTAAATAACCAACTTTCTAAACAAAAGAAATGTTTTCTAATCTTGAAAAGAGAAGAAGCGCTTGATTATCGATTTTTCAAAACGAGAAGATTCTCTTCTTGATGAAATTCTTGATAAAATGAAAAATCCAAACTTTGGAAAATTTGCTTTTAAAACGGGTCATTCTCGCTCAAACAATCAAGATGCTTTCTAATCAAGTAAATCCGCTTTCATACTAATAATAGAATGGCACTTGGTAACGACCCTTCTTCGCTCCTCAAGAAAGCTCGAAACCTCGTAATGTGTTAAACAATGGAAATGTTTTACATGAACCCATTATTGTTCGTGATTCTCTTGAAACGTTAGAACTATCTCGAGGAGAGTAGATCAAAATGAAACAAAAGAATCCGGAAATCAAACCAATTGATTATAACAAATGGAACAAAATTAACGGAATTACTTTTGTTAATCAAAAGAAAAGTCAAAGTTTTCCATCACACCAAGTGTTTCAAACAAAGAGTCAACACTGCTTCAAAATCTGCTTCAAAACCAGTTGTTGTCTCAAATTCTCTTCGAACATTGAACAAATGTCTTCAAACAATCCTTTTAACACAAGTGATGCGAGAAGTATTTTAGAAAATGTGAAAACTAGAATTGTGGATCTTCAAGACATCATTAAAACTAAAACCAATATTACAACAAACATCCGGTTTAATAGTTTTGATAATGAAAATAAAAAGTATTTTGAAACTCAAATTGCCCTCACCGAATGCCATCGGCAAGGGTAATTCATTTTGAACAAGCATTTTTGAAAGAAACAATGACTTTGTCAAGGACCATAAATCCGGTAAAGCAAGCTAATGACCGTGTTGAACAAATCAAAGTTTTGGAAAATTTAAATGACTCTCTTCAAGATGTTCGACTCATCGATATTATGTCCATTATTTTACAAACATATTCTGTTGAAGATCATGAAAGACTCCACCGAGACCTCCAAAATTGTTTCAAAATATGAAAAGCACTTGAGAAACTTGAAAAGAAAATGTCTCATATTTTAAACAACTTGATCGAAAACCGAGGAATGCAAGTATGACAAATTGTCGATGAGCGTGCCTACAATGACATGAAAGCGAAAAATGATCTTTTGAGGGCTCACCGAATGTCAAAAGGAAAGGCAAGGGATACTAAGATTACAAAACCATTGACCGAGGAGAAAGCAAATGTTCCCAAACCGGTTTTAAAACCAAAATGTCTGCTTCAATGCCTCCTCCAAAAGTCAATGAGAAAATGATTTATCAAAACCAATCACCCACCGCCTTGCCTAAACAAAATGTTGATAAAGGAAAAGCGGTTATCGAGAAACCAAAAGTTTTAGCTCCCGGCCTTTTAAGATGAGTACCACTAATGCGCCCGCCTCCACATCTAAAACATATGGAACAAACGACATAAGTTTAGAAAAGCACTCTAAAGAGACTAGGAAAGTCGAAACCACTTCTCTAGATAAGATTGTGAATCCTAATGAGTGTGCCTTACCTTCTACAGACTAGGAAGCACCTCTAGGAGCAGCAGACTAAAGCCTAAGAGCAATACAAGGAACAATAGAGTCTCGCTTGCCTCTAAGAGTAGTCGCTTGAATAAAGAGAAGAAAGTAGAAGAACACCCTAGGAATTTACCGCTTTGTAATAAGAAAGACATTTCATCCGAATGTAATGAACCTATGAAACTTGCTAAGTCTAATGAATGTGTTGAATCTCTTTGTTTAACTTGCAAGAAATCTTTAACTAATGTTCATGATGATTGTGTTTCTAAGAATGAGATTGTTAAGCTCATAAGAAGAATGTTCCCAAAAGAACTTATGCTAAACGAATAGGAAGACTAGTTGCGAGACTTAGGCTTTACACTACCGATAGGGAGCATAATGTTTACTTTAGGGATGACATTTGAAACCCACGGTAGAACTTTCACACTCGAGAATGGTAGAATGAGTGATGCACCCGTCTTACCAATAGATAACTTCTATGAGTGTGATCGATTTTACCTCTAACCCAAAGGAACCAAAATCAAAACGGTTTCCAAAATCTTCTTCTTCTCGTTATTGGCGTGTTATCGAAATATGTCTTTGGATCGTCGACTGGTTGCTCCAAGCACATGACCGAAATCAAGTCACGATCAATTTCGTCTGGCAATTCATGGAACCGACGCTTTGGAAATGATCATGTAGCAACTATCATGGGTTATGGAGATCTACCTTTGGAAATTATTTGATCACTCGGGTTTACTATGTCGAAGGGTTGGGACACAATTTGTTTTCACAAGCCGTGATGCGATTTAGAGGTTGCTTTTAGGAAAAATGCTTGCTTCGTTAGAAACTTGAATGGCACCGATCTCTTAACCGGGAATCGTGATACAAACTTGTATGCTATCGACATTAACCAAATGGCCTCTTCATCACCAATATGTCTTATGACACGAGCATCCGAACAAAGTCCTGTTGTGGGCACGACGGTTATCCCATCTCAATTTCGACACCATCAACAAACTTGCCAAAGACAACATCGTCAATGGACTTCCAAAGTTCAAATACACCAAGGATCACTTATGTCCATCATGCGAACAAGGAAAAGCAAAAGAGCATCATATAAACCCAAACCCGCACTCTAGTTCGAAGCAAGGTTGCATATGTTGCACATGGACTTATGTGGCCCAATGAGAGTTGAAAGCATTAATGGGAAAAAGTATATTCTTGTTATCGCCGATGATTATTCAAGATATACATGGGTTAGGTTTTGAGATCAAAAGACGAAGCACCGTGCATCATCATCACCTTCCCGAAACGTATTCAAGTACTTCTTCAAGCTCCAAGAAGAGTTGTAAGAATGCATAACGCACGTAATTCACAAATCGTGAGTTAAGAGCTTATTTTGAAGATGTTGGAATAACTCATCGACATCGCTTGTTAGAACTCCACAACAGAATGGGGTAGTTGAAAGAAGAAATCGAACTCTTGTGGAAGTCGCCGCACAATGCTAATTTATTCTAGTGCACCGTTATTTCTATGGGTCGATGTCATTGCAACGCTTGTTTCACTCGTAACCGATCCCTAATCCATCCAAGATTCAATAAAACCCCATATGAAATAGTGAACAATGAAAACCCGATATCTCTTACTTTCACGTGTTTGGCGCTTTGTGCTATCCGACAAACGACAGAGAAGATCTAGGTAAATTGAAAGCTAAAGGTGATATTGGAATCTTCATTGGATATTCGATAACTCGAGGGCATTGTGGTGTATAATGTAAGAACTAGGAGGATCATGGAGACGATGAATGTGAAATTTGATGAACTTTCACAAATGGCTTCGAGAGACTCGCCTAGAACCCGCACTAAACCCGCAGACTTCGGACACATCGCTCAGACTCGACTCAAAGAGCTCAATCAACTTCGCTTGACAATCCTAAAGAACAAGAATGGGAGAATTTCTTCGAGTTAATGTTCGATGAATACTATGGTGGAACTTCGACAAATGCATCAAACCATCATTCCACCGCACCCGCCAAAATCATCCTCCACCACCAACAAAGATGCATCTACAACGGTCGAAACCAATGCACCAACTCCATCAACATCATCTACATCTACTCAAGTTCTTGCACCCGCTCTACCAAAGCAGCTGATGAGCAAAACCAAAACCGAAACGATGCAACGTTAGATGAAGACTTATTTGAAAACCCGCTTGCTACGGAATCACCGAATCATCTTCAAGCTTACGAGAACCATCTAACTCGCACACGATAACCAACGGTATCCTTCTACTCAAGTGGACAAAAGACCACCCAATTGAACAAGTTATTGGTGAACCTTCAAGGCCAATTCGACGAGACGCCAACTTGCCACCGATTGCGACTTATGCATTTACCTTTGCTCAATTAGCAATATAGAGCCAAAGAACATTCGCGAGGCAATGGCGTAACCCGCATGGATAGAAGCGATGCAGAGGAACTTCTCCAATACCGCCTACATGACTCTTGGGAATGGTTCCAAGACCAATTGACATTCGCCATTGATCTCAAATGGTTATGGAAGAACAAAAGGGATGAAGAGATGACCGTAATTCGCAACAAAGCTCGCCTTGTGGCCAAAGGATACAGACAAGAGGAAGGGATAGACTTTGAAGAGTCATTCGCACGGTAGCTAGACTTGAAGCGTCAGATATTCTTAGCCTATGCACTCACAAAAACATCACGGTTTATCGATGGACATTAAGACCGCGTTTTGAATGGAACTCGAAAGAAGAAGTGTACGTGAGTCACCAAGGCTTCATCGACATGGAACATCCGACTACGCCTACAAACTCAAAAGGCAATCTATGGTTTGAAACAAGCTCGAGAGCGTGGTATGACGAACTCGTCCTCTTCCTTATCCAAAACAATTTCACCAAAGGAACAGTTGATCCTACCTTGTTTACACAAAATGCAAAACGACATTTTGATTGTTCGATTTACGTGACGACATCATCTTTGGGTCCACTAATCCGAATCTTTCAAAACATTTTGAAAATCTCATGAAAAGCAAATTTGAAATGTCCATGATGGGGAACTAAAATTTTTCTTGGTTTACAAATACATCGCCCCCCACGTGGAATTTTTATAAATCAAGCTAAATACACAACCGAGATTTTGAAAATCATGGTATGGATAATTGTGACTCGGTCGAACACCAATGGTAACTTCACCAAAATTGGAGCCGATTTGTTTGGGAAACCTATTGATCCAAGAAATATCGGAGCATGATTGGTTCTCTCATGTACCTCAACGCTAGTCGACCGATATTCATTTTGTTGTTTGCTTATTAGCACGGTTTCGTGCAAAGCTCACCGAACCGCACCTCAAAGAGGTTAAAAGGATCTTCGGCACCAAGACATCCATTCACATGGGACTTTGGTATCCAAGGAACCGGATTTGATCTAATTGCCTTTTCGATGCGGACCACGCAGTGATCAAGTTACGAAAAAAGTACATCGAGGAGCACAATTTTGGGTGAAAAGTTAGTAACCGGTCTTCAAAGAAACAAGATTGCACCGCACTTTCAACCGTCAAGCCGAGTATGTGTCTCTATCTCGTGTTGTGCTCAAGTTCTATGGATGAGAACACAACTCACAGATTATGGCTTTACTTTCGATAAAATACCTATGTATTGTGACTCAAAAGTGCCATAGCCATATCATGCAATCTGCTCATCACTCAAAGACTAAGCATATCCGTGTCCGCTACCACTTCATCAAAGAACACGTCGAAAAAGGTATCGTTGAATTATTTTTCGTGAAGATCGATTACCAACTCGCCGATCTATTTACTAAAGCCCTTCCAAAAGAAAGGTTTGACGATTTAGTTCGACGAATTGAATGCGAAGCCTAACCCCGAGGAGTTAGAACGCCTTCTCGAATCTTCTTGAAAATGATTTTCCAAATAGTCACAGTAAATATTTTTGAAAACAAAATACAAAATTTGAAAACCAACAAAAGCAAAATATAAAAATATAAAACTTTCAAAAATACAAAACAATAGAAAATCAAAATCCAAAATATTCTTCTCACGACATGTCTCTTGTATAATCGATATTCAGACGCTTTAGAAATGTCATTCAACAATGATACGGGCATGTATGATGCTTGAGCGAGAGTTCTTTAAATGTTTTCTAAAACATGTCGCTTCTCAAAATTTCTTCAAAATGGCTTTCAGATACTTCAAGACGAAACCCGGACTAAAATGATGACTTTTGATTATTTCAAATCAAAACTCGTGTTTTTAAAGAAAAATCAAGTGTACGCTTCAAAGGCACTACATTTAAAATGGTGAGAAATCATCATCATCTTGAGCACCTTTTCAAGATTGTTCAAAAGATTTTCAAAATCTTTCAAAATATTTTGTGCTCAAGATAACTCCTCTAAAACCCTTTAATTGATTATGCTTTATTAAAGGGGAGTATAAAACAAAATGTTCCAAATTCATGCTTAAATCAAATCCGCTTTGTCTCCCAAAAGATTCTAAAATGTTGTTTAATCCGTTGATATCAAAAATATCACGAATATGCTATTTTGAGGGGAGGAGACGTGATTAAAATGTGATCAAAAGTTTAATGATCGTTGTTTGAATCTCAAAATGAGCTCGACTCGATTGAAACCAATGAATTGACGAGGAATCATGTACCATCTCGAGAAACTTTCTATGGACTTGACCAGACGGGTAATAATTTCAAGCTAGTTCTCTAGTGATGTAAACGTGTCTCGAATCGGTCTTGTTCATTTAAAGTCGATCAATTCAAAAGTGCGAACTCTACCCTCTATGTGCATTTTTGTCAAAACTTATAAGCACATGTGAAGGGGAGTGTTTCAAAATATAAAACTCACGAGTGTTTCAAACATGTTTTCTATCATAAACACTCGAGAGATTTTCAAGAAAAATGGTTTTATGGCAACAATAGGACAGTCATGGAGTTATAAGGTGACTAAGGATAGGAAATTGTCCTATGATCCGCCAGAGTCGGAGGGATCTACCCAAGGACATCACAAATAGTTAGTATTAGAAGTCCTTAGGAATGATTGAAAAAGGAGTAATGTGAGAAAGGAGAAAGAAGGGTTGAAGAATTAAAAGAAATGTAATGAAAAGGGTGAAAAGAAATAGCCCTCCATATTCAACCTTAGGCGTAAACCGGTTCAATTCATCTGCTACTCGGTTGTCACTAGATGACACCGGTATTGAAGACAAAGACGCTATGGACCCAAAGGACGCACCGCACTAAACCTTCTAGCCACTCAATTCCTCTCAAAAGGATTTGTTTCATTCTCACCGGGAACCCTACATAATCTATCGACTTTCTCTTAGAGATCGTTGGTATTGAAGAAGGAGACCTCTCCCTAGTCTCCGCCAGAAAACCAAAATGCACTATTGAGTCTAGAGCCACGAGATTCATCAAAAGATCTCATAGGAACACTTGACATGACATCGCTTGTTGTTCATCAATAAGGACACAAGTGATATATTATAGAGTCCCACGCAGATCTTAGCAATCGCCGTAACATTTATGAGAGGTTTCACATCCGTGATCCTCAAGATTGAATGGAAACTCCCGCCGTGGTCAACATCAAGCACCCCGACAAAGCAGTCACTTGTAACTCCCCGTGATTACGCTTAGTGTGTCTCAAACGGTCTACGCCTGGGTGATGCTTCGTGTACCTCAATGACTCATCCGAATCAGAGGTGTATTTCGGTACATCGCGTTATCTCACTTGTGGGACTCAGCTCAGAACGGCCTCTGTGAGAATTAGAGACGTGTTTTCACACTATGTCATTAACACCTCAAAATTCAAACTTGTAAGTGCCGGAATCCGCTTATTACTAACCTGTTTTTATGTTTTCTTCTTATGGAAGCTCCGGAGCGGATTGATCGTGCAGATTCTCCACATGCTCATACCAACAACACATGAAAGTTCTCATCAAAATCAAAGGCAACACAAAGTTAAAGATGATTCTTCGTCAATGTCAAAGAATCTACAAAGTTTAAAGACTCGAGAACTACATCATTGGTAACCAAAAGACAAATAGAAGTGTGAGCATGGTGGAGAAAGGCGTGAGACACCTAACCAACGGTTGACAATGGCGACAACCACATTAACCGATCACAAAGCATGAAGGAACAAAGAATTAAGACTATTCTATATCTACACACAAAGTTCAAGCTCGAGAAAAGTAAAGACCTAATCAAGTGGAGCATCTTTTGAATGACCACCCTTAGGGGAGATTGTTAGCCTTAATAGTTTTTATTAGAAGTGATGGTCATTCACGCTTAGGAACTTTGTAACGTGTGTTAGATATCGTGATAGAATAGTCATCGGGCTCGTGGATTGGGCTAAGCTAATTGGTTAAAAGATAAGCTATGCTAGCCGCTTATAAGCTTATGTATCCCAAGCCCAATCCAAGTCCAAGTCGTGGCCCTTGCCAAGCCCATTAGGGTATTATTGTAAGGAACTATAAATACCCTCAAAGTCTCATTTGAGGGTGTGCTTGAAAGTGTGTGTGTGTGTTTTTCTTTGGAATATACAACATATTGTTTTCATCTTTACTTCATATCTTACACATACACACGATTTTAACATCAAGTCACCATCTTTCTCATCTTTATTTCTTTATTGTTTCATACTTAGTTTAAATTTATTGTTTCATTAAGAATCAACCTTGAAAACAAATTCGGTAAATTTTCTCGGTCAACTTTCTTCTCGACCATTTGGTTCGTTACCAAGTAACACCCAATCAAACCCAAAACCATCCAACGATAAAACTTATCGTCCACCACAAACAAGAAATGAGCATATCAATGTTGTATTCACAAGAAGTGGTCTATCATATGATCCACCACCAAACCCAAACAATGATGCTCCTATCACCCAAGATAGTGAAGATGAAGCTGAGGAAACCAGCCCAACCCCACCCGCAAAAAAGAAACCCGTTTCACCAATCAAGGCGTACATACCAAAAATTTCATATCCTCAACGCCTTAAGAAAGAAAAAATGGATGAGCGATATAAGAAGTTCATTGAAATAATCAAAGAGGTTAGACTCAATGTTCCCCTCGTTGATGTCTTAGCCAGAATGCCCATTATGGGAAATTTTTAAAGGAACTTCTTAACAACAAAAGCAAGTTAGAGCAAATATCCGCTACCTTCCTAAACGAGGAATGTTCAGCCATTGTTCAAAACAAAATTCCACTAAAGCTTGGAGATCCCGGGAGCTTTCTGATTCGATGCACCTTTGGGAATAATATTCAATGCGATGCTCTAGTCGATCTTGGCGCAAGTATCAATTTGATGCCCTACTCGCTGTATTCCAAATTATCCATCGACAGCCTAAAACCTACAAATATGAGCATTCGATTAGCCAATCATTCTTATCAATATCCTGTTGGAATTGCTGAGAATATGCTCATTCAAGTCGGTAAATTCATTTTTCCCGTGGATTTTGTGATCCTAGAAATGGAAGAAGACAGTAAAGTCCCACTCATATTAGGAAGACCTTTCCTAAATACCGCTGATGCAATCATCAAAGTAAAAGGTAAAGAGCTCAACCTTAGAGTTGGAGAAGATCGAATTACCTTTTTAATCGATAAAGCAATGCGATATCCACATTCCAGTGATGACACTTGCTTCAATACTGATGTTATCGATGAAGTCACTGAAGAAGAATTGGATGCATTACTTACCGATTTTGATCCATTCATGACTACTTCAGAAAAAATTAGTGATACCGATCTAGATAAAGAGTTCACTAATTTTATGAAAATAGACTTCAAAAAAGACAAAACTGAGGAGGAAGAAATGGAGGAAGAGAATTTTGAGGAAATAACTTTCGATGACGAAATGAGGATAAAATTTCTCTTCAAGAACCACCAACATATCTCGTGCTCAAACCACTTCCTGATCATCTTGAATATGCTTATCTGGAGGAAAATTCACTTCTTCCAGTAGTCATATCTTCATTACTCAAAGATGAGGAGAAGGAACGCCTGGTTTCGATTCTCAGAAATCATAAAAGAGCTTTCGCTTGGAAAACTTCGATATCCCAAGAATTAGTCCCAATTTTGCAAACACAAAATCAATTTCAAGATGGGATTAAACTCATTGTGGAAAGACAACGTCGATTCAATCCCAACATGAAAGAAGTTGTCAAAAGGAAATCATCAAACTTCTTGATGTCGGTATCATTTACCCCATCGAGGATGGTCCTTAGGTGAGTCCTGCTCATCGTGCCCCTAAGAAAGGAGGAATGATCACAGACTAACTGAACGGAATGAACTAGTTCCTACTAGAACAGTCACTGGATGGCGCGTTTGTATTGATCATCGTAAATTAAACAAAGCCACCAGAAAATATCATTTCCTTTTTCCCTTCATGGATCAAATGCTCGAAGGACTAGCAGGGAACAAGTTCTTTTGTTTCCTCGATGGATTTTCAGGGTATTTTCAGATTCCGATCGATCTGACTGATCAAGAAAAGACCACCTTTACTTGCCCTTTTGGAACTTATGCTTACCGGCGTATGCCTTTTGGTCTTTGTAATGCACCTGCAACTTTTCAAAGGTGTATATTGCAATATTCTAATACATGCTTGAAACCTCCATGGAAGTTTTCATGGATGACTTTTCAGTTTTTGGAAACTCATTTGAGGCTTATCTTTTCAGTCTTGATAAAATGCTCAAAAGATGCGAGGCTGCACATCTTGTCCTTAACTGGGAGAAATGTCATTTTATGGTGACAGAAGGAATTGTGCTTGGTCACAAAATCTCCAGCACGTGCATGGAAGTAGACAAAGCAAAATCGACATTATCACGGTTACCACCACCAACTAACGTTAAAGCCATTAGAAGTTTTTAGGACATGCGGTTTTGCCGCCGCTTTATCAAGGATTTTCCAAAATATCTTGTCCTATGACAAAACTTCTTGAGAAAGATTATGTTTTCGACTTCAATGCGATTGCATAAAAGCATTGAAACCTTGAAATCACAACCGACTAGTGCACCCATTATGGTTTCACCGACCGTCACCACCATTTGAGATCATGTGCGATGCAAGCGATTTTCTTTGTTGGAGATGTTTTAGGCCAACGAGAAGGAAGACACTTTCGGCCTATATATTTTGCAAGTGAGACACTAAATGGTGCTCGGTGAATTACAAGGTTATAGAAAAGAATTATTGGCCGTAGTTTTCGATTCGACAAATTCGGATCTTACCTCGTGCTTTCAAAACAATCGTGTTCACCGATCATTCCGTACTCAAATATCTGTTTGCCAAACAAGATGCAAAGCCGTGTCTTATCCGATGGATTCTACTACTCCAAGAATTCGACATTGAGATCAAAGATAAGAAAGGAGCGAGAATTTAGTCACGATCATTTATCACGACTTGAGAACCCGAATCTAGAGTCATTGTAGGAAGAAGAAATCGATGATTACTTTCCTGATGAAACCCTCATGACGGTTGATGAAAATGAAGATCCTTGGTTTGCTGACTTTGCAAATTATCTCGTCGGAAGAATTCTTAGGAAAGGACTAACTCACGCTCAACGGAGCAAATTCTTTTCGGAACTTAAACACTATTATTGGGAAGAGCCTTATATTTTCAAAATGTGTCCCGATGAAATGATCTGAAGATGTGTTTCTGGTTCTGAAACCCAAAAAATTCTTGATGAATGTCATCATGGCCCTACTGGGGGACACTATGGTCCTTCCACCACAGCTAAAAAAGTTTTTGATGCTGGATTCTATTGGCCCACAATATTCAAAGAAACATATACACTTGTCCAAAACTGTGATGCTTGCCAAAGATCCGATAACCTTTCTCGCAAAGATGAAATGCCATAAAGAAGCATTCAAGTTTTCGAAATATTCGATATTTGGGGAATCGATTTCATGGGACCATTTTCTAAATCCCACAAATACGAATACATTCTCGTTGCTATCGATTATGTGTCCAAATGGGCGTGGCGAAGCTTTACCCACAAACAATGCTCGTATTGTCGTTAATTTTCTCAAAAAGCTTTTAGCTATGGAATTCCTAAAGCTTTGATAAGCGATCGAGGAACTCATTTACGTAACAAACAAATAGAGAAAATCATAAAAAGATATGAAGTTCATCATCGTTTTGCTACAGCTTATCATCCATGATGAGTGTCTAAATACTCATCATTTTTGTACCATTTAAACCGCAAAAACATCCGAAAACACTCGAAATGCATCAAAATGATAAAAATATCACAAATAAGTGTTTTATATGTTTTAAATGCAAAATATCAAAATCTGGTGAAAAATATAAAGTTTGCATAATTGGCGCTTTAGTCCCCAGTTTCAAAAGTTGTCAAAAAACAGGTCCTGGTAAATCTAAATAAAGAAAATGTTATTCAAGGTCCCTGAAATATTCTAATTTTTAAAAATGGTCCTTGAATAAATCTTTGTTAAATGGCGAAAAAGGTCCCCGAACTTTGAAATTGTCAAGTTTGGTCCTGGAAAATTTGAAAATGGTAACTTTGGCCCTTGTACTATTGGAACTTGTCAATATTGGTCCTTGTATTAACTTTGAGAAAATTACGAGATTGGTCCTCATCTTCGAAAAATTACAAAACTAGTCCTCAGATACATAAGCCTTGTCAAATGAAATGACCACGCCATGTAAACCTGTTTTGACCCCGTCACTTCCTTTTGACCTTCCCTTTTTGACCCTTTGGTCAAAACTCACCAAACTCCATGTGTTTCCTCCCATGTGGTTTTCTTCTTCCCACTTACGTGTCCTCTGCAACACCTCTCCCAATCTCTCCCATCACCTTATCCCTTATCCTCTAAAACATAATCATCACCCCTACTTATCACCCCCCACCGCAAATTCAGAGCTTGAAGTCAAATTTCACCTTTCCCGCCAAAACACACAAAGTGGCCAAATCTCACAAAAATCACCCATTGGCTCAAAGAAGTGGTGGGAAACACTCTAGAGGACACGTGGAAGCTGTTGGAGCTATAAAAAGGAAGAGAGAAGAAGCAAAAGAGGGTAGCTAGTTTTAACAATTTTTCTAAAATGTCGTTTTATTTAAATTAATGTTTTAGTTAAGCCAAATGTTGTAGTTTAAGTTTATTTGTATTTCATTCAAGTTAAATGATCTTTGTAATGTGTTTGGAACATCAATCCAAGTCTTTTATATAGATTCCAAGTTTTAAGTTAACTGTTGAGAATCTCAGTTTCTAGCTCATATTCATAAGCTCTTAGAAGCTTATTTTTACACTCAAATCAGCTTACTTAAACTTATTTTAGCTTTTGATAAGCTTTTAAATCAGTTTCAAGCTTATTTGATTAATGGTCAACTAAAGTCAACTGAGAGGTGAGAATGGGTCAAACAGGAATGGAAGCTGCTTTGGGTTGATGCAGAGGTTGGAATGGGTTTGAAACAGAATAGGTTAGGTTGGTTTTTGGTTTGGTTTTAGCTCGCAGCGATTGGACACATTGGAGTGAGTTCCTCATTTTCAAGTTTCAAGTCAATTTTGCGCTTTTGTTTGTACTTGTATCTATGGTTTAGAATGGTG
This sequence comes from Chrysanthemum lavandulifolium, assembly GCA_022545495.1. Taxonomy (NCBI): domain Eukaryota; kingdom Viridiplantae; phylum Streptophyta; class Magnoliopsida; order Asterales; family Asteraceae; genus Chrysanthemum; species Chrysanthemum lavandulifolium. The sequence goes on from CM040244.1 coordinate 200,351,564, forward strand.
TAAGTCTGTTTACTTAGTGTTAATTATAGCAAGTAAACTTAGTTTGTTCAATTTCATAAGCTGGTTCAGAGATTAGTTCATTAAAAGTTCAAAACAGTATTAAAAAGGTGTGTTTGGATTTGACAGCAAAACTGTGTTTAAGGGTAGTTTAGTGTTGGAAACCTGTTGTTTCATGCTTGTATAGTTCTATTTGATTCATTCTAGTTATGACTTTGCACCTACATTAGCTTAAAGTCAAAATCTCTTTCAATTGCCCTTATTTGCTTCACTGTTGAGTTTTTGCCAAGCCAAAAGCTCATTTTGTGTTTGAAATACTTAAACATAGATTGCAGTAGCCTTCTTTCATATATTAACACCATAATCTGTCCACCATTTTGAATCAAACCTCACCAAAGTCAAAATTTCAGTTCTTTATCAAAAGTCAAAATGGTAAAACTCACTTTGGCCAAGATAGAAGGATTTTATTGGACTCATTTCAATCATTCTCAATAAAACTTATGGTTCTAAAATCTTAAGTCGGTCTTATTTCTTAGTAGCAATTTTCCGATTTTTATCAATTTTTAGAAGCTTCAAAGAGCTTATCAAAATGAGGCCATATGCCCTATGCAGGCACCGTTGTTCTACAGTGGCTTTTGCAGACTTTTGCAACTCTTGCATTGAGTTCATTTGAGCTTGTCCGGTCTCGATTTGGATTATACATAGTTGGCCGGTCTTGATTGAGTTCCAACTTTTGCTTTTCAGTTTCAGCTTATTTTGAAGCTTGTGCATAAGCTCAAAGTGAGCACCCTTTCACCTGTTTTGCATCATAAGCTCTAATCATCAATCGGTGTAATCTTGCTTATCGAGGTTGTATCTTGTTGTAACTTGTTCCATTTAGTTCTTTTAGTATTTCATGGCTTCGCTTTGGGTTGGTGGCCTTTGGATTCCATTTGCTTATTCTAGTGCTTATTTCAATAAGCACTTGTGCTTCAGCTTGCAATTCCTCCCACACAACCCCTTGTTTTCCATTTTCCTATAATCAGCATAATATTTTAGACTTTTCCTGAAATTTTCGATTTTTCTAAGCTGTTTGCTATTTTTCTTAATTTAAATCACTTTTAAGCATTTTTAAATAGCTTTTAATACAAAAAATTAAGAAAAGGTTCGAAAAATAATTTTCATTTTATTAGGTTTAGATAAATATAAAAGATAAAAAATATTTTTCCATATTTTTCTTAGTTAAATTTATATTTTAAATAATTTAATTAGTTTTAATTAGTTTAAAATTCATAAAAATAGAAAATAATCGTAAAATTACAAAATAGTTTTGAAAATTCTATTTTGATATTTTAGACTTTTCCAATTCATAATTTTATTTTTCTAGGTTTATTTCCTAATTTCTTGTATTTTAGGTAATTATTAAATAGTTAAAAATAGTTTTTAATTAATAATAATTAGATAATTAGTTATAAAATAATTTTCTTTTCTCAAAATTTTCTTTTATCATTAGGATTGTAAAATGTATTTTCATATTTTTAGGATTTATATTGTGTAAGTTTCACGTTTTACTTGACGTAACGTAGTTTTTAATTTCGCTTTATAAAAACATAAAACAAAAACATCATTTTAAGTATAGTGATAGCGTTTATTTAATAGATTTTATCTTTTAACTTTCTTTAATTTGCATTTAAGCCCCTGTAGTTTATGGGCTTTTCTTTAGTTATAATAAATCAAAATCCTTTCCGCTTCAAATCCTCGATCACTTTACGTTTGACTATTCTCGCACAACTCGTTGGGACTTAACGACTGGGAAACACTATACTCTCCCGATCTTCATTGCATTCGTGTCCGAACTGCTTTTAAGTTTGTTACGGTCGCCATTCACAAGTGGCGGATCATGTGATAAAACTTGATTGCTCATGCGGATCAAATTTTAGCGCCACGCTTGGGGAGCAATGCTAATAGTCTTACGCTTATGATTAGTGATTTGACATCACTCCTGTTTATACCATCTATATAAAAATCAAAACCCAAAAGATTTTCATTCTTAGTTTTACATCATGTTTTCAAAATACCAAAAATATTCCTCTTTACCCTCTTACCCTTTTGATTCTTCATTTCTTACCCTCGTAAACCTTTGATTCTTTCTATGTCTTATCCTCACCCTCTTGGATGTCAATGGTGTGGTGGTCCTTATAATGGTGGCAATTGCCCCGGTTGTAGCATGGTGGAATCGGAAGCGGGTCTGTCTATAACCGGGATCCCTATTCCTACCATAACACAACCGATTCATTCCATCGCCTACCACACCGCGAGACTCGGCAGCTTTACTATTTTGAGTATTGTGGTGGTTCACACTACGATTCGATTGTCAATCGGGAAACACGCTTGTCGATGAGCGTGTTCCCGATGACAATTATGACTACAACACATATGACTCACGGCCACATCGCTTTCTTGTTGTGAGTATTATGGAGGTCCTCACTCTAGCTCGATTGTCAAACGAGGAATCTATTTCCTTGTAACAATTACGACTCTTCGTATCATGACCAACCTCCACAAGACCAAGTGAATCGTGCACCACCTCGGCTGAGCCACTTCCTCAAAATCTTCTACTTGATCTTTTGGATTTAGTGAAAGATTTGAAGGAATGTAAACATCCCAAGATAATCCAAATGAAAAATCCATGGAAGTTTTGTTAGTCAAGAACGGATCGCTAAATTAGATTCCCATTGCCTTTGAAAAATCATTAGGGAATCAATTGCAAAAGAAAAGCGACCAAATCTAGCTCTCGATTCCGCTTTCATTCCCGATGACGATGATGATGAAGTTACCCTTGATATTAGTCAACTTTGTGCAGATTCATCAAGTTCATCGCTTGAAACTCCTTCCATGAAAATCGGGGAGAAAAGACTATGATGGAATTACTAGCGAAGAACAAATGGAAAGTATAAAACATATGTATGCTAGTCCTTCTAAACTCCCTCGATCGGTTGATATCCCAGCGCTGAGATTCCATCTCAAACAACTGCTATCACACCCAAAGCTCCCACTCACTCTCCGAACATGGGGATGAGCATCTTGACACTGTTCACGAAAAGGAATCGGACGAATTCATAAAGTCTAGTGTTGAGATCCTTGTCCCAATCCCGAGAGAGTCACGAGGAACTTCGATCATGTGTGATTCTATCTCCCTATTGAGTGTTCAAAAGATCATTTTGATACTTTCTCCGATCTTAGCGACGATTGTGCTTCTTATGAAGACATTGAGTATGTTGAGGCATCACTTCTGATCGATCCTCCTCTTCTTGAGGAGTTCACCGATGAACTTACTCACATCACCCACTTTCATCGAAAGTGACGATGATCTCTTTGATTTCGAAGCCGATCTTGGAGAACCGAAAATCTCCTATATAATGATCATCCACTCATTTCTTGTCCCATTTCGACTCTTCCATTCCTTCTCTCACTCCGGATGAGGAAGATGACAACTTTGGAAGGAGGTCGATGATTTTCTTAGTGATGAGTCAATTCCAACAGGATTGACAATACTTACTATGATTCGTAGGAGACATCCTCTTTCTTGAAAATCATTGATTGAAGAACCGTTTCCAGCTCTCCTCCCGGAAATTTTGTTGCCAATCACCATACAAGCTTCAAGTCTAAGCTTAAAATCTAACAAATGGTGATTTGCTCCTCACTAATGAAGAATGGGATTGCATTGTGATGCACATCTTTATTCCATTTTTCACAAATGGTGTGGTTTCTCGCTCCGCTTCTCCTTCGGGAATGAAGACATTATCTTTGACCCCGGCATTTCCATGTGCCATTTGTGAGCCGGTCCGTCATCGTATCTCATCGGTGTGGAACTTTCACGCACTTCAATGTTTATCCAAACATCTTGAATGAAAGTCCGATGGAGATTGTCTCTTCCACTTACTTCCCATGAACCAATTAATTGGGTCGAGTCAAGCTAGCGACTCGGTAATCAAAAATAAGAGCTTAACATGGGTTTTCACCCGTGTGTACCACCCTAGTGTGGGGAGATGCCCCACATGTTGTATATAGATCTAAAAAAATGATGAATGAAAATTGTAAATATTAAAAAGAGAATAATTGTTGTGTTTCTACACTTAGCTAGTAAATGTTATCTTTTACGTTCTAAGTTTCGGCATTACAGTAGGTACTTTGAATATTGAGGACAATATTCATTTCTAAGTGTGGGGAAATTCGCGAATTTTGATCATAAATGTACCCTTTTAGTCCCTTTTTCCCCAAAATGGCCAAATTTAAAAAAATTTAGTGGAAGTACTATGTACTAAACACAACAAATGGTAATCACCCACCATGTCTAACCCACATAAGGATTGGCTAATCCAGAGCAAACGGCTCTTGGTAAAGATATCTCAAATCATGACGGCTTACAATTTGCCCAAAATTGTATGGTATTCACTCACCATATCCTTAAAAGTGAAGAGTTGGCTAGCCCGCAAGTTTATGGCTTGTGGTAAAGGCGATGGAAAATCCATAATTGGTAATCACTCACCAAAGATAATATTGATAATTTATCTAAGATTTGACTAGTCCGAAGCAAACGCTTCGGTAAAGACAAATCAAATCCGTTGAAAGTCGATGATTTGCTCAAAATCATTTGGTTATCGGTGTACCAAGGTTCTTACTTGAACCGAAACATTTGGCTACTCCAAGTAATGGCTTTTGGTAAAGAGATAAAATCCATTAATTTTTCTCAAAACATTGCTAGGGACTAGCAATATCTTAGTGTGGGGATTGATGAGTGTCAAATACTCATCATTTTTGTACCATTTAAACCGCAAAACATCCGAAAACACTGAAATGCATCAAATGATAAAAATATCACAAATAAGTGTTTTATATGTTTTAAATGCAAAATATCAAAATCGGTGAAAACGTATAAAGTTTGCATAATTGGCGCTTTAGTCCCCAAGTTTCAAAAGTTGTCAAAAGCAGTCCTGGTAAATCTAAATAAAGAAAAATGTTATTCAAGGTCCTGAAATATTCTAATTTGTCAAAAATGGTCCTTGAATAAATCTTTTGTTAAATGGCAGAAAAGGTCCCTGAACTTTTGAAATTGTCAAGTTTGGTCCCTGGAAAATCTGAAAATGGCAACTTTGGCCCTTGTACTATTGGAACTTGTCAATATTGGTCCTTGTATTAACTTTGAGAAAATTACAGGATTGGTCCCTCATCTTTCAGAAAATTACAAAACTAGTCCTTGTATACATAAGCCTTGTCAAAATGAAATGACCGCCATGTAAACTGTTTGACCCCTGTCACTTCCTTTTGACCTTCCTTTTTGACCCTTTGGTCAAAACTCACCAAACTCCACGGTTTCCTCCCATGTGGTTTCTTCTTCCCCACTGCCTCCTCTCTGCAACACCTCACCCAATCTCTCCCATCACCTTATCCCGTATCCTCTAAAACATAATCATCACCCCTACTTATCACCCCCCACCGCAAATTCAGAGCTTGAAGTCAAATTTCACCTTTCCCGCCAAAACACACAAAGTGGCCAATCTCACAAAATCACCCATTGGCTCAAAGAAGTGGTGGAAACACTCTGAGAGGACACGTGAAGTCATTGGAGCTATAAAAGGAAGAGAGAAGAAGCAAAGAGGGTAGCTAGTTTTAACAATTTTCTAAAATGTTGTTTTATTTAAATTAATGTTTTAGTTAAGCCAAATGTTGTAGTTTAAGTTTATTTGTATTTCATTCAAGTTAAATGATCTTTGTAATGTGTTTGGAACATCAATCCAAGTCTTTTATATAGATTCCAAGTTTTAAGTTAACTGTTGAGAATCTCGCTTAGCTCATATTCATAAGCTCTTAGAAGCTTATTTTTACACTCAAATCACCACTTAAACTTATTTTAGCTTTTGATAAGCTTTTAAACCGTTTCAAGCTTATTTGATTAATGGTCAACTAAAGTCAACCGAGAGGTGAGAATGGGTCAAAGGGAATGGGTCGCTTTGGGTTGATGCAGAGGTTGGAATGGGTTTGAAACAGAATAGGTTAGGTTGGTTTTTGGTTTGGTTTTAGCCTGCAAGCAGTTGGACACATTGGAGTGAGTTCCTCATTTTCAAGTTTCAAGTCAATTTTGCAGTTTTTGTTTGTACTTGTATCTATGGTTTAGAATGGTGTAAGTCTGTTTACTTAGTGTTAATTATAGCAAGTAAACTTAGTTTGTTCAATTTCATAAGCTGGTTCAGAGATTAGTTCATTAAAAGTTCAAAACAGTATTAAAAAGGTGTGTTTGGATTTGACAGCAAATCTGTGTTTAAGGGTAGTTTAGTGTTGGAAAACTGTTGTTTCATGCTTGTATAGTTCTATTTGATTCATTCTAGTCATGACTTTGCACCTACATTAGCTTAAAGTCAAAATCTCTTTCAATTGCCCTTATTTGCTTCACTGTTGAGTTTTTGCCAAGCCAAAAGCTCATTTTGTGTTTGAAATACTTAAACATAGATTGCAGTAGCCTTCTTTCATATATTAACTCCATAATCTGTCCACCATTTTGAATCAAACCTCACCTAAGTCAAAATTTCAGTTCTTTATCAAAAGTCAAAATGGTAAAAACTCACTTTTGGCCAAGATAGAAGGATTTTTATTGGACTCATTTCTGAATCATTCTCAATAAAACTTATGGTTCTAAAATCTTAAGCTGGTCTTATTTCTTAGTAGCAATTTTCCAGATTTTTATCAATTTTTTAGAAGCTTCAAAAGAGCTTATCAAAATGAGGCCATATGCCCTGTGCAGGGCACTGTTGCCTGCACAGGGCTTTTGCAGCTTTTTGCAACTCTTGCATTGAGTTCATTTGAGCTTGTCCAGGTCTCAGATTTGGATTATACATAGTTGGCCAGGTCTTGATTGAGTTCCAACTTTTGCTTTTCAGTTTCAGCTTATTTTGAAGCTTGTGCATAAGCTCAAAGTGAGCACCCTTTCACTGTTTTTGCATCATAAGCTCTAATCATCAATCAGTGTAATCTTGCTTATCAGAGGTTGTATCTTGTTGTAACTTGTTCCATTTTAGTTCTTTTAGTATTTCATGGCTTCTGTTTTGGGTTGGTGGCCTTTGGATTCCATTTGCTTATTCTAGTGCTTATTTCAATAAGCACTTGTGCTTCAGTTGCAATTCCTCTCACACAACCCCTTGTTTTTCCATTTTTCCTATAATCAGCATAATATTTTAGACTTTTCCTGAAATTTTCAGATTTTTCTAAGCCTGTTTGCTATTTTTCTTAATTTAAATCACTTTTTAAGCATTTTTAAATAGCTTTTAATATAAAAAATTAAGAAAAGGTTCAGAAAAATAATTTTTCATTTTTATTAGGTTTAGATAAATATAAAAAGACAAAAAAATATTTTTCCATATTTTTCTTAGTTAAATTTATATTTTTAAATAATTTAATTAGTTTTAAATAGTTTAAAATTCATAAAAAATAGAAAAATAATCAGAAAATTACAAAAATAGTTTTGAAAATTCTATTTTGATATTTTAGACTTTTCCAATTCATAATTTTATTTTTCTAGGTTTATTTCCTAATTTCTTGTATTTTAGGTAATTATTAAATAGTTAAAAATAGTTTTTAATTAATAATAATTAGATAATTAGTTATAAAAATAATTTTCTTTTTCTCAAAATTTTCTTTTATCATTAGGATTGTAAAAATGTATTTTTCATATTTTTAGGATTTATATTGTGTAAGTTTCACGCTTTTACTTAGACGTAACGTAGTTTTTAATTTCGCTTTATAAAACATAAAAACAAAACATCATTTTAAATATAGTGATAGCGTTTATTTAATAGATTTTATCTTTTAACTTTCTTTAATTTGCATTTAAGCCCCTGTAGTTTATGGGCTTTTCGTAGTTATAATAAATCAAAATCCTTTCCCGCTCAAATCCTCGATCACTTTACGTTTGACTATTCTCGCACATTTCGTTGGGACTTAACGACACTGGGAAACACTATACTCTCCGATCTTCATTGCATTCGTGTCCGAACTGCTTTAAGTTTGTTACGATCGCCATTCACAAGTGGCGGATCATGCGTGATAAAACTCGACGGCTCGCGGATCAATCCACAAACCAAATGACCAAGTTGAAAACACCAACGAGCTCTAAAAGAATACTGAGAAAACAAGTGAAGGATAATCCTTCAAAGATGTTCAAAAACTTGAAGATGCTCTATGGCGCAGGACGGACCACATGGGGCCGGGTGTGCACGGGCCACACCCAATTTTAGGTCACGGTGTAAACTTTTATAAAGGATGTCTTTTCCGGGCCCGCAACACCCAATTTTACCTAATAAATTCTTTATCGAGCAACTTTAGTACTCATAGTCATAAAAAATGTGCAACACCCTTTCAAAATCTCGGTCCTACTGCAGATGGGCGTTTGCACGACTTACAAAACTCATATTGGCACAACTCCTGCTGACTTTTGTATGGAAAACTTGTCATTTGTCGTTCAAGTCGAACATCGCGCTTACTAGGCCCTTAGAAGTCAGAACACCGATCTCAAAGTAGTTAGAGAAAGAGATTCTTGCGCTTGCATGAACTCGATTAATTAAGACTCCAAGCTTATGAGAATTCCAAACCGTATAAAGCTAGAACCAAAGCTTATCATGAAAAGAAGCTAAGAATTCAAAAGAATTCAAAGCCGAGATAAAGTTTTGCTTTTTAACATGAAATTCAAATTCAAAGCTCTAAGTCGCAACAAAAATGGTTCGGACCTTATATAGTGAAACATGGATATCCATCCGGTTATGTCGAACTTTATGACAAGCAAGGTGGAAGTTTCATTGTTAATGGGCACCGAATCAAGTTATATTATGATAAGGAGCAATTGAATGAAATTTCAATCGAGACAATTTTTCCTGAGACAAAATTCGAAACCATCACATATGTAGCACCTTTCCAGGAAGATTCAAACAAAGTGTTCCTTGGACACCAACCGCTGAATTCATCTGGAGAGATATTGATGCAACTGTGAAGAATTTATGTATATTCCCAAAATTTTAACGAAGAAATCCAAAACTACAACTACGTGAATTTGAGAAATTTTGAGTCAGGCTGATGACTCGGTAATAAAACAAGTGCTTCTCGGGAGGCAACCCGTGTTGTTTTCATATTCAATTTTCATTTTTCCGTGCTCACGCCTCAGAGTTTAAACATTTGGTTGAACTTAAGTGGGGGGGGGTGACACACCTTAATAAAACTGTTTATGTTTATTTTTTTGTATAAGATTGCTGCAGGTAATGATCACTTCCGTAGACGCTTGGATCAAAGAAGTTTAGCTGGAAAACTCATTCGGAAAATCTGGTTTTATCCCTATTTTCCTATTTCTATACTTTGAAGTTCGTTACTTAAGTGTGTGGGGGGGGGTGAATAAGAAAATTAGAGTTTTTAAGCTTAAATTTAAATTTTGTTTGCCCTTGTGATCTAGTTATTTTCACGCTTTTAGGTTAATATATTAGAATAACTGGATCAATCCACTAGTAAAATTTGTAATTTTTGAAAATTGAGATGTGTTCCGATTAATATTGCAATCTATTTTGGGATCGATAACATTTGCTAGCACACATTATATAAGCCCTTTCCACCAAATTGTGAGGATTTGAGCCTATATCATACATATAGCATACATCTTTTATGCTTAGATCTTTTCATGAGTGTGCCGGTGATTTTTTTTATTCTAGAACTTGTGCTTGTAAATCATTACCGCATCAGTAGTGAGATCGCATTCGTGTGATATAAGTGAATTGTGTGATAAAGAGGCACCTTAGATTTAAACCTAAATGGCCTTCCATTTTACATTTGATGATATATTAGCTAACCACATCGATTAGTTAACCACCCATATAGACCCATTTGTAGCACTCACTTTTAGTGCTAGATACCCTTAGTTACACCCTCCGAGCCATTTTTCACTTTTGTTAAATCCAAAAATACAAAATATTTTACACTTTAAGCCTTAGCCTAACCTCGTCAATGTCTAAACGGTTAGTTGCTAGTCGCTGGTACAATTGGATTGTCTAGATAATTAAGAGTGACCGCACTTTGTCATTTGTATGTGCCATTTCAAGAAACGGGTTTTAAAAGAAAAGAAAAGTTAGTTATGTAATAAGTATTAGCCAATGTGCTATGTATGAAGAATATTGTTATGGCATATCGATGTGAAGATTTGTGGAAGTCCGAAAAAGAGAGAAATTATCTATAATCATTTACTGGTTTGCGGATTGTTTGGTAACTAGCAACATGGGTATTAGACTTGACTTTATTTTTCTTTTAACACAAATTTCATAAACATTCTCATGCCTCATCCATACCCTTTACGCGAAGCCTAACAATTCAACCCGAATAAAAGTCCTCTTTAGATGTTTACACTTGGTGCTCATGCCACATCGGTGAAGTTTTGTTCCTTGTAAAAGCTTATGGTAATAGACAAATCATGACAGAGCAATGAGTGCGATTTATCTTGTTTACTCCACCTAAAAATTGAGTGATTGAGTGAATTATATGTCGTTCCTTTTTCGTAAGGTGTTTTGAAATGTTAATCGTGCAAGAAAATCATTGGATATTGTCAAACATCTTGAATTTTCATCATTAAAGCTAACACGATGAATCTTATCTTGTACTTGTACTTGGTAGATTTGCATCGTATTTTCTCAATCATATTTACGCATCAGCTTGGATAATTTATTTCAATTCTAGATTTGCTTGAGGGCAAGCAAAACTTAAGTGTGGGGAATTTGATAACGCCGATTGTACATGTTTTCATAGCGTTGTTCGTGCTTTTATATATGTTACTTGGTTATATTCATATGTTTTAGTACTTAATTGTATCAAAGAACGCTTTGTCTAGTATATGTAACCAAGTGCGAGGAAACGAAGGAAAAGTTAAAGAATATTAGATAAAAGAAGATTTTGTTTCAATGAGGCTTGTAAAGCACGGTTCAAAGATTCCAAGTATCGAAGAAGATCAAGTTTGGATGAAGAATCAAGTGCCACGAGCTAGAATCAAGCAAAAGACCAAAATCCATCTAATCAGAAGACCAACCGATCGGTTGCCACCCGCAACCGATTCGGTTGGAAGCTTTTGGAAGCCTTTTGGAGAAGGACCAACCGATGGGTTGTTGCCCGCAACTGATTCGACCGGAGAGTCGTTAAAAGACCACCGATCGGTCGACAAGAAACCGATCGGCTGGGAGTCCTGGTCTGCCATTTCTTCATCATTAAAATTCCTCACTTGTATCTAAACGGTTCTAGGTCCTTCCTTGGTGTATTCTAGTCCCTTCCAAGCTCCTTGGAGGCCAAGTTCAGCATTTATGACCCTAGGCCTTGGGATTAGTATAAATAGAGCCCTCTTGTGATTATTTGAGAACACACACTTCAACACAACTCTCTACTCATCAAACCCATCTCAAATAGCTCTCAAATTCGTCATTAGAAATCCAGGAAAGTTTGGAGGTCCAAGAAGTCAACATTTGGAGGTCAAACCCCCGAGAAGTCAACACCAATACTTTGGGAATCATTACTCAATCATTTTTAATCTTATTCCAATCATTGTAAGACTCTTAATCATGTTTTCTAATGTTCAAAGTTCTGAGTTTATGTTTATGTTTGCTATGAGTGGCTAGTTTCTTTATGCACTTGCTTAAACAATGTTAATTATCTAATGATTAGTTTATGATTGTGTTAACATGTTTTAATTCAATTTCAAGTTGATTCTAAGATCCAATTGTGCTTAAGTTTCATAGTGACATTTGTTAATCAAGATTGACTAGTTGTTAGTAATTGTAAAAGGTCGAAAGAACTTATTGTTATTCAACTAGTTATAATCATTTTGTCTATGGATGATTGTTTTTACCCATTATTCTTGATCAAACAAAGAAACTAAAGTTTGGTTGTAATAAGAAGGCTTTTTTATTATCAAATTGGATTGATTAGAAACACTTAAAAGGTCCTAAGATTAGTTGTTTAAAATCAATTGTGACCCTTTGTCTATAATCGGTTAGCTTTTGCATTGACCATTTCTTAAGCAAATTTGATAAGGTAAATGGATGTTATTGTGTTTAAGTTTATGAATGTAAACTTATGAAACTTGAATTGATCTTGAATTGATTGGTTAAGCTTAATGTTTGTTTTTATAAACTAAAATCTTGACGAATGTTTAACTTGTAAGAACAATAGATTAGTAAACCAACTAATTATCATAACCAACATGTTAAGAGAAGGTTAACACAATCATACTACTCAAAGATAAGAAACTAGTTTAAGCAAGTGTAGTTTTAATCATCTGAATTTCTTTATCTAAATTTTCGTTATTATTTTCTTTTGGATTGATATAGTAGATTTTATACTTGTTTCTTGATTCACTCACAAATCCCTGCGAACGATCCCGACTTACTATCACAATCTTGCTATAACGGACGAGTGCACTTGCTCGCATGTGTTACTGGTAAAATTGGTAAATCACCTTTTATAAATTTAAAACTTGTACACACGTAGCACATCACGGCCGTTAGTAGGACTATTTGTGTGACGAACATCTAACACGAAGGACCAATTATGTAATTTTTTATATCGTTAGTCCCTACAGACCTATTTTGCAACGCAAGTTAAACCTCGTGACTCTTGTCGCATTTTCGGTTTTTTACATCGTTAGTACATAACGGTCGTTAACTAACTATCGTTAGTTATCACACATCGTTAGTCCCTACAGACCTATTAACGCGAGTTAAACCTCGTGGACCGTTGTCGCATTTTCATTATTTTTAAGTATTAAAAAGGTAACCGTTAATAGATAACGGTCGTTAGTTATCGTACATTTCATCGCTCATTCGAGTCCTATTGGGTGGCAAGAACACAAAACAACTGCTCATAACAACATTGCTAAATGTACTTATAAGTAATAAAAAATGGCAATTTCATATCTCACCAACCATGCAAAAATTCCTTGCACATTATGGATTATTTACTTGTAACTTAGGTAAATATGATATTTTGATATTTATATTAAGTAAATATGAAATTGTCGTTACAAATTATATACCACAAATAATTATTCTTGCAAATGAGAGTTCATTTGCACACTTATATTTTTATTGGCACACTCAATTTTACACATTACATAGTTATTATCTCGCTTGTATAATTGAATGTGCAAATTTAAATAAATAGGTGTAAATCACCACTTCTACAAAATATAAACCTCAAATAAGCATGAGTTCTTATTAGGGAATCTAGTGTAATCTTGATAAACTTACATTTTTTTTATAATCATGTGATAATGTTCCTCCATTAAATGGTTTTTTGGATTCAATTTGTAGTAATATATAGTGTGAGAAAATTACTTTTTACTTAGAAAAAAAAAATCTTACTTCATGTTATTTACATGAAAAATGATTGTTGTACCTAATAAACATATCTATTTATGCATCTAATAATTTGATTAATTGATTTAAAAAAATAAGTAATGAAAATTTGAATAGAGAACATGCATAACTTATCAAATGATTTATGAATTCAACAAAGATGCATCTCTCATGAAATTCTTATTCTACATTTGAAATGTGTGGTCGAAAACATTTCTCATTCTTCTTATTTTTATTTTTCTTCATGGATCCATTCGTTGTGTTTTATATCTAAATAGCATTTCTTTTGCTAATTAACATCTAAAAAATAAAACAATTGTCTCCTTGATTATCCGTTATAGTAATTGCTACTCTCCTCCCTTGATTATTCTGGATGGTTTGAAGATGTTTGTGGAGTTGATGTTTCTGATTCAAGACCTTTATTCAGTTGAGTTGGTGCTTATTACTTTCAAAACTCTTTCTCATGAAATTGTTTGGAAAATCACTTGGTGTTATACTTCTTTATGCTTATCAATGTATATGGGTTAGTCCTGTTTCTACTAGTCCTAGTAGCTTAGCTATCTATGTAGGATCGTAATATTATTGTGTTGATGATTCAGGTGGTCGTGAATGATGGAAATACATGTTTGCCATAGTTTAGAGAGAGAAAGAATGAGAGGGTGTTCTACTTAGAGACTTGCTTTGTAAATTATCAAATGTTAGATTGAGAAGCACCACCCCTTCCAAGGATGGAAGGGGTATTTATACTTACAGACTACACGACCTCCTATCGGCCTGTGGATCAGGTATACAGTGGGTAAAGACCCGTCCTTCCTCCACGGTGTTGCACTAAACTAATCTACGCTACTAACTAACTAATTAACTACTGAATAACGTAAATAACGACATGTCTACGAGCTAACATATGCTAGACTATAATTGGGGTGACCGACACTTTAACATGGAATTTCCAATTCCTAACAATCTCCCCCTAAGGGAGGTCACCCCATGATTTACATTTTGAATACTAGCATTCTATTCTTGACTTCGTTCTTGAGCTCGTAGACTTTAATTCTTCAAATCTGCAATCTTGTGCATTAGTAGCGATTCTTCAAAGTCCAATTATTTTGTACTTTCAGTAGAGGTCTTTAACTGATCCACGTCTTGATGATCTTCGAGCTTTCTTTGAGATCATCAGCCACAATAAATCTCTGGATCACCCTTTATTGTGTTGCCATCATGTGAAGTTGTGACTTTCGGACCGACATGCTCACACTTTCTGGATCATGACATCTTTTCATCGAGTAGCGGAAGCTTTCTTCGTTCAAGATATTTGCAAGAATGTAGCGTACATAATATAAAAATATGTGAGCCGGTTATGTAGATAGGCACCGGTCACGATTTCTTCAAATTAAGTGTGGATCTTGTGAGCATGCGGCTTTGGATTGACATCTCAATTCGATCACCGCAACCTTCCAAATGTACCGCAAACAATAGTTAGCAATAAAACACACGAAAGTGTCTTTGATCACTTTCGTTGAATTGAGGTACACGCCCACGGTTCCCGTTGATCAAGACAAGTATTGCCTGTGATCAAGTATAATTCAAGAATCTCCTTGACGGGTTTCGCAATGTTCTAGTCGTTCTCAAACCGAACGCCTCAAAGAAGACAACACGGAGTGAGTGAACCAAAGAATTGAGATTCACCGATTGATGAAAAATGATTTGAAAAACAATCGCGTATTGCTTAGAAGAAAGAGTTTTGCAATACTACGAAGGTTTTATGAGAAAGATCAATTTTCAAACAGAAATACTTTTTGTATTTGAGAATAGTACACATTCGATGTGCTAGAGAAAAGAGGAGATTTGCACATCGAACGGTTTTTCCAAAAGTATTTTTTCAATCAGAGATACTTTTTTAATTTGAAAATGAATACACATTCGATGTGCTAGAGAAAAGAATATTTGCACATCGAACGGTTTTTCCAAAAGTATTCGTCAATTCATTTCCTGGACCAAGGTTGATTCAAGAATGAATCGCCCCATCGTTTCTATCCAGTTGTCACAAGCTTGATCTTTTGCAAGATCTCACATGTCACCCACCAAGAGCTTGTTTGATGTTGGCTCTAGAAGGATTTCCATCTTCATCGTGAATATTTTTACATATCACTCGGATGTTCGGCAAGACCACAAGGATAATGCGTGGGACTCTTAATATATTCTTACTTTCCACATTGTGTGAAACAAAGAAGTCTTCATTAACTTTGTGTCCTAATGAGATATTGTGGATGATCTCTTGGCTCTAGACTCAATCGTGCACATTTGGTTCCTATGCCGAGACTAAGGAGAGGGTCTATTTCTTCAATATCAACTATCTCTAAGAGAAAGTCGATAGATTATGTAGGTTCCCGTGAGAATGAAACAAGTCCTTTTAAGAGGAACTTGAGAGCTTGGGAAGTTTAGTGCAATGCATCATCGGGTCCATGACGCCTTGTCTTCAATACCGTGTTACCTTAGTAAACACCAAGAGCATATGTATTGAACCCGGTTTCGCCTAAAGTTGAATTATTGAGGATATTTCTTTTCACCCTTTTCATATTTAATTCTTTTCATTCTTCAACCCCTTCAAGGCTTACCGAGACTTCATAACTAGAACCTTGTTGGGTTTATTCCAAGACTAGCTCGCCTCACCGCACTCTTCCCATATCTCACTTTTCTCCTTTTTCATCATACCTAAGGACTCTACACTATCTAGTGGATTGTCCTCGGTAGATCCCTCGTGATCCGTGGATCGTGGGAACTAATACCTAACCTCACCATCCTTATAACTCCATACATAAAGTAAAATGGTCGGTCTTTTGGTACATTTCATTCTTCCTTAAAACCAATTGAAAAATTATTTGGAAAATCAATCAAGGTACTTGTGATATAAAATCAAAGCATTTTGTCCCTTAATAGTTTTGATCATTTAGGAATGCTCCCCCTCAACATGTGCATATGATCTTGAAATTGTTTAGCACATGGAGGCAAGAGTTCTTTGAAATAATTTCTTGATCACAATTTCCGTAGAAAAAGCCATTTGATTTTCTTGGTAAATTCTCCCCCTCAATATGTGCATAGGATATTTGAAATCATTTTATCACATAGAGGAAAGAGTTCTGTTGAAGTACATCCACGATCACAAAATCCATTAAGAAACCATTCGCTCCCCCTCAATATGTGCATCGATATACGAAAGAGTTTGGCACATATTAGAGAGAACATGCATATTGAATCAAAACGATCATCTTTTATCAAATTTCATATTAAATCACAAATTCTCCCCCGATCAAAAATATCAAACCAATTGAGATTTTGGATCCCATGTGTTTTAATAAGGTTTAGAAAACATGGGAGAATATGTGCCTTGTTCAAATACTCTTCTGGTTTATGGTTAAATGCTCTTCCACAATCATGTGCATAATGTATTTCAAAATCGTTTGGCACATGAAGGAAGGAGTGCTTTTGAAACAATTACCCTTTAAAACCGATTTGAGATTTAAATCACGATCTCTCCCCCGATCAAAAATTTCAAACCAATTGAGATTTTGGATCCCAATTGATTTAAATCATTTAGAAAAATTTGGGGAAAGACGTGGCAAGATTCAATTTTTAAAAATGACAAATAAGGACCATTTTAAGACCTTAAAGATTGTTAGTGTCATGTATGATTGTTTTAAGAGATCTTTTAGGTAAAATAAAACAATTTCAAAATCAAACAAGAACAGAAAAAGTTTCATTTTGAAAGATCTTTGGGTTTTAAAGAAAATCATACCATGACATAACATTAAATCTTTAGATCACCACTTTGTTTTTGTACAAACCGGACTTTTTGATGAAATATCGTTTGAAAATATTTAATTTGAAATCACTGAAGATTTGACTAAATAAAGTCCGATTGATTTCAAAACTTTGAATCCGATTTATTTTCAAAACAATATTTTTCCATTTTCAAAACAATATTTTTCAAAATTGTTTAAAAATGGTATCCTGCACAAAGATACGTTAGGTGGTTGAGAAGCTTCGTTGTTGCCGTAGCGGGGAAGAAACCGTCTGCAGATGCAAGTGAGACTTCTTCGTTGCATTTTAATGCCAACCGAGGTCAAATTAAGCTCGCTTTCCTCATTTGTCGATGAAGAAAACCATCTCGCGATGCGGTGAGACCTCTTACGCTGCATTTATGCCAACTCTCCATAAAGTCCAATTAAGCTCCGCTTCTTCATTTGTCAACCCAAGATATAGTTACCCTTTCCTTTCGGCATCCAATCATCAATTGTGGGATCCGGATCGGGAACATTCTTATATACCGATATACCTGCATATGTTAGTGGACACAAACAGATATATGGTGGTCGACATCACCCAAACAGCAATCGACTAATAACAGTCAATTCAACATATCAATCAGAGCATATAAAGCATGGGATTGTGTGTTCATCAAACTCTAATCATCTAAACCTAACAATCATATCCTAGGCACCTAGTCCTTCAACGTAGGTTAACATCATTTTTCAGTTAAGCATTTAGGATAATTAAGAAAGCCCGTTAGATGATATACATTTGAAAAACATTCTCCCCCTCAATCAATGACTCATTTTATGAAAAGATTAAAAGCGCTGAAGTCATTGATTGAGTTTTCAATTTATACGAAAACTCTGAATCTTATTGATTATAAAGCAACTCATTTTCTACCATTTTTTGAATACAACAAATATTTTTCTGAAGAATTTTAGACGGAAAAACATTTGTGTAGGAATAGCAGTCCTTCGACATACTTTCCTCATTTTTTTTTAGGATAAGTGTACGAAATATTTGAAAAATTGGTTTAGCGCAGCACTTTCCTTTCTAGAAGAGCGGGTTGCTATCAGAAATAATAGCAAGCCATTGTTTTAAGCAATCGGGTTACAATCAAGTAATCAAAGCCATCATTTGAAGCCCGGTTACATCAAATAATCGAAGCCATATTTTGAAGCCAGTGTTACAATCTAAATAACAGAAGCCATATTTTGAGACATGTTTTGAAAAGGAATATTTACACCTCCTGCTCGAACTTCATCTATGGTCCCATGCCATTATTGAATGACATTTCTAAGACCGCAGATGTTATCGATACCAGAAGACATGTCAAGAGAAAACATATTTTTGGTATTTTTTCAAATTTTCTGTTTTTTATGGGTTTTTGTTGATTTTATATTTTTCTATTTTCTTTTTGTTGGTTTTATATTTTTGTATTTGGTTTTTAATAAATATTTACAAAGATAGAGTAGATGATATAATTTAAGAAGATGATGATACGAGTACCGAGATAAGGATATCGAGCAGCCCCGTTGTAGAAGATAGAAATCGTCATCTCTTAAACATTCACCACCAAAGCTTCCAAGGCTCTTGAATAGAAGAGAGAAATAGAACCGACTGAAAGTGAGTGTAGGATCGTTATTTTATTGTGTTGATGATTCGGGTGGTCTTGGATGATCAAAATACATGTTTTCCATTTTAGAGAGAGAAAGTAGAGAGAGAGGGTGTTCTTGCTAGAGGTTTACACAAAGTATGAAATATTAGATTGAAAAGCACCACCCCTTCCATGGATGGAAGGGGTATTTATAGTTACATGAAATACGACCTCCTATCGGCCTGTGGATCAGGGATACAGTGGGTAAAGACCCGTCCTTCCTCCACGGTGTTGCACTACGCTAAACTAAACTAATAACTAACTAATAAACTGATAAATAACATAACTAACGACAAGTCTACGAGCTAACTTAAGCTAGATAACATTTGGGGTGACCGACTCTTCACTATGGAATTTTCTAATTCCTAACAATCTCCCCCTAAGGGAGGTCACCCCATGTTTTACATTTCGAATCCTAGCATTCTATTTTATCTTTGTTCTTGATCTCGTAGACTTCAATTCTTCATTTCAACAATCTTTGTGCTTTAGTAGTGATTCTTCAAAGTCCGACCGATTTGTACTTTTAGTGGAGGCCTTTAACTCGATCCACATCTTTGATGATCTTCGAGCTTTCATTGAGATCATCACCACAGAAATCTCGGATCACCCTTTATTGTGTTGCCATCATGTGAAGTTGTGACTTTCGGACCGACATGCTCACACTTTGAATCATGACATCTTTCCATCGAGTAGCGGAAGCCTTCATCGTTCATGACATTTGCAAAGAAGTAGCGTAAGCATAGTATAAAAATATCGAACCAAAGTTATGTAGATATGCACCACCATGATTTCTTCAATTACGTGAGGTTGCCGTGAACATGCGACTTTGGATTGACTCCTCAATTCGATCACCGCAATCGTCGGGTGTACCGCATCTGACGCTAGCAATAAAGCGCACGAAAGTGTCTTTGATCACTTTCGTTGAATTGAGGTACACGCCCACGGTTCCTCGCTGATCAAGACAAGCATCGCTGTGATCGTAGGATTCCTAAGAATCTCCTTGACAGGGTTTCACAGCTTGTTCTAGCGCTTCTCAAACCGAACGCCTCAAAGAAGACAACACGGAGTGAGTGAACCAAAGAATTGAGATTCACCGATTGATGAAAATGATTTGAAAACAATCGCGTATTGCTTGAAGAAAGAGTTTTGCAATACAACGAAGGTTTTATGAGTAAGATCAATTTTCAATCAAAATACTTTTTGTATTAGAGAATGAGTACACATTCGACGTGCTAGCAAAAAGAAGAGATTTGCACATCAAACGGTTTTTCTAAAAGTATTTTCCAATCAGATATACTTTTTGAATTTGAAATGAATACACATTCGACGTGCTAGAGAAAAGAAGGTTTGCACATCGAACGGTTTTCCAAAAGTATTCGTTAATTCCATTCTCGGACCAAGGTTGATTCAAGAATGAATCTCCCATCGTTTCTATCCGCTTGTCACAAGCTTGATCTTTTGCAAGATTTCACATGTCACCCACCAAGAGCTTGTTAGATGTTGGCTCTGAAGGATTTCCATCTTCATTGTGAATATTTTTACATATCACTCGGATGTTCCGCAATACCACAAGGATAATGCGTAGGACTCTTAATATATACTTACTTTCCACATTGTGTGAAAAAGCAAGTCTTCAAGAATATAGTGTCCAGCGAGATATTGTGGATGATCTCTTGGCTCTAGACTCAATAGTGCACATTTGTTTCCGTGTGTCGGAGACTGGGAGAGGGTCTCCTTCTTCAATATCAACAATCTCTAAGAGAAAGTCGATAGATAATGTCGGTTCCCGTGAGAATGAAACAATCCCTTTAAGAGGAACTTGAGTGGCTTGGGAAGTTTAGTGCAAGGCCATCGGGTCCATGACGCCTTGTCTTCAATACCGTGTTACCTTAGTAACAACCAAGAGCATATGTATTGAACCCGGTTATCGCCTAAGGTTGAATTGATGGAGGCTATTTCATTTCACCCTTTTTCACATTCAGTTCTTTTTCATTCTTCAACCCTTCAAGCTTACCGATACTTCATCACTAGAACCTTGTTGGGTTTATTCCAAGACTAGCTCTGCCTCATCCGCACTCTTCCCATATCTCACTTTTCTCCTTTTTCATCATACCTAAAGACTCTACACTATCTAGTGGATTGTCCTGGTAGATCCCTCCTGCTCAAGGATCGTGGGAACTAATACCTAACCTAACCATCCTTATAACACCATGCATAAAGTAAATTGGTCGGTCTTTTGGTACAGTTCATTCTTCCTTAAAACCAATTGAAAATCATTTGAAAACAATCAAGGTACTTGTGATACGAGATCAAAGCATTTTGTACCTTAATAGTTTTGATCATTTAGAAAACCTCCCTCAACATGTGCGTATGATTTAGAAATTGTTCAAGACAAGGAGGCAAGAGGACTTTGAAATATTTTCTTTGATCACAATTTTCATACGAAAAAGCCATTTGATTTTCATGGTAAAATTCTCCCCCTCAATATGTGCATAGGATATTTAAAATCAATTTTATCACATAGAGGCAAGAGATCTTTTGAAGCACATCCACGATCACAAAAGCCATTAAGAAACCATATGAAAACTCAATCAAGGTACTTTATAAGTCTCTTTTAAAAAAACTTTTGTACCTCGATAGTTATGCTCCCCCTCAATATGTGCTTCGAGATTCGAAAGCGCTTAGCACATATGAGAGCAAATGCACAATTAAATCAAAACGATCACCTTTATCAAATTTCATTATTAAATCACAAATTCTCCCGATCAAAAATATCAAACCCTTTGAGATTTTGGATCCCAAGTGATTTAATAAGGTTTAGAAAACAGGGAGAAAATGTGGCCTTGTTTAAATACTCATCCGGATTTTGGATAAATCCTCCTCCTCAACATGTGCATTGTGTATTTGAAATCGTTTGGCACATGGAGGCGGGAGTGCCTTTGAAGGACTAAAACCAATTCCATTAAAAGCAGATTTGAGATTTAAATCACGATCTCTCACCCGATCAAAGATTTTAAACCATTTGAGATTAGTGATCCCAAAAGATTTAAATAATTTAGAAAATTTTGGGAAAGACGTGGCAAGATTTAATTTTTGAAAAAATGACAGATAAGGACCAATTTAAGACATTAAAGATTGTTAGTGTCAGGTATGATAGTTTTTAAGAGATCTTTTAGTAAAATAAAACAATTTCACAATCAAACAAGAACAGAAAAAATTTCATTTTGAAAGACCTTGATTCTAAAGAAAAATCATACCATGACATAACATTAAATCTTTAGATCACCACTTATATTGTACAAAGCGGAACTTTTGTGAAGAAATATCGTTTGAAAATATTTTATTTTAAATCACTCTCCCCCTCAATCCATGACCGTAGTCGATAATTGAGTGACTCAAGTTTTGATAAAATGAAGTCCGGTGATTTTCAAAATTTAGTCCAATATATTTTCAAAACAACATTTTTCCATTTTCAAAACAATTTAATTCAATTTACTCAAAAATTGTTTAAAAATGGTATCCTGCACAAAGATTCGTTAGTGGTTGAGAAGCTTTCGTTGTTGTTGCTGTAGGGTTGGAAGAAAAACCGTCTGCAAATGCAGTGAGACTTCTTCTTACGTTGCATTTTGAATGCCAACCGAGGTCCACTAAGCTCCGCTTCTTCACTTGTCAAGAAAACCATCTCACGATGCAAGAAGACCTCTTACGTTGCATATATGCCAACTCTCCATAGAAGTCCGCTTAAGCTCGGTTTCTTCATATGTCAACCCAAGATATAGTTACCCTTTCCTTTCGCATCCAATCATCATCAATAGTGGGATCCGGATCGGGAACATTCTTATACCAATATACCGCATACGTTAGTGAACATACATACGTATATATGGTGGTCGACATCACCCAAACAAGAATCAACTAATAAAAGTCAATCCAACATATCAATCAATTCATATATGGCATGGGGTTTATGTGTTAATCAAACTCTAATCATCTAAACCTAACAATCATATCCAAAATTCCTAGTCCTTCGACACGTGCAATTATCATTTTAATTAAGCACATAGGATAATTAAGAAAGCTCGTTAGATGATATAGATTTGAAAACATTCTCCCCTCAATCAATGACTCATTTAATAAGAAATTTAAAAAGCGTCAAGTCATTGATTGAGTTTTCAATTTTATAAAACTCGAATCGATTGTTTTTAAAGCAACTCATTTACCACCATTTTTGAAAAACAACAAATATTTTCTGAAGAATTTTAGACGGAAAAACATTTGTGCAGTAACAGCAGTCCTTCGACATACTTTCCTTAAATTGTTTTAGGATAAGTGCACGAAAATTTTTGAAAATCGATTAAGCGTAGCACTTTCCTTCTTTGAAAAATGGGTTGCTATCGGAAATAATAGCAAGCCATAGTTTAAGCACGGGTTACAGTCTGAAGTAACTGCAAGCCATAGTTTTAAGCACGGGTTGCAGTCTGAAGTAACTGCAAGCCATTTTTAGAGACATGTTTTGGAAAGAAATATTTACACCTCCTGCTCGAACTTCATCTAAAGTCCCGTGCCATTATTGAATGACATTTCTAAGACCGTAGATGTTATCGATACCGGAAGACATGTCATAGAAAAACATATTTTGGTATTTTTGAAATTTTCTCGATTTTTATGGGTTTTGAGAAGGTTTTATAATTTTCTATTTTCTTTTGTTGGTTTTATATTTTCTATTTCTTTTGTTGGTTTTATATTTTTGTATTTTGTTTTCGAATAAATATTTACAAGGATAGAATAGATGATATAGTTAAAGAAGATGATGATACGAGTACCGAGATAAGGATATCGAGCGACCCGTTGTAGAAGATAGAAGTCATCATCCCTTAAACATTCACCACCAAAGCTTCCTGTGGCTCCGAATAGAAGATAGAACATGAGCCTTCGAGAAAGAGAGACTTTGGCGACTTCCCCAAACCGAAAATCCTTTAATGAAAGCAGATTCAAAGCTTTCTTTCAAGCTTCTCTTAGCTGTGTGCACAAAGAAGCACACCATTATCATCGAACTTGTCGCTCCTTTTAAGAATAATCACCGTGATTCTTCGCTCGAGGTTATATCATCCAATAGAATACCAAAGAACGATCATCCCACACATAAAACAATCTTCTCAAATTCTTTTCATCGACGTCCAAGCGATCCATTCCAAAAGGTGTCAAAGACCACTTCCCCACGTAGTCGAATTGATGCGCCGGTCTCTTAGACTAGAGCTCACGAACCCGAATACACATATACCGAAGACAAAGAAACTTATACCATCAAGTAGCAGATTAAGTCCAATAGCCAAAGAATAACCCCGATGTATACTTTTCTCTCCCCACAAGAAAGTGTATGAAGCTCAAGAACCCAAGTATCCGAATGCCCAAAGAGAGAATAATCGATAACATTAAAGAAGCATGCCGAATCATTGATTATCTCTGCAGTGACAATCTGTGGATGTCAACACCGAATAAGTGATTATATCTCGAATCACCGATTAAGCCCTCAAGTAAAACAAATGAGCATCCCTAATGTACACAATCTCTCCCCGATGATTGTGATAACATCAAAATCATCACACACTTGTGTACCTCTTTCATCTTCGTAAACTAACTCTTCCATCTCTTCCCCACATAGTTGGAATAAGAACACTAAACGCTTGATGAGTAAAACCTTGAGTTTCTCTGCGTCATGACATTTGTTTTCCGGGATATCTTCAATCACTTAGAAGTATTAAGCTTATCTAGTTTACTCGCCATGAGTCAAACCTTGAGTTTCTCTGCGGTAATAACATTTGTCTTCCCGGATATCTTCAATTACTTAGAAGTATTAAGTTCATCAAGTTTACTCGCTTAGATGCTTGTCTCATTCCCCTTCTTTGGTTTTGACACTTGAAATCAAGAACTCATTGTAAGCCGTGTACTAGAAATCATTTGAGAAGAACATCATTAGCTCATATGTATCTCGTGAGAATCAACTTGTGCAGAATGTGAGCAAGTCTAATTGGGATTAAATTCGACATATCACTCTCCCCAATTAGTGCTCTCCCTAAACCGACAACTGCTTGATAAATGCCATGAATTAAGAAGAAGTCTTTAGATCATTAAATGTAACACGCCTTTAGTCTTCTAACATGTAGCGTAAAATGTAGAATGATCAGACTCGACCTTCTTCAAGATTGTGCGTTGGGGAATAGATAGTTAACATCTTCAACTCACCAAAACAAGAACATCACCAAAAGCATCCCAATCAACTTACATCTTGCAAATCCCACAACTAAAATCCCTCCCAATCAAACAAGAATGTAAAGATGTTCATCAAGGAAATCAAAGAATCGTGCCGCAACGAACACACAAGATGGTAACACCAAACTACCAATCACATCAAACAAGAACAGATAGATTGTTCGGAATCATCATGTTGATGTATACGTGAAGCATTAACCGAAGCACTTTGTCGATAAACTCATCAACCGAGTGAAGATGTCAACCAACGGCTCTTAGAAGAGAAAACTCCATGTGAAGATGACCCGATAAGTAGAAGCTCGGTTCTTACATGAGTTTAGAGCCGTATGACCATTTAAATTCTCAAATAATAATCAACCATGCAAGTAATTTCACACTTCTCCCCTCAAGAATTGCATACGGAGTTGCCATTCTTGATTAAGTAAGTGAAAATCATCCGAATGTTCTATTCACACTTCTCCCACAAAATAAGCACATGATGTCGCCATCTTCATTATAATCAAGCAAGTGGAATGAGAAAACAATCGGTGGTAGCCGGTTCACTTGATGACTTAAGCGCATGGAAAAAGTATGAAGCATGTTGACGAGAATGGTCATAAATAAGAAGATTTCTCTTCTTCAAGATAAAGCGCATCGACACGCACACTTTTCTTTTCTTTAGAGAACGAGGCCCGAATCGATGTGAATGTATCGCCATTAGAAGATTTCTCTTCTTTGGAAGATAATGCGACCGAAACGCACACATTTCTTTTCTTTGAGAACGAGGCATGAACTGTTGTGTTCATACGTCATAAGAAGATTTCTCTTCTTCGGAAGATAAAGCGCCTCGAGACGCACACTTTTCTTTTCTTTAGAGAACGAGGCCTGCATCGATGTGAATGCAGGCGCCATAAGAAGATTTCTTCTTTTGAAGATAATCGCGACCAAACGCATACATTTCTTTTCTTTAGAGTACGAGGCATGAACCGGAGTGTTCATACGTCATAATCTCTCTTTTTCGCTCTCTTAAAAAATTTGGTTTTAAAAAAATAAAAAATTTAAATTTTTTTATAAAGTTTTAAAATTTAAAAAAAAATTAAAATTTTTTAAATTCTAAATTTTTAAAATTTGCATTATTTTGGAAAAATTTTGAATTTAAATTAAAATTTTTTTAAAATTTAAAACTTTTTTAAAATTTTAAAATTTTAAATTTCATTTTTTTTTAAAAAATTTAAATTTCAAATTTTTTTACCCATTCCCAATTTTAAAAACCAAAAATTAGTTTAAAAAGTTTAAAATTCAATTTAACTTTATTAAAAAAAAGGGTTTTAAATTTCAAAATAAAAAAAATTTTTTTGTTTTAAAAAAACCCCCATTTTAAAAGGAAATTTAAAAATTTAAAAGGGTTTTTTTAAAAGTTTTTAAAATTTTTTAAAATTTTTTTTTTTAATTTAAAAAAAATTTAAATTTAAAATTTTAAAAATTTTTAAATTTTTAAATTTGTTTCATTTTTTTAAAAAAATTTTTTCCAAAAAAAAAATGTTGAAAATAAAAACGGGGTTTTTAAAAAAATTTCCATTTAAAAATTTTTTATTAAAATTTAAAAAATTGAAAATTTTTTTTAAAAAAAATTTTTTCCCAAATTCATTTAAAAAAACCCTTTTTAAATTTTAAATTTCCCTTTTATTTTATTTCAAATTTTTTTTTCTTTTCAATGAATATTTATTTAATTAATTTTTAAAATTTTTACTTTTTTTTTTTAAAATTTATAGGGTTTTAAACCTTTTTAAATTTTAATTACAAATTTAAAAAATAAAAAGGGTTTTTTTTTTTTTAAAATTTTTTGGGAAATGTTTAGAAGGTTAATTTGGTTTGGGAAATGGGGAAGTTTTGGGAAATTAAATATTTAATTTTAAATTTTTTTTAAAATTTGTTTTAAAAATTACCCAAATTTTAAGTTTTTTTAAAAATTTTTGTTTTTGGGTTTTTCAAATTGATTTTTTTTAAAAGGATTTTTAGGTTTTGGAAATTTTAAATTTATAATTTGGGAAATTGGTTTTTTGTTTTTTTTTGGGTTTGGGGGTTTTGGGGTTTTAAAAAAGGATGAATTTAGAAAAAGGGCCTTTTTTTTAATTTAAAAAAACGGATTTTTTAAAAAAATTTTAAAATAAAAACCAAAATTTTTTTATTGAATTTTATTTTTCAAATTTTAAATTTTTTTAAAAAAGTTTATTTAAATTTAATTTATTAAAAATTTAAAAGTTTTTTTTTTGGTTTGTTTTAAAATATTTTTTTTTTTTTACCGGGAAAATTTAAGAATTTCCTTTAAAAGGGAAAATTTGAAAATTTTGTTTTTAAATTTCCAAGGGAAAAGGGAAAGGATTTCCTTAAAAAATTTTAAAATTTTTTAAAAATTTAAAAATTTTTAAAAAATCTATTTAAATTAAATTTTAAAAAAAAACCTCCAAAATATTTTTAAATTTCCCGTTGTTTAAACTTTATTTTTTTTGTTGTTTTTGTTTGAAAGGGGGTTTGTTTCCCTTTTTTAAATTTAAAATTTTGAAAAAAAAAAAAATTTTAGAAAATTCAATTCAAATGCCCAAATTTTTTGGTTTTGAAAAATTTTTTGTTTTTCCAAAAATTTGCTTTTTTTGGGAATGGGGTTTTAAAAAAAGGGTTTTTTTTAAAACCCAAAAATTAATTTTTGCTTTTTAAATTTTTCCCCAGGAACTTTCCTTTTAAAAAAAATTTTTTATAAGAAAACCCTTTTTAAAGAAAAAGCTTTTCTCTTTTATTTTTTTTAAAAAACAAATAAATTTAAAAAGGGGGGTTAAATTTTAAAACCCAAAATTTTTTTTTTACAAAACAATTTAAACAAAACTTAAAATTTGTAAAGGGAGTTTTTCTATTTTTTTAAATTTTTGGCTTTGTTTTTTTTTTAAAAAGAAACAAAATTTTTAAAACCAATGGGGTTTCTTCTTTAAAATTTTTAAATTCCCAAACCACAAAAGGGTTTAAAATTTTTGGGTTTTTTCTTTAAATTTGTTTACGGTTTAAATTTTTTCTAATTTTAAAATTTTTTTTAAAAATTTTTTTTTTTTGTAATTATAGTTTTAAAAAAAAGCGTTTAAACGCCTAATTTTTAAAATAAGTTTAAAAGGAAAAAAAAAAAAATTTTTTTAAAAATTTTAAAACAAAAACCCAAAAATATTTAAATAACATAAATTATTTTACATTTTTTAAAATTTTTAAAATTTTAATTTTTTTTTTTAAAAAACCCTTTTTTTTTCCCTTTGCCCCTTTCCCAAAAAATCTTTAAACACCCAAAAAAAATTTTTGGGGAAAAAATTCATTAAAAAAAATTAAAAACTATTTAAATTAAAAAAAATTCCCTTAAAACCCTTTTTAAAAATTTTAAAATTTAAATTTAATCTTTATAAAAATTTTTTTTTTAAAATTTAAATTTTAAAATAAAATTATTTTCATTGGGGTTTTAAAAAATTAAAAAAAAATTAAAATTTTTTAAAATTTTTTTAAAAAAAATAAATTTAAAAATTTTTACTTTTAAAAAAATTTATTAAAATTTTTTTTTTTTTAAAAAGGGGTTTTTAAAAATTTGTAATTTTTTTTTTAAAAAAATTTTTAATTTTAAAAAAATTTTAATTTTAAATTTCCCTTTGGGAAAAAAAAAATTTTTAAACCCAATTTTTTTTTTTAAATTTTTAAAAAAAATTTTTCAAAAACCCTTTTTTTTACTTTTAAAAAAGGGTTTTTTTCCATTATTTAAATTTTTCCTCCCAATAAAATTTCCCCTTTTTTAAAAAATTTTAAAAATTTTTTTCATTTTTTTAAAATTAAATAAAACAAAAACCCTTATTTTTTCCCAAAGGAAAGTTTTAATTTTTATTTTTTTTTTGGGTTTTTGGAAGAAAAAAATTTTTAAAAAACCCAAAAATTTTGGTCCACTAAAATTCAAAAACCCCGGTTTTGGGGCCCCAAAAAAAAAAAAAAAAAAAAAAAAAAATTTTTTAATAAAATACTTTTTTTTTTTAAATTGTAAACCCCAAAAAATTATAAAAACCCCAAATAAAAATTTTTAAAGAAACCCTTTTCCCTTTTAAAACCCATTTAAAAAAATTTAAAACCCCCCGGGGTTTTTAACCATTAAAAAAAATTCCTAAAATCAACCCCTTTTGGGGGGGCCAAAAATTATAAATTTACTTTTCAAAAGTTTTGGGGTTTTTTTTAAAAAATTTTAAAAATTTAATTTTTTTAGTTTAAATTTTTTTTTTTATTTTATTTTTTTTTTTTTTAAATTTATTTTAAAAATTTTAATTTAAATTGTGTTTTTTTTTAATTTATTTTTAAAGGTTTTTTTAAAATTTATTTTAATGTTTTTAAGTTTTTAAATTTTTTTATTGAATTTTAAAATTTTTTTTCCCTTTTTAAATTATCTTTTTTATTTTTTTAAAGATTTAATTTAAATTTTTTTTAAAAAAATTTTTTAATTGAAAGTTTTTAATCCTTAACCTTCAAAAATTTTTTTTTAAAAGATTAAATTTTTTTCCAATTTAATTTTTTTTCCTTTTTTTTTTAAAGGTAATGGGAAATTTTTTTTTTGGTTTAAAAAAAAAAAAAATTCCCCCAAAAAAAAAAATTTAATTTTTACCCACTAAATTCCCCAAAAAAAAAAAACCCCTTTTTTTTTAAAACAAAATTTTTTTTTAAAAAAAAAAACCCCCGACAATCACCAAAAACCCCATTTCCCGGCCCATTTTTTTAAAAATTAAAACCCACCCAAAACCAAAAACCCCCTTTTCTTTTCCAAATTTATTTTTTAAAATTTTTTTTAAAATCAAAAAAAAAAAATTTTTTGTTTTAATTTTTTTTTACCAAAACCCTAAAAATTTTAAAAGGGCCTTTAGGGTTATTTCCAAAAGACTTTTAAAATTTTTTAAAATTTTTCTTTAACCGAATCAACCTTTTTTCCCTTTTTAAAAACAACGAGGTTTGGGGTTCACAAACCGGTATTTGTTATCAAATAACACGATAAATTGAAGAGGAAGTAACAATATTGTTAAGTTCCTTTTCCTGATTCGTACATACAAATTGAAGTGACAATTTGAAAATAGATCGATGATGAGAATGTTTCGTGTTAAAGACCCTAGTTGTCTATATATTTCATTAACAAACACGATATAAATATGAGATCTATAATTTGTTCATTTCAAACGAATCTGTTATCAATAAGGAGAGGGTTATTGTAGTTTGTGACACGAAGTAATTGATGGATCGATGATGTTAATGGACTGAGGTCAATGAGTTGGAATCTTGTTTTTGGTATTTGTAGATATAGACTGATGTTGGTCATGGTTTAGTTTGAGTCAATCTTTCACCTTCATTTCATTCATTTATGTCAAGACGCTAGCCTAAGTCGCTAGCCTAAGTTGCTAGACCAAGTTGCTAGCGTAAGTCTCAAGACTAAGTCGCTACCATGAGTAAATACTCATGGCAAGTCGCTAAGCTTTTTTTTGAGTCAAGTCGCTATATCATTTATTTGACTAAATAGTCAAATGACCACAAGTCGCTAAACAGCCTACAAGTTGCTACGACTTGTAAATACAAGTCGCTAGGCAGATTTTGACTCAACTCGCTACACCAAGTCGCTATAAATAAGGTACAATGAATCTGGACATTTAGACAAGTCGCTAACTTGAAATTTGACATTTTCCGATGAGTTTTCCGACCAAATTCCGACCATATTCATATTAACCCAGAAAACTTGCATAAAAAATGTAACCTTTTGACCCATTTGACCAATGATAAAATGACCAGATGACCATAAAAATATATATCACATATTTAACTTGGTACAAAATAGATAGTCACTTTGGTATTGATTTGGACAAGACAAAAAGACAGATATGACAATAATGGACAAGACTTTTTTGACCAAACGAAAAAGGATACAAAAACAGTTAAGAAACAGTTATACTACATATCAAAAAGCAAGTGATATGTTATAAGACTCTTTTAGACCACGATAAAATGACCATATCAACAAGCTTAAAAACCATATACACGAATTCATCAAAAACCGCATAAAAACCGTGTGTCAAACCACAAGAATCACCATAAACAACACAACCTGGTACCATTTGTAGGATCGTAATATTATTGTGTTGATGATTCAGGTGATCTTGGATGATGGAAATACATGTTTGCCATAGTTTAGAGAGAGAAAGAATGAGAGGTGTTCTACTTAGAGACTTGCCTTTGTAAATTATCAAATGTTAGATTGAGAAGACCACCCTTCCAAGGATGGAAGGGTATTTATACTCTGCATCATACCGACCTCCCTGTCTACCATGGATTAGGTATCACAGATGGGTAAAGACCATTCCTTCTTCCACAATGTTGCACTAAACTAATATACGATACTAACTAACTAATTAACTACTGAATAACGTAAATAAAGACATGTCTACGAGCTAACATATGCTAGACTATAATTGGGGTGACCGACACTTTAACATGGAATTTCCAATTCCTAACAATCTATTTGTCTTACTCAAATGGTGATGTTTTGGCAGTGCATTGGTTGGTCCCTTTGTATTTGTTTTCATATATTCAGAGTATGGTAAGGCAATAGAATTAGCTTGTTTTCTGCTAGGATTGGTGATTCGTAGGGTGGCCTTGGTTATACTTATTTGGTCATTGTTTTAGTTTGGTTGTGTTGGCTATTATTACAACTACTATTTTGTTATCTTTGGTAGTTGTCATTTAATTTTTTAGGCAAGTGTGAGAATTCTTAGGGGTTGTCCTAGTATTTCCTCCTTGTGCTATTGTCTGTAAATAACTCATTTTATTTATCTTATTTTACCTCTTAGAAGTGAAAAAATAAAACAAGAAAAAAAGAAAGGAGTAAAAACACAAGAAGACAGGGTGAAAAGTAAAAAACAAGTCAAAGCACAGGGACTCAATTCAACACCCACCTGACAATGTAAAACATTGAAATAAAAACCCTCAAGTAAAAAAGGGGTTTATCATTTTTAGTTTCCAACATAAAAATGGCGTTTAATCTGATGAAATCGGCGTTACGGTTGAGATCACCGGGACAAAAAAACAGTTCATGTGTTCAAAGTGTATTGTTTTACTCCACCAAAAAAGGTAAAAAAGAAGATACAATTGCTGCTGATGAAGAGGAGGATGTGCTGTCTTTGGGAATAAGCCGACCGATATCAGAAATATTGAAGGAACTGAATAAGAAAGTGCCCGATTCGCTTATTCGAGCTCGAACCGAACCTAATGGTTTCTCTGTCAAATACATTCCATGGTTTGTATTTCTTTTTTAGTTTTAGGGTTTTGGTTATGTGCTGACTATAAGTTGCAATGATAGTTAGTGTATTCTATTTCTGAGTATTTACTTGTTTATAGGGTAATATAAATAATTATCATATATTCTTTCGATTTACATAGAGGTGCAAGGCAAACGAGCAACAAGTTGCACCGCTAGCCCTTTTGAATTGCAAAGCCAATTCTTTTAAAAAATACGTTTGTAGATCTAGGTGTCATAACATTGCTATGCATAACTCGTTGTACGCTATTGAGGAGCTCCACAACCTCAGGTGCAAGGAAACCAAAGGTATCCAAGTTAACTTTTCGAAAGATGTTAGCTGTCATAGTTTAGATGAAATAACTTTAAGTGCCCAACTAGAATGTAACTTCATGTTAATTAACCATTTCAGCTAAAAGAATGACCGGTAGCATCTTCTAGAAAGTCGAAAACCTTAAATTGCACAAAAACTGCTTCAGTACTTTAAATTGAGAGCTTTTTTTTGAGTACCTAAGTTAAATTTGCTGAAAGTATGTCAATTTTGTGTGATTTGTTCTAAGTTTTATAGTATACACCTATATAACCCATCTTATAAGTTATAAGGCGTTGTGAGATGTTTAACAAGAATGTACTTTTTTTTTCTTAAAGGCAAAGATTCATACACCAATTAGGCCATTATTACACACGTATGACCTATATCACCTTTGAGACGTGAACCCACAACCTCTTGACGGGTCACACAACGTAGGCTAAAAAGACCTTTTATGTGTAATCTCTTGTAGACTGGTCATCAAAGTAATCAGAATCCATCAAATTTAGCACGAGCACATCCAAACATTAGTTTCAGAAAAACCGTTTATACCAATGTGATTTTACATGTTTAATTTCATAATGTCAATTTGAATCCATAACGTATGTTAGATACAAATGTTGTTCCAAGCTTAATGCATGTTGTATGGATCCTTTGAGCATAAATAGAGTGTGTTAGTAGTTTCGACAAATAAATGAAATCATAACTGTCTAGTAGATATCTGATATTGATTAGGCACCGTGTATGCTTCGAAGCCTCCTAATCCACATTTAAGTATATTCTATTACTTTTTGATGAATATCCTTCAACACCCAGTGATTAATGAACACCGTCTGCGATTGTGTGTTGATAGGCTTCCACTAAACTAGTCTGACTTGTTTAATTCTGTATTTTGATTAGTGTCTAATACGATATTCCATTTTTGACTGGCAGGCATATAGTGAATAGGATTATGAACTTGCATGCTCCAGGTATGTCATAGATTATTAATTATTCTATATTGGATTACACATGACTTGGACATGATTATATAGTTTATTGACTGCCAAACTATTGTAGAATGGTCAGGGGAAGTCCGAAATATTGTCTATTCAGCAGATGGGAAATCTGTCACTGTCACTTATCGGGTAACAATCTATGGGACTGATGCAGAGGTATAAGTTTTTCTTATTTTTTCACTTCCGTATGATGTTGTGCTTGGTAAGCACGCGCTTTAAGCATCACCTGATAATTTTGTGCAATGCAATCTGCTCTTTTCGTTGTTTGGCACTGTCAAAGCATTAATTAGTAGGTAACTAAAAATTACTATAAGTGTAAAGTTTTTGCCCACTTAGACGTGGCAAACTGTAAACCACACACCGAGTTATACTCATTCAAAAAAGTTTTACTCGTACCGTTTTAATGCAGTTTAATGGTACTTGGTAGGTAGTTTATTAAAATGTTTTTTAGCTGGTATATGCATCCTTAATATAGACACAATAAAAATTTCTTCGCCCAAAATAGAAGTTACAGATATTTAGTACTAGTAACTAGTATTTGGCAAAAAGTTTGGAACGAAAAATTTACCAAAAAGGGAAATGTTGCATTTGTTTTGGGACAACCTGGAAAGGGAAATGCGATGCATCTTTGTTGGGACAGACGAGATATGGTTTATAGTTTGTTATGGCATTGAAATCACCTTTGACCAAAGTCTGTAGGGTAATTCACCTCCTATTTGTCCCACTGCCATTATGTAGCACTTATCTTTCAACTAACAGTCAAATAGCACTTCCGATGCTTCTGCCTTTTGGACTACCATGCCTTTACCGTATGGCTTGACTTATTACTACTCAAGGTCATGAATGCCATAGATATTTATGGAAGTGTAGTGGCATCTGAATAACACATCAGAGTTCGTGCTGGTAAAGAGAGTCTATAGGCAGCTTTTGAGCCAAGATAAAGAGAGTCTATAGGCAGCTCTTTGTTATTCTTGTACCTTTTCTCGTTGTCTATTAATTTGGCATGATCAACCATAGTAAGTTGATCACAACGAGCATGATGCCAGTTGCCTTGTCACGTAACTAACTTGTATCTTAATTGTTTTGAGCAGATATTTAGGGAATCAACTGGAACTTCATCAGCTGAGGAGGTAGGTTATGGTGATCCAGTGCAGAAGGCAGAAGCAATGGCATTCCGTCGAGCTTGTGCTCGTTTTGGTCTTGGCCTTCATCTTTATCATGAGGAGTTGTAAGTTGTAACCTCATTAAGAATTGGTATTAACTTTTAGTAGGATATATGCTCTAACCACAAATTTTGCTACTCATTTCTTGCGGTTGAAGCTATAATTATCGATCCAGTATTTTGAGAATCATTTATCACATTTTGCTTTATTTAAAGGCGTTGAATCAAAATTAGCTTCGCTGACCTACAAAACCAAAGCATTGCAGCTTTGGGCTAGCCATATAGAGTTGGGTCATCAAATAAAAGACTTCGTTTTTTTTGTTATGGCTTTTGCCTTCTTTTTGTCTAGAGTAAATTACACAATTGGTCCCCAAACCGCGCCCGATTCGCGAATTTGGTCCTTTATTCTTAAAAATCGCAAATATAGTCCCAACATTTTATGTTAATTGCGCGCCTGGTCCTTTTTCCTAACGGTCATTCGGTTTTTAGTTAGCTACAAGGGCCATTTTGTCATTTCGTGTTTTCTTGTCCAAACACCCCATTAAATCTTTTTTAACACTCAACAAACAATATCTAACCCAAACAACCCCTTCTTCTACCTCACCACTAATCTTCAACCTCCAACCCTCATCACCACTGTCACCACCGTCACCCACCACCGCCATCTCTTCTTACACATGCGCTTCGTAGTCAAACAAAGAATTTTAAGTCAATAACGCATTTATTATTCATAACAGTAATGCGCTGTTTGAGTTGGGCGGCGGACAGAGTTCAGCTTGTCGTCATCACAAATATATACACAGTGATTAAAGTTATCAAAAAAGAAGAAAAAAATATATCTACAACACAAAACCCCACCACAACTATTGTCATCTCTAGGCTCCTGTGTCTCGCTATATGTTCCACAACTTCGTAGTCAAACAAAGAATTTCAGATCTTAAGGATATGGTCGAAGAGCTGATTGCCGAGTCAACAAAGGATGGTGAAACCGCTAATCACAGTGACAAAAAGCGAGGATTAAAGAATAAGCCGGTTGTAGCAATTGGGGCAGGAGCAACAACTGTAGTAGGAGCTTCGTCTTTTTCTAAAGATGTTCAAGCATCAACGCTATTATAAGTTGTTACGTTTAAGGTTCCATGGTCTTTAAACCTGATAATGACACAGACCCAAAAGCTTATCTCTATATCTATTAGCAAGTTTCTTGGTCTTAATGAGGGTTGGAGGTTAAGAAGAGTGGTGAGGTAGAAGAAGGGGTGTTTGGGTTAAATATTGTTTAAGGTTCCACTGTCAGCATCAACCATGTCAGGCTGTCACCGCTGTCACCTAGAAAGCTATTTGGTTAAAGTTGGAAAACTTGGTACTGGGCTGGGCTGTTGAAATTAGTCATGGGCTTGAGCTTTAGTACTTGATTCACAGTATCATATTAGGGTTTCCACTTCTTTATAAACAAACATTCAGCTCCCCTGTTATCAATCAAACTCAAAAATGTCTGCAACTTGTTATCTTCAACTTGTAACAACTTATTTTATAGTGTTATTTTGTGTTAAATATATTAGTGCCTTCATAATCCCAGATAAGCTAAGCAAGAGAGTGCTTATTCTGATTCATGGGAGGCCAATACTAAAACCCAATGGAAGTTTTCGCTGAGAAACCCATTCTTATGTTTTTAATTGATGGTGTTTCCTAGTAACTCTCCATACATTTCATTATTTTGTAACAGTCTTTTTTAAACAACCCTTTTTATGTCTCTTTTAAAATATGTTCATGATATTTTGTTTGACAAGTTTGTTATCTGTTAAACGTATATTGTGTTTAGGTTATTTAAAATTTTAAATTAGTGGATTTTGATAAAATGTGTTTTATTTTCTTATAATTGTTTTGAATTCTTGTGAGAATATGTAGTAAAAGTTAATTATGTATGTGAATCAGGCTAACTAGGTATTCTACTAACATGATTGGTGAGTATTAGAGATTAAATTTTAGGCTGATATCATGGCTATTCACGTGTTCTATTTCCGCTATAAATTTGATGGACTAAATAATGTTTGTCATTTGTGTTGTTTTGATTGTCAATTACAACCCTTTTTATATTAGATGAATCACTATGTAATGGATAAAACTTATACATCATTTTAACTAATAGAGTAAATGACGGCGACTGTGGTGGTGATGACGGCCTGGTTGGAGGTGGTGAAGAGAGGGTGGTGGTGGGTGAGAGGTTGAAGAAGGGAGGTGTTTGGATTAGGGTATTATATTGAATTAAGGGGGTGTTGGACAAGAAATGATGAAAAGGCCCAAGTTAAGGACCAAATTCGCGAATAACCTGTTTAATATAAATTCGCGACTAAAGATTAAGGTTTTTGGATTAGGGTCGTTAGTTTTTTGCGACCAGATAGGGGTGTTCATGGTTCGGGTAATACCCAAATAAATCAAAAACCGAAATCGAACCGAACATGTAACTAAACCGAATTAAATATTTGGTTCTCGGTTTAGGTATGGCTACCAAGAATCTAAACCGAAACCGAATCGAAATCGAATTCAAATAAATATATTTATATATATATAAAAATTAAAACTCTTTCATAAATATAATATTTTCTAAGCTTTTTTTTTTTTTTGTTTTATGCAAAAAATCTATATAAATAAATGAAAAAAAATAATATTAAAGCCCTTTCATAAATATAACATTTTCTAAGCTTATTTTTTTTTTGTTTTTTGCAAAAAATCTATATAAATAAATGAATAAATAATTAAAATTATGTAATCCGGGTTATTCGGTTAATTTTAATCAATTTTAAATTCGGTTTCGAATAAATCGAACAACCCGATAACCGAATCGATGAACACCCCTCTTGTTGATTAAGGACCAAATTCGCGAATCACCTCCTTAATAAGGACCAAATCCAGTTAACTCTTAGTCCTTAATTGAGGACCAAATTCGTGAAGCAGGCGCGGTTTGAGACCAATGGTGTAATTTACTCTTTTGTCTAATACTATATGTTGTTTGAAAAAAAATACTTTGGTCTTACGTACTTTTTTTGTCCCAAAAGTGTCATTTGACTTTTTTAAGTCTTTCTTTTTAAATTTTGACTTTAAATATTTTTATTTGTTTAATATAAAATTTGATAAAAATACCAATATAAATACATTTAAAATTAAATTCATCCATATATTTTGCATTAGGTCAAAGTTAAAAAAATGACGTTAAAAAGTCAAACTAGACATTTATTTTGAAACGGAGATAATAATAATGTAAAGTGTGTGCAAGCATATGTCGTGAAGCCATAAAGTGTCTATTCCCGATGCAAATGTCCTTGTGAGGCCGTGGAAATTATAGCTTTTGTGAGGTATATGTCATGAAATGAAAATCAAGGCACGTAGGACTATAAGACTAGTCATATGATATGACCATGCACAACGCATGAAACTTTAAAACCACACACAAACATTTTACGGCTTGTAGAAGATCACGTGTGATAATTGGTAAGAAATGTGGCGACTGCTACGTAGTGGCGTGAATTTAGCGAGAAGTGAAGGTAAGTGGCGCTAACGTAGAGTGATCAACAGCAAAACTGTTACACCCGATTTTGAGATTGTCTTGAAGGGACAAATTATAAACGAGCATTGTTATAAACTCCTAATTCATCCTCTCATACTTACCTTTCCAACCACATAATTTTTTAACATGTGAAATTCACTCATTTTCACTTTTCATCTAAACTATCAATAAACACATGCATCACCTTCTTAACATTAGTACAATTAGGCTAAAAGTTGGGAAGAAATAACATTTTTCTTTGCAAATAACATGAACACATGTGATTTGGTGAAACAACAACAAAATTAGAATAATATTTTCTTTTTCCCAATAAAAATAAAAAGAAAGAATTGATATCGGAGAAAATGTAGCTTTTCTTATACTTTGAGTTTTCGAGGAATTCGAAAATATCAAGAATTAATATTGGGAGGGCTTTCATTTGACTCTCGAGTCTTGCCGTCTTTTATAAATTCTTTACTGATATCATTAATAAATCATTTTAATTATACTAGACGTTGATGGATTGGATCTTGTTTTCCATTTCTTCGATACATCTTAAAAATACAATTTTTAATCTGTAATGTTAGGTAAAATGGTCAGCAAGTCTTTGTCATAGCGAACGTGACTCATTATTGATTAAACTACTATGCGTTAGCACAAGATTTAAAAGCTAAAACCAAGACATGCGAAAATATGCGTCATTATTTAAAATCGCATTTCATAACATGAATACATGATATGTACATGTGCAAAGATAAACAATTTACAGGGTTTATTGTGTAAATGGGGAAAGTTTCAAAAATTAGATAGAAGTTGGTCGACAATTACGTTTGTTCAAAAGATGTCTCTCTTTATACCCACAGGCCACAGTAAAAAAAAGGGTAAAGTAGCTCTCTATATAAGTGGAAATTAGCAAGAAGTTATTGATTTAAATTGACTCTAAAACCTATAATGATGATCATCCAACTTGACTATGACTACTACCGTGTGTTTAGCGAAGAGAACATAAGAACATGAGGTTGAACTTTTAAAATAAGTCGAACATAAAATAAGTCTTGTTTGTTATGCGAGAACTTAAAATCATGGCTAAAAAAACTTAAAACTTTAATTTCATAAAAGAATTTAAAACTTTAGTTCGAGCTTTGAACAATAAATTATTTATGTCTCGAAAAAATATATAACATATCTAAACTTATTTAATTACGTCGTTTTATTAATTTTGAAATAATAATCCTAAGCTTAAGCCCATTTAGTTTAAAACAAGTTTATAAAATCTAATTTTAACTTCAGAACATAATAAAAGCCCAGAAAGCTCCAACTCTAATTCTGGACCAATTCATACCCTACCTAAGAAACTAACATATTAACTTGAAAATTGAAATGAAAAAGATATCGCATACGTGTAAAGTAATATAAAATCATCAACATTTTCTCCACTTTAGTTATAAGTTTTAAACTTTCATAAGCCAATCTAATTAAAACGAGCTTGTGAGAGCATATAGTTAGTTAAATTACTTACATACGTTTCAAAATATAGCAGATTATTAAGCAAAAGTTGTAAATATATCTGAATTTAATTAAATGTATTTTTATATAATTTAATATTAATAAGTTTTGCCTCCAACTAATTCATTAAACAACTTTTTAAAAATGTAAGCTTCAGCTTTTAAATTATAATATAAAATTCAACTCCAGCTTTCATCTCAACTACAACTCCGGCCCTAGTTCCAACAAGCATACTCATTATCATCAAAACTATGGATTGAGATTTTTTAATGTTGAGTTTAACATGACTAGTCATGTTATCTTACATAAAATTTTAGTGGTCCTTTACTTAAATTCAAAGTGAGTCATTTTGTAAAACTACTATATTTTATGTGAGACAACATGACTAGTCATGTTAAACTCAACATTAAAGGATCTGAATCCATATTAAAGCTACTACTATTAATCATTAGTACTCCCTCCGTCCCAAAATTATTGTCCCATATTGACTTTTTTAGTCTTTCTTCTTCAACTTTGACCATAATTATTTTTGTTTGTGTTATATAATAATTGATGAAAAATATATGAATATATTAGGTTTTAAATGTTTTTTTATTTGGTATAATTTTCATCAAGTATTATATAACACAAATAAATATATTAATGGTCAAAGTTGAACAAGAAAGACTGGTTAAAGTCAAATGGAACAATAAAAATGAGACGGAGGTACTAATTATTAAAATTTCCAATTAAAAATGAAAAATTTATTAAAAAGATAGAAGCAAGCAAGATAGTGGACGACAAATAGGTATATGTTGTAAAGTTAGAGGAAATGGGTCAAGTCTTGATCCGGTCAAATTCCATTCCATTTTCTCAAATACAAGCAACAGCTGTTTTTATTACTTAAATTTCAATTTTGACTTTTTTATAATCAAATCATCAACATTTTCTCCACTTTCTTCACAGATCTAAACTGGTAATCATATTCATCTCTATCTCAATTTCAGTTCCCTTTAGCAGATTTCATTTTCATCCACTAGATTTGTTTAATTAAGTAGCATTTTATTAGGGTTTTGACTTTTGACTTTTTTATGGATCTGTGAATTAGCATGATTTGAAGATATGGGTAGGTTTAAAATCATTTTTTCTGATCTTGGTCTTTGTTAGATTTTTGTTTTATTGTTTTTAAAGATGAATTTGAGTGGTAGTACAGTGTACTATTGTTGTGTGTCAAATGGGGTTAAGGTTTTGTATGGTTTTAATAATGGAGATGATGCTGAGATTGAGAAGTTAGCAGCTTTATGTTTGGAAAAGGTTCCTAGTCATCATAAGTGGTATTTTCAGACCATGTGTAAGAAAAGTTTTGGGTTTTTGATTGAGGATGGGTATGTTTTTTTCGCGATTTTTGATGAGAGTATTGGTGGCGTTGGAAAGCTTGAGTTTTTGGAGCATTTTAGGGATGAGTTTAAGAAAGTTGCGAAGAAAGGTTCTAAGAGAAGCGGGTCGGGGTTGAAGTTAGATGTGGTGCAAGAAAAGATGGAGCCTGTTGTACGGCGTTTGATTGCGTCTTTGGATAAGGAGAGTAACGCCTGTAGAGAGAGTAAGAGTACGCCGTCGCCTTATAATGGAAGTGATAGTAATGGTCAGAATGATAGTGTGGGTTCAACTAGAGCTCCTTTGTTGGGGAAGTCTAGTAAGCAAGAGAAGAGGAAGACGAGGGATCATGTGATTTCGGTTAGAGAAAATGGGGCGGCTGATGAGAATAGGAAGTCGGGAGATAAGGGTGGTGCTAAGGTGGATTCTTCGAGTATAGATCCTGATAATCAAGGTGGATCTGTGGATGGTATTGTGAGTAAAGAAGTGAGTTCGATGAGTAGATCGACTACTCAAACTATACGAAATAAGTGGTGTCGTCAAGTTCGTATTGTTCTTGCTATTGATGTTGCTGTTTGTTTGATACTGTTTATTGTTTGGATAGTGGTGTGTCGTGGTACCGAGTGTATTCGTTGAGAATTTGTTCCTTACTGAAGGTTTGGAAATACGTGTCTTTGTTCTTTTAAATTTCGTTGCGATAGGAAATGGAAGCCGCACGTGGTTCCAGATTTGAGATTCAAATACATCAAGGTAATGGCTCCTGATTATTGTTTATAACAGATTTGTGATTTAAACATTTTTGTACATTTCTCAAAAATCTATTTAATGTACATTATTTTGTTGCACTGAAATTGAAACCTACCAGATGGAAGTTTTGTGATTTATACTTTAACCCAAGTTGCTTTAATTACATTATATAATTTCATTTTTTGCTGTTTTGTTTGAAATGAGGAATGATAAATTGCGTTCTTCGATCTTGCATTGTTTAACATTCCTGAATTTTTGAAAGTTGAAACCGCCACACAAGCAATGTGCAAGTGTATGATAAGTTAATTACACTATCTTCAACTTTCATGATACAAATTGTAGGCTGTAGAGTCAATCTAGTTTGTAGTTTTGTGTCCGTTTGAGTCAAGCCTCTTAGATTTAAGGAACCAACTATAGGAATTTGAAGTGTGGTTTTGGTTGGTGAGTTTAGTGTCATCAACTATTTTAGGTGACTATGATTTACTAGAGGCCAATCGGATTTCATATTAAGCTCAGATACGAGTTAGGGAAGTGTGGAGTGCATACTCGTTTGAGCTAATGTGTTTCCAACTAGGAGAAACATGTGGAAATCAACCCCTTGCGGGTTCAAAGGGCAGTGGTCATGATTTTTGGTATTAACTGTTTAACCGCTTTGTAATTGTTAAAAAGTTTTTGTTGATAAAAGAAACATTGGTTTCATTGCAATGTATGAAAACCACTTTATCCGGAAAGTGAACAATAACATACACAATTTGAGTAGATTATCCAAGATTATCATCATGATACGAGACTGAACTCATCTTAGAGGCCCTACATGTATGCATTATGCTAGTTTGGACTTGTGACTTTAAAATTTCAGTCAGGGTAGATCCTTTTCATATACGATGTAATTGTTACTCAAGGGGATTTTTTTCATGGCAAGTGTAATGGTAGCTATGTCTTTAGATATGCATACATGGCCAGATGGTCGATTGGCTAGATTGGCCAGTGACGAAGTGCCATAAGTTGGTGCTTAACAGTTTATCAAGAAGGTTACTGGAAGATGCCTACGAGGTTCCACTTGTTGAAATTATAAGATAATAAAAAATATTGTTGTTATGTTTTTCCAGGTTGTTGATTATATCATGATTTGAACCAGCAGACGTTT
This sequence comes from Chrysanthemum lavandulifolium, assembly GCA_022545495.1. Classification (NCBI taxonomy): domain Eukaryota; kingdom Viridiplantae; phylum Streptophyta; class Magnoliopsida; order Asterales; family Asteraceae; genus Chrysanthemum; species Chrysanthemum lavandulifolium. Next base: position 200,394,774 of record CM040244.1, read on the forward strand.
TGAGTGTTTGAGAATATCTATATCTATACTACATTACAAAGCATTTAGACTTCCTATAAAAGAATTTTGGAATTTTGGGTGTGTTTGGGAAGGGGCTTATAGGGGGCTTGGGCTTTTAAAATAAGCCCGCTTATAAAATAAGTCTCGTTTATCGTGCGAGAACATGAAATCATAAAGCGCCAAAGAACAAAACTTTAGCCTCATAAAAGGGAGTAAAAGCTTTAGCGGGGTTTATCAATCATAAATTACGATTTCTACCCACAAAATATTTAACATATCTGTAAAAGCTCATTTAATTATATCGTTTTAGTAATTTTGAATAATAAGCTGGCATTTCAATTTCTTAAAACAAGTCTATAAAATCTAATTTCAACTTGAACATAATAAAAGCCAAAATGCCTGCACTGCCCTCAAATTTCAAATTTCATTCTTGACATACTCAAAAGTCTTAAAATTTTAAGACAAAAAACATTGCCATAAAAGGAAAATTAGAAAACTAATGTAACATCCGGCAACGCAGAGATATTCCGTTGTAAAACGGCGGCTGAAAAAATGTGATCTAAAAACAACTTTAAAACTAAATACATAAATCTATATATAAAAATTCAAAACTTAAAAAACAAACCTCAAAATATAACACTCGTTTGTGATATAGAGGCTCTGGTAGTGGGGTTGTTGTGGTGGTTAGACTCGTACGTGGTGGGTTTTGATAGTGGCGACGGTAGTAGCTCCAAAAAATCCTATAAAAGATTGTCACAAAATTATTAAGAACTCAAATTTGTAAAGAAAATCATATGGATCTAAGATTGTCACAAATTCCAGCGGCCGCAGTTTTCGGGCGAGACAAAGGCGACGGTGGTATTTTCCAGCAAGACGACTGCGGCTTTTCTCGGGAAGTGATGGCTGTTTAGAAAAAACGTATTTTTCTAACCGGCACAAGGTGCTAATTTCAGTTTTTCAATACTTTTCAAACGCCAAAAGGTTTCAACTTTCAACAAATCATTTTAACATTTAACCTTAACTAGACGAGTACCCGTGCCTAGCGGCAACGATTATGCGTTCGTTAACGTTCGTTTATATTTATTTATTTATTTATATTCGTATATCATATTTTTAATTGTATAATTTCAAAATTGATTTGTTTAAACAAAACAACACTTATAAAACAATACATCGTGCATAAATTAGTAAAGTTTATGTTTATTTGTACATGTTCGTTTATGTTCGTTCGTTTCTGCTTTCGTTTAGTGTCTTAATAAACGAATATGAACAACCCATTTTTAATAAGCGAACATGAACAAGAAAATTCGTCCGGTTAAGCGTTCATGTTCGTTGTTAAAATTAAATGAGCGAACGTGAGCAATTTCAGTTCGTGTTCGTCAGGTTCGTTCTGACCCATGTGTAGTTGATCTAAGTGTGAGTATTTTTCTAATATGATTGTTTTAATTTTTAAGTTATTAAGATTTTAGTAATAATAGATTCAATTATTACAAAAGACGATATTATGTAGTTGACAAGACTAACATTTTTCAATATATATCTTTAGTCTTTAAGTGGTGCAGAACATTTTTCAAAATAACATTATCTGAATAATGACGTCGTATGTCAAAACAAAATAAATAACAAATAACTATAATTACTTGGTCTATCATTTTCCAAATTTGTCACGGGTTCCACAACTAATTCATCATTTCTCATATAATTTTGTCAATTTGAAACACTGTTCGACCTGGGGTTCAACCGGTTGAACCATTCCGAAAAAAAAAGTCGATCTAAACCGAGTCAACCCGACGGGTTGGGTTGAAAACAATTCAAATTAAATCGGGTCAACCCGCGGGTTTGGAGGCGTCCGGGTCAAAGCGGTGGCGACAGGTTCCGGTTGAACACGTTGGTCGGTCGGTTTTCAAAACTATATGTAAATTCAACTTGTTAGCTTGTATGAAGTTTTGTGTGTTTTATTAATTTGTATAATGTGTATAATAACATGTACTTTTCATTTTAGGGTGTTTAAAATTATGATTAATTAGTGTGTTTAATTATTTTATATTTTGAATTATGTTGTAGCTTTTTAAAATTGTACGTTATGAAATTTTTATTGTACTTTTTAGTAAGTGGTGTTTTAATTGGTTGTTTTTAATTTGGTAGATGTGGTTTTAATTGGTTGTATAATGTTAATAAATTATTGTACTTTTAAGTATTCGTGTGTTTTAATAAAAGTATTAATTATACTATGCATTTCTCTCTCATTTGACTAATTTCAATAATTCAACTTTTCAATTTTCACATTTGACCGTTTTTCTATTATATGTAGTATAGATTTTCAACTTTCAAGATAATTTTTTCATTTTATGTAGTAAAGATATGCTAATTGAAAGTTGTTTTTCATCCTTTTTTTACAATACGTTACTGTAATATACTAATTAACATCCTTTTTTACAAGTTATTAATAGTTGTTTTTTCTGCATGGGAGAGTTAGTCGTGCATTTGGATTGTTTTTTCTGGGGTTTCTTCTTCGTGCGAAGCCGTGAGACTAGGAGTATAGCTCCTAGTGGTTCGGGTCCCGGGGCCTGCCCGTTATGGATGGTATAACTCGGGGGTCGGACCTCATCGTGAGATAGTCGGTGCCGTTCAAAAAAAAAAAAAAAAAAAAACTATTAATTTGTTGTTTGATCAAGGTCACATTTGATAATTTATCAGCGGCTCATTTGTAGTATCACCCGATAACCCGACCCTATATAACCGACCTGAATACTACTCAAACCCGACAACCCAATTTCTTATAAGGTCATGTTGTTGGTGAGTTTAAAAAAATTAAAACCTGACTTAACTCGACTCGATAAGACCCCTACTTACCTGCAAGACCTTTCACCTTTTGTCAAATTTAGTCATCATACTCCTAGTAAGTTTAGCTTAAACACTTGTTGTTCCGGTACCAATCAAATAATTTCTTAAAAGTGACGTTTATTGGTTGTTGATATATATATATTTTTTTTTAAGTACTAAATACACTAAAAAGTAAATATTGATATTTGTGCTAATTTCATTCTATGGTTATTTGCCACATTGACATAATTAAGTCAGGACTCTTAAAATTTTGATAGGGGGATTCATCCTCTCTTTTCTCTTGCGTCGAACTTCTCTCTCCGACATGCGGGCGATTAGGTCTTTGATAAGGCGATTGGTTCATTTTTATTTTTTTATTTTTAATTTAAAAAAAAAAAAACATTTTAAAATTTAAAAAAAAACATTTTAACACAAAATAAAATTTCATTAATAATTAAAGCGTTACGGTTATAATTCAAATAAAACAATCGAAATACATAAATCTAATCGAATGCTCCCGTGCGAGTCGTACGAGTGCGAGCAGGCAAATCCTCCAGCAGAGGTTCCCGTGCTCGAGTTGGTAGTCAAGTTGATGCCTTTCACCTTTTGTCAAATTTAGTTGTTCATCATCGACTCCTAGTAAGTTTAGCTTAAACACTTGTTGTTTTTCGGTACCAATCAAATAATTTAGTTTTGTCTCATTTGTTCCTTCTCGCCTTCGCCCGAAAACAATGACGTTTATTGGTTGTTGATATTACATTTTTTTTTTTTAAGTACTAAATACACTAAAATTTTGAGTAAATATTGATTGATGTTTGTGCTAATTTCATTTTTTTTAAAGCTATGGTTATTTATATCGACCACATTGACATAATTAAGTCGACAAAGGACTCTTAAATGTAGTTATTGGCTTAGCTCCTCGTAATTCTGGCCGATTCTTTTGTCTCTTGTATTATTTTCTGACATTTATTACTTATTAAATTTGGGCGCAATCGAGCCTTCAACATCGGTTGGGCACACATGTTTTTCAACCTTGACCGATTTGGACATCAGTTGGGATGGTTGTGGTGGCCGGTTGCCACATCGGGCGTGGTCCCAAGATTTCGAATATCGGTTCCAAATCCACTCGATGTTCACGCTATCTTTTCTCCCATTTTACAACGTATACATGAACATTTAATACAAATTTAAAAATATGACCGTTTGGTCATACAACTAAAAAAAAAAAATTCAAACCCATTTTACCACTCTATAAATACCCACTTCACCTCAAACACAAGTCACAACTCACCATTTTCATCTACATTCATTTCAATCTAATTCTTATCCAACTCCAAAATGTCAAAAAAAAAATACCCCACAATCAAAAACCCGACGATCACGACTACCCCAAAATGCCCCGGATCGAATATATCGGGGAAAACAACTTCGAGTTAACGACTTATCACCACAACAAACCGGCCTATTCGCTCGTCCACAAGGTTTTGATTATCAATCACAACTAGCCCAACCAAATCAAAACCAAAACCCGTTTCATGTTAACCGTCCTTTTGTCCCATCGCAGCGTCCTTACCACGATTCTGGCAAGAACCTAGTGGGTCGTCGTACCATCCAAACATGGACTTCATTTATCCTTCTCAACCAGTATCAACTTTATTCCCGATTGAAGCACTAATCTAGACATGAATTTGGAAGATTTTATGCCGAGTATCCGGCACAAAACTACCCAAGTCAAGATGCTTCGATGGGACAAGGTTCAGTCACGGTTCGCACCACGGTTCGTTCCATGGTTCCATTCCGTTGATGATTCGATGATGAGAAAACCGCTCATTGAAGAGATGTCCTCCATCAAACCAAAGCGACCATCTAGGCGTGCTTCAAGGCTAAGGACAAAGGCAAAGCACGAAACAAGTAAGGGAAAGACAAGAAGCTGCAGAGCCATGGACAAAGGAGGAAGAGGTGGTGCTTTGTAAAGCTTGGGTTTATGTGTCGGAAGCAGCGAGAGGAAACGCCCAGAACCGCTTCAAGTTTTGGGAGTTAGTGATTATAACAACCCGTAAAATTTCGGATTATTTTAATAATATTTATCGCGTCAGAAAATTCAAATCAATTATTTTCTGACAAAATGCCAATATCTAAAATATAAAAGCGAGAGGTCATTTCGTTCCTTTAGAAATAAGACACCGCACATACAATACTTGCCCACAAAGTATCATGAAATTTATTAGTGTCCAAATTAAAATTAAAGCGTACATAAGCTTAATCCATTAGTTGTACCGCATCTTTGCGGTAGCAAAGAACATACAAGACTAGAAATAAATCTTGAGATAAGAGAAAATACACTTTTATCAATCATCGATAATTCTGAAAGAAAAGAAGTTATCTCGAGAATTTAGAAAGTCACGACATCGCACGCATTCCGACACCAATTAAATAACGGCAAACAATTATAATCAAATTTCAACGTAATAAGAATGTCATATTATTACGTTTATAAAATCGTTTTCAAAAATATAATTTCTATATGTCTCGGGTACCGGGGAGGTACGTTTACTCGAAGATCTGACGGAACACGGAGTACAGTTTATACAGTAATAATAAAACAAATAAGACAAAACCTTAGCTATACACAAATAGCCGCCGACCTATTTCTTTTCTTTTTCTTGGTTCTGCTCCTTCTGCGCATTGGTTCCCTCTTCACAAACAAGTGATATATCACTTTCCATCCAAGACCTATCTAAAGCTAGACACTAAAGAGCAGATTCATAAAAATGGAAGCTATAGTGTCTGCTTTCTCCCACGCCGCCCCTCTGATTCACCATAAAACAATAAAGACAAATCTCATCACCATCTTTCTAGTCTCCTCCTATGACCAATATCACAAGATGCTTTGAAGAAATAAAGTGATGGTGATGGTTGCTAAGAATCGACTCTTCACAAGATTCAACACAAGAAAGTGTAGGTCAAAGAGCCCTCCTTTTTCTCCTTCATTATGCCGACGCCAAAGGAAAACCACATATATCGCATCTCATCTCATCACAAAATAAAGTTTCTAAATGGTTTGATTGAAGTCTTGGTTGTTCGGGTTCTCACTGGATTCGAATTGGATTCGGGTCTCGTTGTTAATCCTCGTCAAATCTCATGTAGTAAGAATCTCAAAATCCTTGTTTTAATACTTTCCATTCGTATATGTATATGCTCACATAAATCATCTATAAGATTTCTTTTGAAGGTTTTGTTGAAAATTTATTCTTTCTTTCTTTTGGGAACCGATTGAACAAACACAATAATGAATTAAATCGGTTGTAATATTGAGAAAATTGTTGTTGTTGTTGCGAATATGTGGTAAAAGAAAAGCAGGAGAAACTTAAAACATTTGGCATAAGTAGTATTGGCTTAACTAAATTCCTTTTCGGTTTCAACTTAATCCATACTCATTTGTTTTGGCTTATTTTATTAATGGAAATTTTGAGCAAATTCCTAGCTTATTAGGCTTATTTTAGTTTCGACTTTACGTGTCCTTGACCTATTACGTAGTGCATCCGAAATTATGAATGTGACTTATCCGAGTTGTTAGTCTTGGTGAGATTAACCCCACCAAGCATTTTGTAGCATGCTTGTGTCTGTTTGCGTCTTGTTTTTGATTCACAGTTAACGAGACATCATGGGTGTACTAGTTGACTATCATGGTTCAACCTCACTCAAGAAGGGTGTTTGGTTACCGCTATTGACACAAGACCACAAGGGTGGTCGTGTGAGTCGAATCGTAATTGTTTTACTTGAGCTAAAGGATCTCTAGTCCGCGACATAAGGGTACGTTCGGTGTTAAGTCTCGGTGTCAAACAATTCCACAAACTATTAATATAACACTTTGTCATAAACATTCACATTCTATTTGTAATATAACTTTTGAGCTATGAGTTATTATTGTTGAGGTTGGGAGTTAGCTAGATTTTTAAATATTTTGGTTATACTATATGATTCTTTAAACTTGACACATTGTACATCCATTTCCTTGCGTTTCCCAAATTCGTATGTGTACTAGAGCCAAAGCCCACTTAAACAACGGGTGTTTTGATTATTCTTATGATAATCTCGTACTGGGCCACAACCCACAGGCCCAACCGGGTAAAGTAGCTTTATTTCTAGGCCACAGCCCATCTATTGCAAGAGTCCGTTTGGTTACTGTCATCACCATGGGTGAAATTAAGTTGTGCATAGCCTCGGGAGACCTCGATTCTAATTCCTTACCTTTCAACATACTTCCATTTCATATCGATTCGTCATGCGTTGCATAACCATGCACACGACATACTCTAGCCACACGACTCGTTGATTTATACATGCCCGTAAACCACGAATGGCTACTCATCTAGTGTCGCATCATTAATATTTTGAGAATTCAAGTTACAAACCAATTGGCAAAAATATAAACAATACAAATGGAAAATATGTTACTTATAATGAGTTATTAATATTACTCATAACGTAAATAGAAACTTCTTTACACATCTAATTAATAGTCCAAGACACAGAATATATATACTTACAACTAATAGAAACCGGAAAGAATGGACTCAATATACAAGTTTTTACATTTAGTCAACCGCAATAAATAGGAAATATATACTCGGTTCACACCAAATTTTCTATCAACATATTTCTATTTTACAAATTAATAATGGATTTATTATCTTGAAAACGATACTTTTCTATTATATATAAGGCGAGATCATGTTTAAAACTCTCAACATATGTTGATCATGAGACATGTTTATAAAAATTCTACCTTCTATTTTTCTATTCAATCGGTACACAATTTAAATTAAGATTTAATTTCGTTTCAACATAAATATAGTTATACTAGATGTCATGAACTTATATATAACTTAATATATATATTTTTTTTTAGATCGCATCGACGTCTCACATTATCGTATTATCTTTCGTACATCATCATCAAGTCAAGGTATCGTTCATGCTCGATACTTTTCCGTAAATACTGCGTCTCTACCATAAGCCAATATGCACATAAACCTTTGAAAACTATTTTTTCAAAACTTAAACGATGCCACAACAACAACAACAACAACAACAACAAAACATTTAAAATAAATAAAGTTAGTTAAACTTTATCAAGTCTTAAACATGAAGACTAAATATGCCGTACTTAATTAGGTTGCGTGTCGGATGCCATGCACTATCACTCCTTGATCTAATTCTCTTTAGACTTCATATTGCACATTGCCAGGGTGAGTTTCATAGCCCTACTTTTAACCGCTTTATACTTGTTTTGGGGAAGATACATGCTCATTTTACTTGTGCATTCCATGCATACTATGCTTTCACATGTTTAAAGTTTTCATCATACATAGATGTTTTATAGAGCATACCAAAATGTTTGACCTAGAATATTACGCAGCTTAGCCTAAGTCCTTAGATCCCAAATTGCCCTTTTCATGAACCGTAACAAATGACCATAATCCCCAAAAACTTAAAATTTTACCTTAAAAATTTATCCAAAATCCCCCATTTAAGAATAACCATGTCCTTTTACCCTCCACAAACAAAAATTGCCAACAAACTTTTCCATTATTAAAATTATAATAAAACATAATCCTTCTAATATTTCAAAAAATTCCCCTTAACCCATAAAATCAAATTCTAATGACCAAATAAACTTAAATTTAAATTTCCGAAACCTATTTTACAATTTTAAATTTTTAAGTTAATAAAACAGAATTAATTCATCCTTATATGATGACCTTAGGAGTTTACAATCCCAAAATTAAAAAGACCCAACTATTAAACCTAACCACCCAACTTAGACAATAAACCCATGCTTGGGTAAAATAGAAACCTTCACAAAATTTTAAACCGAATTTCCCTTTGAACCCAAAATAATTTTCCAAAATCCTAAAATGAAAAAAACACTAAAATTTCCCAAAATTTTTAACCCCAAAAGAACCAAACAACTTGGAAAATTTATTTTCAAACATCATTTTAAACACTTATCAAATTTGTTGAACAAGTCGGAGAAAATTTAAAACGTTCCTTCACCCTTTAAAAAGGAAAAAAAATTACGCCAAAATCAACCCATTATTTAAACCATTAAACAAAAAAAGGGAGTTTATCCTAGAATTAAAGGAACCCACAAACAAAATATGCCCAAATCAAAATTTAAATCCCCAATAATACCTAAAACTACCTTGGGTGTACGCATAACCCAGGACCCAAACCAAAGGGGAAAATAAAACAATAGGGAAAATAAACTTTTTCAAATACCATATTTCCCGAAAGGAAATTAAACCGAGATGGAGGTCCCCGAACGGGGCATAACAACCCTAAAATTTCGGAATTTTAATAAATTTACGAAAAAAAATCAATTATTTTCCAAAATCCTTCAAAATATAAAACAAGGTCTTTCCCTTTAGAAATAAGACACCGACAACAATATTAAAAAGGGAAAATTTTTAGTTCCAAATTAAAATTAAAGCCATTTTTCCTTTTTCCCCCAAGCAAGTTACAAACAGAAATAAATACTTAATAAGAAAAATAACTTTTACAATAGAAATTTATAAAGAAAAGAAAGTTTCGTTTTACCGCCCTCCGACACCAAAAATAAGAAACTTATAACAAATTTCAACTTAAAATTCAATTTTAGATAAAATGTTTAAAAATTAAATTTCAAGTTCCACCGGGAGGTAGTTTCAAGACCCCCCTCCTTTATGAAAAAAAACAAATAAACAAAACCTTACTATCACAAATAGCCTATTTTTTTTTTCTTGGTTTTTCCACACATTGGTTCCTCTTAAAACGTAATTCATTTATAAGAATCTAAACTGTAAAACTTCATAAAATAAGTATATGCTCCTTTACCCCCTGATTCCCTAAAAATGAAAATTATCCCTCTTTCTTTTCCCCCATGACCAAACACAAGATGTTAAGAAAAAGGATTGTGGTTGTAAGAATATTTAAAGACAAACAAAAATTGGCAAAGAGTCCTTTTCTTTCTTTGCCACCCAAAAAAACCAATTTTGCTATTATAAAAAAAATTTCAAATTTTGTTAAGCTTTTTTGTTTCACTATTCTTCGCTCTCGTTGTTAACCCCAAATTATGAGTGAACTAAAATCCGTTTTAATCTTTCCATTCAAAGTTTGCTCTTTCTCTTAAGTTTTTTTGAATTTTGTTAAAATTTATTTTTTTTTGGGAACCGTTAACCACAAGTGTTAAACGGTTGAAAGAAAAAGTTGTTGTTGTTTAATTGTTAAAAGAAAAAGGGAAAACTTAAAACATTTGGCATAAGGTACTTTAAATTCTTTTCCCAACAATCCAACCTTTTTTTCATTTTATTAATAAATTTTTGAAAATTTAGCTTATTAGGTTATTTTAGTTTTTTAGTGTTTTATTTGGTATCCAAATTATTTACTTACCAGTTTTTTTTGGTTCCCCCAAACATTTTGTACAGCGGCCCTTACCGTTTTTGATTTTTTAAGAAATCTGGGTATCACATCAGGCAACCCCAAAGAAGGGTTTTGACCCCTATTGCAAAGCCCGGTTCAATCGGGAATTGTTTTCTTAGCGGACTCATCCCAATTTTAAACCTCTTTAAGTCCGTGCAAACAATTCCACAAACTTTAAAAACACTTTGTTAAACATTCCTTTTAGAAATTCTTTTACTAGGTTATTATTTTATTGGGATTCAGTTTTTAAAATTTTTGGAAATATACTTTAAATTGAAAATAATATTTTTGGTTAAATTTTTACTAAAAACCCCTTAAACAACTTTTTATTATTCAGAAATTTCCCACAATAAACCCCAAGGTAAATACTTTTTTCTCCCCCATTATTGAAATCCCTTGTTCCCACACCATTAAATTTTTTACCCAATATTTAATTTTACCTTTAAATACTTCCATTTATACGATTGTAAACCTCCAACATATTGACAGACCTGTTTATAATCCCTAAACCCAATCTATCATCGTTCCAATTTAAATTTTAGAATTAATTCAAAAATTGGAAAAATAAAACAATAAAATAAAATATTTATTATAATTTTTTAAATTACCTAACTAAAAGAAACTTTTAACATCTAATTAAAGTCCAAGCCCCAAATTTAATACTTCCAATAGAAACCAAAGAATGGACTAATTAAAATTTTTTTCAAACCCAATAAAAAAAAAACCACACCAAACACAAAAAATTTTAAAATTAATAAGGTTTATTACTTAAAAGTCTTTTCTAATAATAAGCGGACTTTTAAAACTCCAATGGTCATAACTTTTATAAAAATTCTCCTTTATTTTTCTATTCAATGGCCAATTTAAATTAAGTTTAATTTCGCTTAACTTTGAATAATGTCATAACTTTATCAATTAATATATTTCTTTTTTTAGTCCATTATAATGATTTTTTAACATACAAAAGGTTCCTATTCGAACTTTTCCTAAAACCTTTCCAAACCTATGACAAAACCTTTGAAAACATTTTTTAAAACTTAAAGTGACCCCAAAAACCCCAACAACAAAACATTAAAAAATAAATTGTTAAACTTTTCAAGCTTAAAATGAAGACTTTGGCTTAATTATTCCGGGTCGGTGCCGACTATCCTCCTTATTAATTCTTTAATTCATTAATTCCCGGTATTTCATACCCTTACTTTTCCCATATTTTTTGGGGAAAATGTATTTTACTTTGCATTATGCAACTTTTTCACAGAAATTTTATCTACAAATTTTTTAAAACCAAAATGTTTACCAGAAATTTGCCCTTCCAAGTCCTTGTAAATTGCCCTTTCTGAACCGCAACCCGGAAGGAATGTTATAAATGATTAAGGGTATTGGGGACCCCCTTTAAGGGCATTAACGCACCATTAGGGTAAACATGTGGGTAATTTTATGATTTTTAAAAGTGATTTGGTTGCAAACTTGTTTTAAATTCAATTTGTTTACGTTGAATGACTTACCCTAAGGCCCAAAGAAATATCTTTAAAACCATGAATTGAATTCTAAATTTTGAATTATGGCTTAATGAATCAAGAACCAAATTTGAGATGTAAAAAATTCCTTTTAAAAAACCTATGAACCACCCAGAATCCCTTAGAGTTCTTCGGGTTTTAGGGTCTTTTTGGAGGAAGGCGGTGGCTTCAAAACTAAAGGGACCACCTTTTTAACATTTCGACCTTCAAAATTAAACTTGTTTTAAGAAAGAATAAAAGATTTAGAAAACCGTTGTTCACAGGGAAAAAGACCCCCCCCTTGTATGCCCATCATTTTGGGGTTTTTAGACCTTTAAAAAGAAAAGGAAAGAAAGCTTGATCCTTACCTGGAAGAAGGATTCGAATTTGGGGAAAATTGGCTGGAGAATATCAAAAACCCAGGAAGCGGGAAATATTCACACACCAAAAGCCTTGAAAACCGAGAGAGGTAATTTACAGGATCAGAGGTTTTAAAGGGTATTGGTTAAGGATTGAGTTGTTTATAAAAATGTAAGGGGTTTAATATTTAACCCAAGTTGTTTTATTTATGATTAATTTGAAAGGTTGAAACCGACCGTTGGTGGACGGAAGGAAGAAAGACCTTTCGGAGAAGTTCCATGACCATTTAGCTACCAAAAATTTTTTAAAGACCCAAAATCGGGATGTAAGCCTTTAAAATATTTTCTTAGGAAAAAAGGGAAAAAAAAAATTGGCCCGGGTTCAAAAATGAATATTTTAAAACCCCCAATACCCAAATTTACCACCCCTAAAAGTTGGAGAAATTAAAGAATCAAAGGTTACAATTTAATTATTATTTAAGTATTTAGGTTTTTTTAATTTTTTTTTTTTTTTTTTTAATTCGGGTTAATTTTTTTTTAACAAATTAAGGTTTTTTAATTTGTAAATTTAAATTTAATTTAAAAATTTTGAAAAAACCTTGAGCTTAGGGACCGGTTTTCCCAGGGAAACAGCGTTGGATTTGGGCCGTGTACGCGCAAAAAAAATTTTTAACCCATTTTTCCTTTTTGTTTGTTTTCGTTTTTGATTCAAAAATTTTTTTAAACATTTCCAAATTTAAAAAAAATTTTTTTTAAATAAAAATAATTTTTTTTTCACCATTTCATTTTCAAACTTTAAAAATATAATTTTTCTTAAATCATTTTTAAACAATCTTTATTATTAAAATGTCGTTTTATTGTTTTTGACCCTTACCAAGGGGGTTTTATTTATTCCGTTCACTTTTCTTAAACAAAAGGGCCTCCTTTCATTTCGCTTTTCGTTTGAATTTTAAATTTTAAATTTTGCCGTATTTTCAAGGTGAATTTCAAAAAACGAAGTTATGGGACTTTCGTTTGGGGATTGGATTTTAACCTATAGGGACCTTTTCTCAAAAAAAAAAAAAAAAAAAAAAAGTTCCAATAGTTCCGCCATACCTTAGAAATTAAAAAACAAAACCCATTAAGGTATTTTAAAAAAAATCAAAAATTTTTTCCCTATAAATAAACAAAATCATTTTTTAATTATTAAATTTAAACCCCACACCAATTTCAAAAAAATTTCCACCATGGAAAACAATGGTTTTTGCTTGGTTAACTTGACCAAGAGGATTAATTTATTTGGGGCAAGGAAATTCAATTAAAAACAAAATATTGTTTCAACTCCAGTTGTGCATGATTGGAAGGAGGCAAAACGGAAGTTTTTGATAATTGTTATTCAAACCGAATTTTGGAAATTTCAAAAGCCAAATATTTCCCCAAATAGTTAAGGTATTAACTTTTCCCGATAATTTCCGCCATTTTACCTTTTTAGGAAAACCTTTACTAAGAGAAAGTTTAAGAATGACGGTCCCAAGGCCTTTACACCACAAGAGCATTTATGAAATTGCAAAGGGTCGTTTAAAATTATCCTTGATAATTTTAACAAATATTAATTTGTTTACCGTATTTAAAAAACGAAAGGGGACTTCAAAAATTTAAACAATGGAAAAAAATTTTTCGGAATCTTGGAAGAAACCGAAGGAAAATTTCAAGGCTTGGAAGGCCATTTTGCAGGGTTAAAAAATACCCAACAAATCTTGAATTTTTCTAAGTTTTATGCGCATTTTTTCGGGGTAAATTAATTTTTTAATCCGATTGAGTTTTTGGGAAATGAAAAGTTATTTTAATAATGGTTGAAAGGGTTTATGGGATGGAATTTATTTGGGAATTTAAAATTTAGGAAAAGTAAAAATGTATTTAAAAGGGAAAAGAAAGTCCCGAAAGGATTTAAGGTTTTGGTGTTCTTAACCGCTTAACAAAACCCGGTAATATAAAGCCCAAACGGTATTATTTTCATTAACAAACCAATTTAAAAAAAATTTGTTTCTGCTTCTTTGTTTCAAAATTTACAACTGGGTTGGGTTTTTTCAAAAAAAAAAAATACCGAACGATACTCAACTCCAAAGACCTTTAATCTTCAAAATCTTAACTACATACAATAAAACATGATAAAAGTTTTCTATTTTTTTTAATTTTTTTTTTTTTTTTTTTTTTTATTTTTAACCAATTGAAATTTTTGTTTTTGAAATTTTTATTTAAAAAGAATGTTTGTTTTAATTAAATTGTTGAAATTTATTGGGTTTTGGTTTTTGGGAGTTATGGGTGGTGTTTTTGGGATGTTTTTTAAATGAAAGTGATGTGGAGACGTGGCGGGTTTTGGTTTTTGGTGTTGTTGAATTTTGTTAATTTTTGGGTTAATGACGGGTTTTAAACACCAATATTTTATAAAAATTAGTTATTTAATAATTGTTGCTTTTTATTTATGAGTTTTTTTGAAATATTAAATTAATTTTTTTTATTTGTTTTTTTTTTTTAAAAATACTAAATATTTATTGTTTTCGATAAACATTAAGATCGCCCATTTTTATTTATTCCAAAATAAACTTATCTCTCAACCAAAAAATATGTTAAAAGGTCTGTAAACAATTTGATTCCTCTCTCTAAAAATAATGAGACTAATGTAAGTTGAATTATGGTTTAAATCCCCAATAAAGGGAAATGGACCACCCATGGGGTTTGGGTTTGAACTTAGATTTTGGTTTTGGTTTGGAAGTAAGATCTTAGGGGTTGTATTTTGGGTTTTGGGATAAAATATAAGATTGAACGTTAGATTTGGGAGGGTTTCTTGGGTGGGAGGGTTTTTATATGGGTTTTGAGAGTTTTAATAAGTTTAAAACAAAATTTGAGTTTTTGATGGTTTGAATTTTAGAATTGAAAATTGGATCTAATAATATTTTGAGTGAGAAAAGTTTAAAAAAGTGATAAAAGTTAAAGGTTAAAATATCATTTAGTTTGAATATTTAATTGCATATAATTTTTTGTTCCAATTTACGGATCCTTAAAAAAGGGGATCCGCCAGGTAAATGGATGCCTTTCAAGAACCAAAGAAAAAAGAATTTTTGTAAGGTTGCCTACAACTTATGTTCCCTCCTTGGGCTTAAATATAAGCAAAGTCAAAAATATATGCTAAGACTTTTGAAAAATATTTTATAACACCAATTGGGGATAAGGTACAAAGAAATTTGAATTCATAGTAAATATCTTAAATCATTAATTAAAGAAATTTAAAATTCCTTAAAAATCTTAAAACTTTTCTCCATTTTGAGGAAGAATGACTAAAATTTTGCTAAAATCGGGAAAATTAAATAGGTTTTAAGAGTTAAATTGTTGAAATTTGGCGGAAATTTATTTTATGGTTAAAATCAAAAGCACCGAAGGTTCCAATTTATCATGAGGGTTGGAAATGGTTTGGGAAAACTTGTATCTAAAGTACATTTAAAACAATTAATAAGAAAAGAGGGTTGAACAATAAAAACTATTTTTGTTTTATCCCAGGATTTATTTAGGACCCAATTTAAATGGGTTTGTTTTTGAAAATTACCCAAAAACATCTTTTTTTTATGGTTATAACTAATGTTTCTACAGAAAATACTAATACAACAAAAGTCAAAAATTTTTAAAAGCAACCTATAATAAATATGATAAAACCAAATAAAGTAAAAGTAACAAAAATCTTCCAATTAGAGATCATTTTTGATAATTAAATTTTAAAATAATCTAAAGCCACATTCTCTTTAAATTTTCCTTTTTTTCCCAAATTTATAGAAGGATTCTTTGAAATCCCTTTGGCTTAATTCTTGTCTTTGGAAGAGTGGAATTGTTATAGTAGTATGGGTTTGTTAGAAACGGTCCTTCAATTTTCACTTTCCAAAGTCCAAACCGGGCCTTTATTAATGAGGTTTAGGTTTTTACTGGTATCTTGGTAATAAAAATCAATTGAATGAGTGGGAGGGAGAACCCAATGTATGAATAAGAAGAGTTTGGAAAAATTATAAAGAAAAAACCTAAATGGGGTTTAAAACATTTATAAAGGGGTCAAAATTGCCCTTCCTTTTTTATTGGGCTTTTCATCCTGGGTTTCCTGATAAGCCAATTCAAAAAAGTTTAACAACCATTCAATTAATGACAACACAAAACGTTAAAGGTTCCAACTCCCCAAGGTTGTTTCCAGTCTTTTTGGTTGGTGATGAGAAAGTGTTTTGGAGCCTCACACCGAATAAGGCCGTTCCAAAATTTCCCAAGAAGGACGCGGACGAGCCTTCAACTTTGCGGGAAAGAGTGGTGGGAAGTTGGGTTGTCCGCCCCGGGAGACGGCTAGGCCAGTTTTAAATGTCACCCTTTATTTGGATTTTATTATTATTTATCTTTAAATTTTAATTTTTTTTATGGAAAATATTTTATTTACGAGAGTTCATTTTGGTTTTTTGGATAGCAAAATCAAACGGCCAGTTTTTTAACCCCTTTTAGTTTAAAACCCCTTTTGAGATTTATAAAAAAACGTTTAAAAAAAGAAAAAACCCCAAAAAAAAAATTTTAGAAAAAAAAAGTTTTAAAAAAAAAAAAAAAAATTTGGGAAAATTTAAAAAAAAATTTTTTAAAATTTTGGGTTTAAAAAAAAAAAAAAAATAAAAAAAAATTTTTTAAAATAAAACAACCCTTTTTTTGGTTTTTTAAAATTTTTTTAAAACCAAAATTTAATATTTCAAACAAAAACCAAATTAAAAATAAAACAAGGTTTTCCCCTTTTAAATAAAAAAAAAAAAAAATTTCCCCAAAAAAAAATTTTAAAAAAATTTTTCCAAAAATTAAAATTAACCAAAAAAGTTATAAATTTTTTCCCTAAACCCCAAAGGGCCAAAAAATTTAAAAGTAAAGGGGTTTAAATTTTTTTTTATTTCCCGGGAAAAAATTTTTTTTTGGGAAAAAAATTTTCCCTTTCCACAAATTTTCCCCCAAAATTTTTTTTTTAAAAATTCTTTTTCAGGGCCCCCCTAAATTTTTAAAAAAAAGTTTTTTAAATTTTTAAAAACCCGGACCAAAATGTTTAAGATTTAAAAATTTTGCTTTAAAATCCCCAAAAAAAAAAAAAAAAACCCCTTTTTTTAAATTTTCCCCCTACTTTTTTTTTTCCTCCTTTTCCAAATTTTTCTTTTCCCCCGATTTTTTTCCGCTATCCTTTTTTAAAAAGGGTTCTAAAATTTGGGTTAAACCCCTCTTTTGTTCCAAAAAAAATTTTGAATTTTTTTAAAAATTTTTCCCTTTTAGGGAAAAATTGAAAAATTTAAAATTTAAAAAAATTTTGTTTTTAAATTTTTAAAAAAAGACTTAAAATTTTTAAAAGGGGTTTTGGAAAAATTTTTTTCCCTAATTAAATTTCCCCTTTTTTGGAAAATTATGGATTTTCCCAAACCCATTAAAAAATTTTTTTTGCTTTTTTCGTTTCCCAACACCCCTTTTTTGAACCCCAAAACCCCGGAAATTTACCTTTTTTTCTCCTTTCCCGTTTTTCCCTTCAAAACATTTTTTTTTTAGGTTTAAAAATTTTTTTTTTTGAAAAAAACCAAAATAATTAATGGTTTTAATTTATTAAAAAAAAAATGGGTTTTTTTTTTTAAAAAAAAAAAAAAACTTTTTAAAACTTAAATGTAAAAATTTTTAATTTAAATTTTTGGGAAAAATTTTAAATATTTTTTTTTTTATTTTTAAAAATTTTAACCCAAATTTTCCTTTTTTTTTAGGTTTAACAAAACCCCTTCATTTTTGAATTTTTAAAATTACAAAAATTGGCAAAAAAACTTTTTTTTTCCCCTTTTTTTAATTTGTTAAATTTTGGGAAATTGGGTGCTTTTAAACTATTTTTTTTTCCCCAACCCCTTTTAAATTTAAATTTTTTCAAACCAAACCAAATTTTTTCTTCCCAAAATTTTTAAATTTTTTTAAAAAAAAACCAAACCAAAAAAAATTTTTAAAATTTTCAAATTTAAAATAAAAAATTAAAATTTTTTCCAAATTTTAATCCAAATTTTTTAATTTATTGGAAAAAGGGGTTTTTTTTAATTTTTAAAATTTTTGGAAAATTTTAAACTTTTAAAAATTTTCTTTAAAATTTTAAATTTTCAATTTTAATGTTTTAAATTTGAAAAATTTTCAAAAACCCAATTAAAAACCCTTTTTAAAACTTTGGGAACTTTAAAAACAACCCTTTTTACCTAAATAAATTTATTTCGACCCTTAGAAAAAGCCCTTTTTTATAACCTTAAATAATTTTTATGGCCCCTTTTAAAAATTTTAAACAATTTTCAAAACCCCTTCTTTTAAAATTCTTTTTAGGATCCTAAAAAACTTTTTAAACCCCGACCCAAACACCAAAAAAAATAAAATTAAAAATTTTAAATTTTTTAAAAAAAAATTAAAAAATTTTAAAAATTAAAAATAATTTGGAAAATTTTTGTTTTTAAATTGGGTTATTTAAAATTTATTTTAACCGTTAAATTTTAAAAATAACCCTTAAAACCCCCAATATGTTATTAAATTTTAAAAAAAGGTAAAAAAATTTTTTACCCCCAAAATAAAAATAATTTCCTTTTTTTTAAACCCTTTTCCCAAAAATTTTTAAAAAAATTTTGGATTTTCTGGGGAATTTAAAAATAAAACCTTTATGTTTCCCCCTAATTTTATCAGGCAGTTTTTTAAAAATTTAAATTAATTTTTTATAATTAAAATTTAAAAAATTTATTTGCCCAAAAAATATTTTAAAAACCCTAATTTAAATTAAAATCTTAAAAAAACCCGGAACCAAATAAAAAATTTTTTAAAACCAACCACAACAATATTCCCCTTTTCAATCCTTTTGGGTAAGCCTTCCTACCAAAACCATCTAAAAATTTTAATTTTGGGCCCAAAAAAAAAACAAAAAAAAAAAAAATTTTAAAAAAATAAAATTTTTTAAAAATTTTTACCCAAAAACATTTGAAAACCCTTATTGTTCCCCTTAAGGGGAAAAATCAATTTAAAAATTAAATTTTAAAACCTTAAAAATTTTTACAAAAATTTAACCCTAAAAAACCCCCTTTTAAAAAATGCTTAAATTTTAAATTTATTATTCTTTTTTAAAGTTTTAAATTTTTAATTTAAAAATTTTTTTATACAAAAACCAAAATTAAACCAAAAATATTCCAAATTCCCAACAATAAACCCCTTTTCAAACCCAAATTTAAAAAATTTTTAATTTAAAAATTTTTTGGGACCTTTTCCCCATTTGCATCAAAAATTTAAATTTAAATTTTAAACCCATTAGAAAATTTTAAATTTGTAAAACCTTTCAAAAAATTTTGTTTTCCAAAGGAATTTTTAAAAAAAAAATTTACCCGAAAAAAACCCAAACCCTTACCACCCTAAAAAAAAATAAACCCTAAAAAAAAAAAAAAAAAAAATTTAAAAAAAATTTTAAAAAACCAAATTAATTGACAAACAAAAAAAACCAAAGCCAAAAAAAAAAAACCCTTTTTAAAACCCCTTAAACACTTGAAAACCAAAAAAAGGGTAAAAAATTTGTTTTTATTAAAAAATTTATAATTATTTCCAAACCCAAAAATTAAAAAATTTTTTAAAAACATTTTAAAAAAAAATTAAAATTTAATTTTAAAAAACCTTTTCCTTATGTTTATACAAAGGAAACCCAACCATGAAAAATTTTTGGGAAAAATTTCAACAAAATTTTGGAAGGGAAATTTTAAATTTAGAATCCCAAACTTTCCCAAAAATAAAAACCCAAATTTCCAAATTAAACTAAAAATTCCCTTAACAATTTAAAAAACTATTGGGAAAGAATTTTAAATCCCGCACAATTTTTTAATTTTAAACAAATTTAAACCACTAAAAAGACAAATTTTTCCCTTTTTTTTAAAAAAATTTTTTCCCCCAAAAACAATTTTAAAATTTTAAATTTCAAACAAAAAGATTTAAAATTTTTTTTTAAACCCCCAATAAAAAATAAAACAAATTTCCCCCTTTAGGGGCAACCATACAAATTGAAAAAAATTTTTAAAAAAAAGATTAAAAAAAAGGAGGAAAGGTTTTTTTAAAAAAATGCCCAAAAAAACTTTACCACCACCCAAAAACCAAATTTAAATCTTTTTTAAAACCTCCTTTCCCTAACCAAAGGGAAAACCAAAATTTTAAAAACCCTTTAAATTTAAACCCTTCCAAAAAAGGTTTTAAAATTTCTTTTTTCCCCTAAAACCCAATAATAAATTTATTTAAAAAATTTTTTTATTTTGAAAAAAAAAATTAAAACAAGGGGTTTTTTAAAATCCCCAACTTAAAATTTTTTTTTTGGAAATTTTAAAATTAAATTAAAAAATTAGAAACCAAATTTTCCCATTCCCAAAAGAAAAAATAATTTTTAAAATTTGGGAAAACCAAACCAACCCTTTTTTTGAATTTTAAAAGCACCTGCCCCTAAAAAATTAAATACAAAATTTTTTATTTCCAAAAAAAATAACAAAATTTTTCAAAAAATTCTAATTTTCAAAAATTTTCCTTTCAAAATTAAAACAAATTTACCTTTTCAAAAATTAAATTTTTAAAAAACTTTTAGTAAATATTTTGGGTTTTTTTTTTTTTTTTTTAAGTTTTTTAAAAAAAATCACCTTTTCCCAAACCTTAAGAACAAAAAGGGTTTTAAAATTTAAGATAAATTTTTTCCCCGCCCCCTTTAAACCTTTTAAACCCAAACTTAAAATCCCTTTTCCCCCCTGAAAAATGTTAAAAAATTTGTTTAATTTTCCAAAATTTCCCAAAAATTTTAGGGCAAAAAATTTTTTCCAAAATTTCCCCCAAAAAAAAATTACACTATTTCCCAAAATTTTTTGGAAAACCCTTTTTGGTTTTACAATCTTTGAAAATTGGTTCTTTTAAATTAAATTTTAAAAAATTTTTTTTAATTTTTTAAAAATTTATTTAAAAAATAAAAAAAATTTTTTTTTTTTTCCCCCAAAAAAAAAACCAAAAATTTTAAATTTTAAATTTTAAAATTTTTTTTTTTTAAAAAAAAACCCCAAAATGGGTTTTTTAAAAATTTTGGAATTTTAAAAACCCTTTAAAAAAAAATTTTTAAAATTTCCAAAAAATTTTTAACTAAATGCCCTTTATTTTAAATATAATTTTGGAACCCCTTTTGCTTTTAACCCCAACCAAAGAAATTTTCATGGGTTTTCCCCTTTTTTAAATAAACCCCTTTACCCTTTTTAAATTAAACCCCCAAAAGGGGCCCCCCTAAATAAAAAAAAAATTTTCGTTTTAATAAAATTTTTATGCCCAAAATTTTTTCCCCAATCCCCTTTTTCTTTAAAAAAACCCAAGGGTTTTAAATTTTTTTAATTTTTGGGAAATAACTTTTTTAAATATGTTTAAATTTTTAAATTTTTAAATAAATTTTTAAACCCTTTTTATTTAATCCTTTTTGTCCAAACCCAACAAAACCCAAAAGCCCTTAAAAAATTTTTGTAAAATTTTTCCTTCCAAACAAAAATTCAAAAAAGGATTAAATTTTGATCCCCAATTTTAACCCTTTTTAACCCCAAATTTTAAAAGGGAAAAAATTAATTTTTACCTTTAAAATTTTTTAAAATTTTTTAATTTCCGAAACCAAATTTACCCAAACTTTAATCGGGAAACACAAGGCCTTTAAATTTAAAAATTTTAAAAAACCTTCTTCAAAAAAAATTCAAAGAATTTTTTTTTTGGTTTTCTTCCAAAAGGGCTTAAACTTTTATTAAAATTTTCCCACCAATTAAAAGAAAATAAAAATATAAAATTTAAATTTAGTTTTTTTCCCACCCCTTTTTCCCCTTTTTAAAAAATTTTTTTAAAGACCTATTTAAAAAACCAGTTTTTAACCAAAAAATGTTGAAAGGTTTTTTTCTAAATTTCATTTCCCAAAGGGAAAAAAAAATTAAATTTTAAAAAAATTTTTCCTTAAAATTTTAAAAAAAAAATTTTTTTTCCATACCAAAAAAAAATTTTCTAATTTTTAACGGTTGTTTCCTTTGAAATTATGTCCCCAAAAAATTCCAAAATTTGAAAAAAAAAAAACCCCCCCAAACCCAAGACGAAAACGTAAGAAAATGATTTAAAACTTAAATAAACGTAAGAAACGGACGAAAACGAAAAACGGAGTTAAAAGTAAGAAAACGGACGAAACGTAAGAAACGTAAAAAACGGACAAAAAGTGTAAGCTACACCGTCATTCCTTATGGTGTTGAAACGACGATTATACCCTCGTGTTAACAAGACTTAACGACTGCTAGTGGGCTCCGCTAGAGGAGGACTAATGGCACATAACGCTTGCCACTTAAGGATGGACGGTGCAACTTTTTAGTAAAGGACGAACTCCTGCACAACACAAACCACAAGGACGAACGGTGTAATTTACTCTTTTTCTATGTATTTATATGAAAAAAAAATCACTAAAACTCTTTCTTAAATAATTATAACATTATTTAAGCTTGAAAAAAATTGTGCTATTAATAAATATAATTAAATAAAAAATAATTAAATTTATATAATTCGGTTATTCGATTCGGTCGAATCAAATTTAAATTCGGTTTGGTTCGGTTTTCAGTTTTACACAGAAAAAAATGTAACTGAATTAACCGAACCGAATAAACCAAATAACCCGATAACCGAACCGATGAACACCCCTATATATGATGATACATTTGAAAAAAATTGTATATTTTAGAGTTGCAGTGCCTTAAGACATCTTAGCGTCACATCAATTTTTTCTCTTTTCACCTACATCTAACTCTGACATCCAAAAATATCTTCCCTAGTAACTTAACTGTTAACTCACACAAAAGTGAGAATGTCAATTCTTTAATCAAAGTCATAAAAACAAATATCCCACTATTAGGGGCTTGTAAATTTCCATTTTGAGAGGTCATGGGTTCCAATCATAGAGAAAAAGACTCATAGCCATTTTACTCGTATAAAACCATGCCAAGATGTGACATGAAAACAAATATGAGTAATAGTTAGTTTAGCGGTTATGATCCTATAGAATACCCATCAACAAGGCATTTTTTCCTGATATCTCGCATGGAATTCTGAAGCAGAGTTGGATCACTAGTGATGATGGCATCCACATTTTCATTTAACATTTTCTCCATTGTCGGTTGATCATCAACAGTCCATGAGTAAACTTTCTTATTCCTCCTGCAGATTGTATCATTAAACATGCATAAGCATTAAGTAAACATGGGTAGGTTTCATTTAGCCAAAATTTTAACCATTCATCATAAACAATTAGACCCATAACCTATAAATATTGACCCATCAACTAAAAATGCATACCTGTGCAGAATTTTGACAACCGACTCATCAACTAGACCGTGGTATATGCCAACAACTTCAGCATCTCTGATCCTCAATAAGTTTGTTCTGACCCCAGTAGTGAAATTCATCATAACAATGTAGCCTACCTGCAAAAACATGAATAGGTCATTACAATGCTACGGTTTCCAGTTGTCTGTATGACAGATTTAGGGAAAAAAAAAAGCCAAATTATTTATGTCAAAAAGACACAAAACATAAGGTGAATAGAATCTTACTGTCACATCTGATGACTGCTTAATTACATCCCTTGCTAAATTGTCACTCTTAGCCCATACAACACAGTTCTTGCATTGTGTCCTCTTGACCTGCAATTAGTCTAAAGTTGTAAAATAGAACAGAATGCATGTGCAAACAGTATGTTCACAACTTAGGCTTTCATAAATAGAAGCAACAGACATGAACGCAAGGTGTACACAAGCGTGGATGTGACCTTTTATGATCACCGTGATGAATATTATACCAATGAGTAAGTATGTGAGTTATATACATATATATGTCAGCAAAATCAGAAGAAAGGGTATTTGCAAAAATAAATGAAGACTCACAACAGAAAGAATATCGTGTGCAAGCCCCTTCTCATATATTGGAGGCCCAACTTTTGCATCCACAACCACCTTCTGAACGGAACTTGAAACCAACTGTAGAACATGCCACATTGTATATATGTAAGTCACAAAAATGAGAAAGGGCGCAACATGCAGCATTATTTTAATTAGACAATATTGAACAGGGCACAATTTAAGAGTAAGTATATATGCAATTAAGGAAATGATGGAGGTGATTATACCTTCAGCGCATCTTCCATTGTAGGAATAGCCACATCATGAGTAGCATCCAGCTCTTTTATCTGCAGTAAGAAGCTAAAATATACTCTCATTCAACGCTAAACTTCCATTATGGCACTTATCAGAGACAGTGAACTGGAAAGAAAATGTTGGCACTAATATCAACAACAACAACAACAACAACAACCCAAAATCCCGCTGGGCGGGTATGGGGAGGTAAATGTAGACAGATCTACCCCTGCCCTGGATAAATCCGGGGTAGAGAGACTGCTTCCAACGAGACCTCCGGCAAGTGCAGGTGTGCGGGTGAGAAAGGAGAAGAGAAGAAAGCATAAGACAAAAAAGCAACAACCACAAGTGCAGGTGACACTAATATCACACCAGATAATTCAATAGCGCCTAACGTATGAAGCAAGAAAGCCTCACCTCCTTTGCGCTCAGGTATCCAACCTTGGATGAACGGTTCCCAGATATTCGCTGCAAATCCCTGCCTGTTTCAATCAGAATCAACTCTACGGATACCTCAAACTAACATTTATCTACTTATTTGTACATCAACACTATAATCATATTCCATTTCACAAACAGTACAATAAGAAGTTACAAAATTTACCTGTCATGAAGAGCAAACAGAACCCCATCAGCAGAACGAGAAACATCAATCTCAATGCAGTCTACTTGAGAACGAAGAGCAATTCGATAAGCATTCATCTGTTGATTGAACACGAAAGGTAAAATCACTAATGTAACTCAAACATGGAGCGAAACAGTTATCATATGTATGAATCCAGATATATTACAGGTAAGCAAGTATATAAGCACGTTACAAGCGGGAAAGCTAAAAAAATAAGTGAATAATTTCAGTGTCAAAAGAAGCTTTTTTTCATTAAGTAAATTACAAAGATGAGATACATACGGTATTAGGGAAGGCCTTGGAAGCATCACCGCCATGAGCACACACAAGAGGAGGATTATTCAACCATCTGCATTTTCTTAACTCTAGCTGCAAACACGCAAGCAAACAGTGATGAGTGACGACTCACATGTAACAGCATCATTGTTCATGGTACTCGATGATACCAAAGTAACACACTTTCTGTTCTACAAATTACGAACGAATTGAGCACAACACGGTATAAAATTACTGTTTCGTGGATCAACACTCAACAGAAGTTTCAAATATCACCTACATATACTAGGAGCGAATAAAGATCTAAAAAATTCCCAATGACAAAATTGGTGGAATATGAGGATATGCGATAACTAAGCACAGGCGATGCAGCATTACAAGATCACTTTCAGCCTTTTGTTTTCACTCTGCAGTTTGAGACTCCATTTCAGCATAAGTTAAATCATCTTCCATGACGAAAACCATATCATATTATTATTATATCACATTGATCACACAAGTAACACATGATAATTAGTAACCTGGTCCTAATTTTACTCCGGAAACCTTTACTAGTGATTACAGTACAGGTAATTTAGAAATGAAAGTTTGGTGCAAAATAGAATATTAATTAATACTATTCCTTTTCTAGGACTAAAACACAATTTTTAACACTAGATATAAGAAATAGATTTTGAGGTATGTACCTGATGAAAACGTCTGAGTCTAAAGTGGAAGTAAATGGGAGGGCAGATGGCGATCACTGCCAGTATTATCAAAATGTTTCGAAATGCATATTTTCTGAAGAATAATCCTCTGATTCTCTCATCAACCGAACGTCGTCTTCTCCATCTCAATGGCGCTGTTATTGCCATCACTCTCCTCTCTTCGATCGGAAACTTGTTTTCCCTTTGTTGATTGGTTGTTGATGTAAGGTAAATTGCACAAATTGTCCCTGTAGCTTAGGAAACAAGTGCACTCATGATCCTGGCTAAAGTTAAATTATTTAACTACCCTCTTCGTCTTTCCTTTCACCTTTTTGTCTTTTCTTTCACTTTGGAGTTTGGTCCATGTGAGAGTAATTTAGTCATTTAATTTTGTTCACCTTTTTGTCTTTTCTTTCACTTTGGAGTTTGGTCCATGTGAGAGTAATTTAGTCATTTAATTTTGTTAGAGACGACAAGTTTACTTTCAAAAGGATGGGGACTGAATCTAAAGTTTAGTCGAACCACATACACGATTTTTGCAATGTAATTTATGATTTTAAATTAGTACAAAACTAGTCCGTCTAATTCAAACTTTCGGGAAAATGATGTGTGTATATAGGGTATGTTTGACAACATATCTTTAAAAACGATTTGAAGCAACTAACAACTACCTTTTGGTAACTTTTTAAGGAAATATTCTTGTACCTAACTTGTATGCCTCAAAACAAGATTGTAACATGTGACAAATATAAAAATGAAATTTCGATAGATAAATGTAACATGTGTCAGCTATCAAATGTAATAGGCATAAAATTTGACACAATTTTTAGTCATGACCATCATTACTAACTTTTTAAATACTCCAATTAAACACTATTTCTAGTAGCATTTACTAACAACTAGTGTTTACACTTATAAATAATAGTTATGCAACTATTTTACCACTTGCCTCTGGAGTAAGAGGTTAAGAGTTCGATCCTCACCCTTGCAAGGCCGGAGGTCCGTTTTTACCTTTGGTAGAACCGGAAGCAACCTCTTTACCTTAGGTAAGGGTAAGACTGTTTACGTCACAACCTCCCCCATACACCGTAGAAGACGGTATTGAGACCCATAACTCGTGGAAGACGGTATTAAGAGTTACTTTACTTTACCTTTTTACTTTTGCTTTTATAAAAACAAATACTCCTCCGCCTCAATTTAATTGTCGGAGAAAGACAAAGTTTAATAAAAGTGCAAGAACTTTAATTTTCAACCACACAAATAGAATATTCCCTTTTAGATTCTCTAGTTTTACTAAAAAGGAAAGTGACAATCTTTTCGAGACATCCAAAATGGAAATATGACAATAAAATTGAGACGGAGGAGTAGTTACTATATTGTTGCTTTCTACCGTAGGCACACATACCTAAGCGAGAAAGTATACACGTGCATACCTTTTAAAAAACATATTTTAAAAAACATATCTTGTGTAATTTTTTTTTTTTTTTTTATCAATTTTGAAAGTTTAACACTAAGTGCATGCCTTTTAAAAAAAATTGAAAATACATACCTATGACCAATTTTTGCGTCCGCCACTACTATCATTACTTTCGCCAAACATATTACATCAAATGCTAATGAAAGGATCACTTATGTGTGCATAACAAGTTAGTGGGTTTAGATATATAAATCTATTTTTGATATTTTTACTTGTAAGTACATAATTCATGTGTTTCATATTGCACAAAATTTTAAACGGTATGAAAAGTGATTGAGAGACATTAAGATGTACTTAACTTTATAAATAAACACGTGTCTCGACATTTTATTGGTTTTATTTAGCTGCAACCAATACGATGGTGTCATAGATGTTTAGGCATAAATAAGTCATTCTTTAGGCCTTTCAATCATATCTAGTCCTCATACCCCGCTCATGCGGGGATTGGGTATCGTTGTTGTCGTAATCATCTCTCTAGCGAGATACGGAAGTATCATACAAGGTCCCATGTGAGCCAAACATATTCCTCGTGTAAGTTCTCTTCATTGGTACTCGTGACATTTAGTTTTGGGATCTTTTTAGTATAGAGTACATGTTCTTCTTGCTTTGTCACGATAAAATAAAGCTGCTGTAATAATGCAGCATCCCCTTGATGCTTAATATAAACACCTTGGTTTCCTCAAGGCTTGGAGATCACTTTATCACATAACTCTGATCTAATCTTGCTCTATTTGTCATTTTGAATCTACAGTAGTTTATCAACCTGAGGTGAAGATGGGTATGATTTGTAAAGCCCAAAAATTATTTTCTTAATCTGCATCATGTCGTGATTGGATCAACCGTCCTCAGTGACTTCAGATAATAGTCGTAACTCATATCTTCTCAAATAAAGTAAACATAGTCGCCCCACATGCAAATTACATACCATAGATGTAAATTAACTACACATCAATGACGAAAGAAGAGCTAAAGAGTCCAACTACTGCAACAACTAAAAATTAACAATGTTTGACTTTTGAAGTCAATCAAACTAAATATTCAGCTTTGAAATGAATATGAAATAGAGCATATTCACTTTCTATAAAAACTACAGTAAACTATGATAAGGAATACCACAAGAAAACCACCAATAATTTGACACTATAAAATATTATGACCCTAAAAGTCAAAACATGTATTCTTCTTGAACACAGAATGGAGCATTAAGTAATATTAAGATTGAACTCAAAGTTCTTATTTGTTTTTATTAATAAAATCAACATCAAGGTCAGGTTGGAAACTTGAAGAACTGAACTGTAAGACGAGAACTTGAGTCAGATCTGTATTCTTCTATTGAGTAATTTTTTCACACCCTTAAAACCAGAACTAAATAAGAAGATAAAATTTACACTTTAAATAAGTTTGTAACGTTTGGACCAAAATGCCCATCAATATTAACCATCAATATGAAAGCTAAAAGAAACTTTCAGAAACAGTGATTGAATATACTCTTTAGTTGACCACAAAAACAACTAAAGAGCAATGGCGTTTCTTTGTAAACTACAAACAATCCATCACATGCTAAGTGAAACTTGCACAAAATTCTACTTGCCCTCTAAATTTACTAGATTGATCCATTTATCAAAAGACGGCCTTCTTGGTGAGCACAATTTCGCCTTTTTTTCTCTCCTGTTCCCTGGACTTCACCTTCCTACAAAAACCAAATCTGATCATAAAGCAAGTGATTTGATATTAGCATTCGCAAGCAGAGAAATTTGTCGAATACACTGAATTTTTTTATTTTTTGCATATCGATGTTTCTGCAAATGCTCTTTGGGCTCTGGATTTGTTTATAAATGGAGAGCGTGATGACTTACTCGACATTTCCAGTTGTTGGCCTACGACTTTCAAAGATGTTGCTATTCCCATTCATATTCCCAATGCTATGATTCTTATCATAATCCAAAGTGTGCTCTGACAAGAATCAAACGAGTAAATATAATCCACTAGACCCGGTCAAAAGTCAAAAACATATCTTTTTATTCTAAACACTGACGGAGACAGGAGGGGAGCAGGGTGGGCATGTGCCCCCTAGCGAAAAAAAATGTAGTGTAAATTTTTCAAAATATCTGGCTATTTTTGTAAGCCCCCTAACGAACCGATTTGTAGTGTAGTTTCTAAAAATTATCAAAGTTTGCCCCCTCGACCATAACTTTATGGCTCCGCCCTTGATTCTAAACCAATTTTACAAGATAGGTTCTAACTTTTTGTTTAATTATCTTACATAAACCGACACTGTAATTGAGATGAACGCTAACGTTACCAAATTGCTTACTTCTTTTCTTCTTCTTATTCTTCTTCCTCTCCTTCACCTTTGCATCATTTCTTTCACAAGCATCAGAACTGTTGAAAATTTCAGAGTTATTTGCCCGTAAAATCCTTTATATATGACAGAAACCTTTAGCATAAAGTCATAAACCATCATGCAAAGAACAAGATATAAACACAATTTGGATTACCAAAATGATTTAATTAAAAACATAAAATTTAAGCCTCACCCATTTTCCTCGGTTATTCTTGAAGCTGAATCAAAATTTTCATCCAACAAATCATTAATATCTTTGGTGGCTGTAGCTTCTAAAGTACTCACTTTCCTTTTCTTACATTTCTTGTTCTTCTTCTTTTTCTTCCTTTCAATAGCATCCCTACTTCATCAAAAGAATACTTGTTACAACAAGACAAATATAATACCTCCTCTTATCTGCCTATGTGAAAAATGCACAGACGAATAGACGATAATAATAAAACACAAGTAATAAGTAAATTCATTAGTTACTGAGAAATCTAACCAAATAAGTGATACCTATTATCTTCAAGAACTTTACCACACAGTGAATGTGTTTTCACACCAATGGTTTTATCTTGAGCTTCATCGATTCCAGAATCTTCATTGCCATCCTTTCTGATTACATAGTTCAAACCAAATTAATGGTATAACGAGACACATTTTTGGCTAGTAGTATCTGATTAGTGATTACCAAGGACACAGGCAAATAATGATGAAATGTGAAAGCCTACCCGATTTTGCGGTCAAAAGTTATAATTATCTTTCCTTCTCTGTTTTTGTCTTTTACACATTTAAGCATACGTTTCCCACTGTTAATGTGTTTATCAGACTGCTCAATGTCCGTATTTAGAGATTCTTTAATCAAACCTGATAAAGTTAGACCACAGAACAGGTGAGATATAATTACATATTCACATGAAAGTGAAAGCAGCATATTTATTTAATGGTATATTACGTAATTGATCAATAGGCACTAATGCAAGATACATACATGTTTTAATAGAATCAAGTTCACCCTCATGCAAATCATGGTCACTGCATCCAGCAGTCTCCACAGTCGCTTTTTCTTGCCCCTTATGGTCACTAACAATAGAGTCATTGACATATTAGTCGATGAGTAAATATTATGAAATTGTGAAACTGATGTCATTCATGTTCTAGGGAATCTCACTTTGAAAAGAGACAAGCAGTGGGAGCAGGAGTTATCAAATAACCAGCAAGATAAACACCTCGTGGTCCCATGACAGAGAAAACAACATCATGGGCTTCCTCAAACTCGAGCTCTAGTTGACAGCATATCAACTCTCGTACAGATAAAGAACATATGGCTATTGCAGGTTTATCTCCTACTGAACATCTTACTATGCTCCTGGCTGGTGAATGACGCGTAGCATCTCCAAGTGTAGCCTGTTGACAGCAATTTACTCAAAATCTAAACAATAACTATACTAAATGGCAACATGTAGATGTAAAATTTCACTTTTAAAGTCAAATGGGTCAATTTTCAGTTACTGTATCAAAGATCTTTTTAAACCTCGCTGTGATAACTGATAAGTCTAATATCTGAATATGGTATGATGAAGTACACTTACTTACATATGGATTATTAACAAATGTACAACAATGAAGTATCTTATATTCGGTAAAGTAAGGGATTTTAGTTATATAGGGTGTAACACCCTTGACACAATTGTGGCTAGGGTCTATGGGGTTATGAACATGTGTAAAGTTCGACAAATGTATCCTTGAAACCAGCTTGTGACTATCATCACTAAAATGTGAGTGATCTCACGTTCAATTCCTTCTAGGTTCAAATAACTATGGCCACGCCAACCTTCTAAAAAAGGGAGGGCTTTACCCCCGGTTTGAGTCTGTGTGGTGGTGACTGGTGAATTCAAACCTGATGGATTAATCGGCCAAAAAGTCAAAAACAAGGTTACCAAAACAAAAAAAACAAAGATATTTCCTTAGGCCAATCACATTATCGGCTGAACTACGATAAACTCGCATCATAAAACTATCAGTCAAATAGATTAAATAAAACATTACCTGAGTAATACGAAGTCTTTTAGGAACAGCATCATCATCATGGTAGTGTAAAGTGTAAGGTTCATTTGGCTTTAGATAAACCCCTTTTAAATATGAGTTAACAAACAATTATAATTGTGATTATCGTTATAGATAAATAAATAATGCAGAGTAACATTAAAAGTGAAAAAGATGCATACCCCAGAAAGCCATCCGAGAAGCAGTTGAGAAGAATGTGGAAGCAATTTGGGGATGAATTTGAAACTAGTACTTATTTTTTTGGCGGGAAATGAATAGTTAAAAGTCAAAACCGTACCCTTTGCATTGGGAACTGAACTCAAAACATGAGAAACAGTAACACGAGTACGGGATTGATGGGCTTCATTTGTCTTGTCTTTTCTTCGGTTGAGACTGTGTTTGGAATTTTGCTTATTTTGCTCCTTTAATTTTTGTTAGAGAAAATTACCAAAATGTTAGAAAAATCTAAACTTGATCCGCTATATAGTCATTTTTAACACTTTTCTTTAAAATGGTCATGCTCGAGTGCTCAACTGCTCGACTTTATTCAAATTTTGACACATGTCATTCTTTTCTACCACTCGATTCTTGATTGATCGCTTAATCGCCGATTTCCATCCATTTTGACACGTGTCATTCTTTTCAGAAAGACAAAAGAACGACACGTGTCAAAAATCGATCGAGTCGATCAACAACAATGAAAGCATTTAACCAAAATAGAAAAAAGATACTAGAAGTGTCTACATAGTGGATCAAGTTTGAATTTTCTACCTTTTTGATAATTTTATCTTTTTCTAAGTGTTAGTAAAACTGTGTAACACTATAACTATGACGAGTATTTTTTTACCCGGGGCTCTGATGCGTGGCGCAATCTTTTACGTTAAAATAAATTATGTTATTCTAATATTTCATTTAACTCGGTTTAGTATTTAGTCACAAAATGTTTTACACATATAAAAATAGAATATAAAGTAATAAATTAATAGTATTAAAATGTTTGGCTAATACATTCAACTCTAAAAAAATCAAAAACTTGCTAATCTAGTTATACTTAATAGTTAATACTACTTGGCTACAAATTATATAAAGTTAAAGTATTTATGATAAATTTAGAGACCAAGAAAACAAACTTTTAAAATTTAAACATTATGGACATTTTTTGTAACTTTAGTTAGCTGAAAGGGACTATTTATGTAACTTTTCGTTACACTAAGAGTCCCACTTAAGGACTGTTTCTGTAATCGCTGCTAAACTGCATGAACTTCTTTTGCATTTTTTTCCTTTGAGAATTAATGTTCATTGAACACTAATTACCCATGATAAATATTTATTTCTAAAAACTTTAAATGTGTTTCAATATAACTTCATTGTTTATTACACCACATGTGTTAGAGCATCAGGTGTCGTGACAAGCTTCAACTTCGTCATCGCGCCACCTCAGCGCCACATCAGCATCCCATTTTTCCACAACTAACCACAACAAACCCCCTCCTCACTCATAAAAAACCTCAACCTTTTCATTTGGGGCCCACCACTACCACTTTATTTTTTTTATTCAATTTTCACTTCCAAATAAAAACTAAATAAATTCATTTCATTCAAATTAAAAATAAAATACATAACACAATAATAAAAAAAACAACACGATACGGGAAAAAAAATAACACGATTAAAAAAAACAACACATACTACTCGATTTAATCTTCGACATCCCAATTTGGGCAATTTTCAAAATCTCCCAAACGTGAACATATTTGAACTCCTTTCTACCAAATTGTTCTTTGGAAGCTTAGTTTCGCATTTTCGAGATGAGTGTGGTCATTTTGAGCACTTCACCAGCAACTGTTTGTAAATTGCGTTGAACCTTTGCAATCGACGTTAATCCTCGTCCATTTACCCCCGATTGAATTTTTTGTACGATGGTCATCGGTTGTCGATTATTGAACATATGATAACGTCGTTCCAAAAATATTTTCGAACGGTTATTTTGCATATCCATAGCTTGCGAAATTTCTATCCAAACTTGCGCAAGCAAGATTTCTTCAGACTTGTTCCACTTCAAATTTTGAGACATTTGTGTGTGTGTTTTTTGAATTGATGTAGATGTGAAAAAAATGGTGGTTATAGATGTTATTTATAAAGGTGGTTTTCAAATTCAAATTCAAATTTTAAAGCCGTTTACTGTTGAGCGGGGTAATTCAAATTCAAATTTTAAATTTTAAATTCAAATTCAAAACCTGCATCTTATTGGTAAATTCAAATTCAAAGTTTAAATTCAAATTCAAAACCGGTCTTGTTGGCGGGGTATTTCAAATTCAAATTTTAAATTTTAAATTCAAATTCAAGCAGTTAAGTTTTCTATATATAGTATCATACCAAGATTAGTTTCACACACAACAACACAATTCACACACAAAAATGTCTCAGAAGACTTTTCTCAAGAATTCCCACCGTAGAAGTTGTTGGAAACCGCCTTTCCGTCCCGGATCACTTGTTGAAACCAACTTTCCAACTCGCGAGTTTGAAGTTTACTCAACACCACCGGAAAATGTCTTTCCGGTGGGGTTTGAAACATCCCGTACCTCCCAATTGTTCCAAGTCCACCGTGAGCAGTTCACGGGTGGATTTTCAAACCACCCAAGCGGGTTAAGTGAGGCTTCTCCCAAAATGGAACAAGATGAAGAAAACGCGTGGGAGATATGCAAGAAGCAGGCACGTGAAGAGGTCGTCGCCGTGAGCAAAAGAAGCGGAGGCTCAAGACCTCCAAGACAACTATTTCGACATAATGGAGAGTCGATACATGAATGGGGAGTTTTATTCTCCAACAAGTGATGATGGTTTGGACTCGGATGACTCGTTTTTTAAGTGTTTAGTAGTTTTATTATGTATTTCATGTTTTTATGTTGTTTTTATGGATCCCTCTGCAGTTTTAATGTTTAAGCTTATTATGTATTTCATGTTTTTAGTTAATCTTTCAAGTTTCAGTTTTTTTTTGTTTAACCACGAGAAGCTCAGTACCTCTACGAACCTTTCGAAATCAATAACACTTCACCTTCACCTTATTATATAAAACTTTACAAATCTTACAACATAAAAATAGAGAGCAAAAAAAAAAAAAAAAAAGTACAAGAGTCTGCCTCGTCGTCCCGACGATCTCAGCTCCCACGGCGGATCACGGCGAGCCACCTCGGTGTGGCGGCGACCCACGGCGGGGCTCCACGTCACCCACGACGAGCCACAACAACGACCACACCGGATGCTCTTAAGGGTATGTTTGACGTACGAATCACGCATTGTACTAGCTACAAAAGCTTGGTTCATGTATAGGTGATCCAATTCTCTAATTGGTTTGATCAATGCGACTAGGGTTGGTAATTCGGATCAGGTTCGGGTTAACGGATTGGTTGTTAGGTTGACGGGTCAGAAAACCCTAATCCCAACTCGAACCGTTAAAATAATCAGGTCAGTCATGTCAACCTTAACCCATTTACACATAATCCGAACACGCCCTATTTAACCCGTGTATATATATATGGGTAGGCGGGTTAAATGGGTTACACGGGTGAAACAAGTTAAATAGGTTTTGGGTTGACCCATTTTACCCGTTTATCTAAACAAGTTAGCACATTATATGGGTTAAACAAGTAAAATAGGTTTGTGGATCGACCCATGTAACATGTATAATAAAATATAGACTAAAATACACGGTTGGTCCCTAAACTTGGCAGGACGCATCGCGATGGGACAAAACTCGGCCTTTTCATCGCCAGAGGTCCAAACATTGGCCTTTAAATGCCAGATTCGTCCCTTGACCAATAATGTCGTTGTCAACGTTATGTTGGTGAGGGCAAAACCGTCTTTCACTATAGCGTACTAAATAAAAACCGTTGTACAGTGTCTGTAGCTAGTATATGTGTGTAACACGGTTTGGTCTACTTTTATTACCCATCCCTAAACTATCCTTCAAAACCGGTCTTCTTCAAAACGATAATCGTTTCAAGATGGTACGTTGTCGGTGTGGTAAGCAAGTTATTATTCGCGCCATGGACCTCTCGCCAACCAGGCGCCGATTCTTTGGTTGTCCTGTTCAAGTAAGTGCGTCTTAATATTTCTTGTGTAAGTTTGTAACAATGGTGGTTGTTTAATGACTTGTCATAATCATCAATAGGGGTCTTCTTGTCGGTGGATAAGATGGTATGATCCTCGAAATCGTGCTCGATCAAGAATGATCATACCATGCCTTTTGAGGGGAGAAATGAGCTTGAGGCAAGATTAGTAGCTGCTCAAGGTGATGTGTGGAAGTGGAAGATTTACTTGGTGCTAAATTGGATGTTGTTCTTCATTGTTTATGCATTGGGATAACTTTTTAACCTTTTATGTAATGAGGCTAGTTGGTTAATGTTATGTATCTTGAATTGTAGTAACCTTGTTATGAAGTATTCAGTTTGGTTTGTTTCTGATTTTCAATGCCTTATGGGTATGCAGATGGTTAGCAATTTGTTTAGGGTTGACTTTTAAATATCAACATTCTTATGAGGTTCTATTTAGCTTTGGTTACTTTTGATGCAAATTATTCACACATCAAGCTTAGTCAATCTAAAAAAATACACAATAATGACATGGTTCCATAGTTAATGCAAATGGATATAATTCCAACTGCATAAAATTACATACTTTTCAAAGCATGAGAACTACAGTTGGACACACACACACATATGTTTTTAGAGTACATAACTTGTCCATGGGAAATAACCTAGATGAAACATCGTCTAGATAATTAGCATAACATATTTGACTGTGGTGAGGCCATCATTCTTTCGGTGCGGCCTGCTGCTAGTCATTCTTCGTGTAGCAGTGGGTTGAAGCATAAACCGCTTGAACATCGCTTGATCGCATCCGAGAATCGACCGGGATTGATCATGTTCTTGAGATTGACACCGGCTTGCTCATGCATCTTTGGGATTGGCAATTGCTTTATCTTGATGTTCTTGAGATTGTGCGGGGATGCATCATGTATGATGGGATCTTGATTCTTGGCTCTTGATTTTCGATTGAACACCACTTCGTTGAACCGCACTAACGGCTTTCAACAACAACACCGTACCTTGACTTCTTTATCTGCTGTGTGAAAAACTAGAAGGGGTTGAATAGTTTTACCAATTTAAAACTTCCTTTTAAATATTTAGATCGACTTATGTCAATCTATTTGGTTGTTTATGTTGGACGTTGATAGATAGATATATAAACGTGTAATGAAAGATAAAGAGTAAGCAGCATCACCACGACACAAGTATTTATAGTGGTTCGCTACAAGGACACCTTCCTTGCCCTACTCCACTCCCCGAGTTACCTACTCGAGTTCGTAAACAC
Organism: Chrysanthemum lavandulifolium; assembly: GCA_022545495.1. NCBI lineage: Eukaryota > Viridiplantae > Streptophyta > Magnoliopsida > Asterales > Asteraceae > Chrysanthemum > Chrysanthemum lavandulifolium. The sequence goes on from CM040244.1 coordinate 200,431,952, forward strand.
TACACCAACTTCTTATGGCGGAGAAGCCTTCACAACGCCGCTTAACCTTTTCCCAGTACAAAGCTAAATACCGAGTTCCTTCACACCAAGGCGAACCACACCTAACACAACGTCGCTTACCCTTTATACGGTGCTAGGCTAACCACCGAGTTCTTTCACACCAAGGAGAACTAATCCTATCACAACGTCGCCTACCCTTTATTAGGTACTAGGCTAAGCACCTAGTTCCATTACTATGGAGGAACTACTACCCTTCACGACACAACACCTAATCTCAAGGAGATCCACTCCTTGTTACAATATCATCAAGGATATCACCATCCTTGTAAATAAACAAATACTTATATGTATAACGATGCACCTCATCGATTATACGACCTAGGCATTCTTTCCAAATGCAACTTGATTTGATTCTTTGGCATCCTTTACTAATGCCTTTGAACCCGCTTGGCATCCTTCACTAATGCCTTCGTCTTGACACCTTTAGCATTCTTCAGTAATGCTTTGACACGGATGATGAGCACCTTTCACTAATGCTTTCATCTTGACACTTTAGGCATTCTTCACTAATGCCTTCAACCCAACATCTATGGAGAAAGGAAGAACTATCAACAAGAGAACCTTAGTTATCTTGATGATGACGAAGCATGGCAACTCATGGACTTGAGCTTGCTCGTCTTCAAGAAGAGGTGATCTTGCCTTTAAGAGGAACCTAGAAGATCACATAAAACAAAAGACAAACTACATAGATCACTTAGATCCGAGGTTAGAGGTTAGAATACTTGGGAAGTATGTGTAAAAGTGATGAGTAGAAAGAAAGAAATGGCTCTCATTTATAGAAAATTCTCTCTTTTACCGGATCACACGGATCCTTCCACTGGGATCCGCTAGCACAAAGCCGGGGATCCGTGGAACGCCTCTTTGCCCATGGGTATTTTTGGTTATGGGTCATGGGTCATGGGTTATGGGTTGATCCATGGGTCTTTAGCTAGATACAATGTATCTCTTGAGTGCTCACCAAGGTTCAATGTATCTAGACATTCTCTTGAGTGCTCACCAAGGGTTCAATGTATCTAGACATTGGGTATGGGTCAATACCATGGGTTATGGATATTATCCATATATGATATAAGCATGATGTCATGGAATGGATTATGGGTCAAGCTCCATGGGTCATGGGCTTTGGGTGCACTCAACTACATTCAATGTATTTGCCCAATGGGTTATGATACTTAAGTTTCTACCCATTTATATTACCCAATATACTACATACTAGTTATGTGTATATTTTACCCAAATATGTAAACACTAGTTGTTGTACATATGTAATATTAAATCATAAAATCACTTATACTTGTTTTAGTGTTTTATGTGAAAATGTGAATATGTTAGAAACTATTAGTTCAAACCATTTACGTATTTTATTTGTTTCGTTAAAATGATTTTACGTTTGTTATCGACAAAATATTAGAAGATCGTAAAATATAAATAAACGCGTTTACGGCTTATTTGTATTAACAATCTCCCCTTTTGTTGATGACAAAACATAAAATTATTTTAAAGAAAAGCTAAAATTGTAAAAGTTTGAATTTGTAGTTTTACTTTCTTCTCCCCTTTTGTCGAAACAAAAGAGCCTTGAAAAAGCAACACATTGTTTTTAAGAAAAACATGTGAAAGAAATAAAAAGAGGTAGAGAGCAAGTAACGGAAAGGATCTCGTCTTTACTCCCCTTGACGAGTCCATCCCTAGGTAAGGCGCCAAGAAAGTAATACTAATCTAGTTTGTTTGCAACTAAGTTTGCAAAGATTTCGTCTAAGTGACGAATGTGCTCCCCTGATGATTGGAATTTTGCAAAGGGATGTCGAGAAATGTAATCCTAATATTGCAAGTAATTTGCAATGTATTGTTTTAACACAAAGCTCCCCAGCTTTAGGGTGTCAAAAGGCTTCAAGTGTAGATTGAATAACTACAAAACAAAGGTTAGAAAACAAGTATAATGCACAATTTCTGCATATGTGATCCAAGTTAGTAGAAAAATAGTTTTACATCTCACAGATCCCACGGTTCCTCCTAGTAGGGATCCGTCTAGGCAATTTGAGGGATCCGTATAGTGATGATTAAATTCACAATGGTGATGTAACAAGTAATGTTAACATCAAAATGAGATATGTATTCAACCAACAAACATATACTCAAATCAATATGGCAAGTAAACTATCATTCAATAAAACATAAGAGATGATCAATAAATCTCTAAAAACTAAGAGAATGATTTAGCCATATTCTACTAATACTAATAAGTGACCAAAGCTTAAGAAGCAACAATGTGCTTGAGTCTAGGGATGAGTAAAGTTGTTGATTTGGTCCAATCTTTCAAGAAGATAATTAAACATGAAATGCAACTCATTTCGTACTTCTTGAACAAGTCCTTGGGTGATTAGACAATTAGAGCAATTATTGTCTTGATTAGGAATAGGATGTTTTGAGGAGGTTCTACAAATGATGGTGGAGGTACATTGAGTAATTTAGGATGAGGTTCTACTAGGAATGAGAGTGGTGGTAATGGAAATTCCTCCATATGATCAAGTCCTTGGTGGTTCCTTGTTTCCAACGATGGACTAGTTGGTGATGTAGGTGGTTCCTATTTTAACGAAAGGTTGGTGAATGGGAAGTTCTCGGTGGTGAATGCTCTAATGAATAGAGAGGCTCGGTAAAGGAGTGTAGTCCATGCTCTAGGAATGAAGGTTTAGACGTTTTGCTAGAACTAGGTACGTTTGGTTTAGAGCTCGATGATCCTTTTCTAACCTAAGAGGTTTAATGCTAATTATTGCGGTTCTCTTGGCAATTGTTGATTGGGTTTGTTGAGGTGAGATTCTAGCACTATTATCTCTTACGGATGATGATTTGGTGGATGGGAAGTCCTACCATTTGTGGGTTTAACCGAGATGATTGATTGAGTAAATTTCGTGTACAACACGAGCAAGTTTCTTAGGTGGTTCTTGGTTGGATGAGTTAGCACTAGGAGCTTTCCTCATGATGAAATGACTAAGTAAAAGGTTTATAAATGCTGAGAATTATGTTGTGTTTGATGACTAAGGGATTCTAACAAGATGACTTATAAAGGGAAGGATCCGCAAGTGCATTCAAGACTTAAGCCTCTAATATCCTTTGGAATGTGATGATTATCATGCACAAGAGTCAACTTGAGTTTGTATTGATCTAGGAACTCATTTAAGATGAGATGGAGTGTTTGAGTTAGAAAGATGAGTTGAAATGATTGTTTTAGCAAGATTTGACATAGGCGTCATCCGGATCCCACGGTTCCTCCTCATAGGGATCCGTCTAGGCTAATCCTAGGGATCCGGCTCTCGGCGACTATGAAAGAGTGGAAATGATGTTTCTAAGATCTAAGATCTATATTACTTTGAGTGTTTCAGTCCTCCTAAGTTCCTAAGATGAGGTACACTTGAATGAACAAGAGTAATGAGTGTTATAGCAAATGATTGCTTTTTATGGAAGAAATTGGAACTTTCATGAGTACCAATGAATGAGCAAGGATGACACTAAAGATGAGAGTGTCAATTGAAGCTAAATGATCCTAGAGATCAGGTTGTGACTTGGGATAGTGTTTTGGAAAATATCCTAAAGGCTTTGAGATGGGAAAACTAGAATTTGATCAACTTTGATCAATTTTGAGGTAAGGATTATTTATGATTAATTTTGCCATAATCGAAAGATTTCTAAAGCTAGATGTGAGGGATCATGTGAGAATGATGAGTGATCACAGAGAGCGGAAGAGTAATGGATTAAAGTGAAAATGATAGATCTACAAGCGTCTTAGAGTGTGATCTAGGTGAGTTGAGTAGGAAAGGATCTACTTAACTTGATAAGGACTTAATTTGCCTTAAGACACTATGTTTAGCTTAGTGTGAGGTGTTCTAAGGACATGATTGAAATACAACGATTGCAATTGCATTTTACTTGTTGGATCCCACGGTTCCCTAAGAGTAGGGATCCGTCAACACAAATTTTGGGATCCGTCTATCTCGCTAAGCGTAACTTTTACAAAAGGTATGCAATGACTTTGACAATGCATCATATTTCAAGTTTAAGAGGTTCTAACACTAATATATCAAATGAGACCGAGCTCACAAATAACAAAGAGGTTTATCAAACTTAACAAGCACTATTCAAGAAACTCAAAACCTATTTACGATCTAGATTAGTAAATCGTTTGTATTAACAATGGCGTGCGAGTAGATGATGGTGTTCAAGACAATAGGGTTGTTTTGGCAAATGGAAGCAATGAACTATGTATAGTCATTACGGATGGTGATTAGCATACAATGAACTTCGTCCATGAAGTCATGTAGCTCTTCTCGATCAAAGCAAGATAATCGCTTGATGAGGCAAGTGGTTGTGATTAACTAAAAGAAAATTTTATTTTACAACTTGTTTGATTAGTAATCCTAAGACAATGCAAAGTATTTCCATTGTAAACTTACTTTAGGAAAACATAGGAGTATAAATTTCCCAAGTGAGAGAATGAATATGAGACTTTTATTAGCGGTGCTCAATTACGGCTAAACACGCCCATTTTTACGGGTGATTCCACATACCCAACTTCTACCAAGGAAGCAATTCAACCGTTAGGTCAAATTGAGTTTCTAGTGCAATAAGTTCTCCAGTATTCATTCTCAAGTTAGGAAAATTTATATTCCTACAATGGCCTATCAAGAGTAGCAATGATGATACTTTGCTTCGCTTAATATTATACTTGAGACAACTAAGGTGACGAAAAGGCGTCATGTTAAAATAAGTTTAAAAGTTGTCCATATGGTAAACAACAAAAATGGTTGGATGAGCTAGTTCAACATATGTTGTTGGAAAGCTTTAAGTTTGGACTTTGGATGTGAACAATTATATTTTCATTGCAAAATAATTTACTTGAGTATATCGGATGAAATAATCAAGTTGTCAATCCTACTATGAAGCTTGGAGAGCGATCATGAAAAGGAAAATGGAGAGTACATCATCAACACAAGTGTAGGTTATGATCCGATGTACATTCTTGTTGTTTTAGAAAATGATACAAGAACAAAGGAAATCATATAAGCACATATGATAAACTCAATCAAAATCCATTTAGTGTGTTATATGTTTTAGACATTTTCAACCTATATGACTTATCTAAAAATCTAAACTAACATTTTCGACACAACTAGATGTTATCCCAAACACTCCTTCAAATAGCACATTGATTAGTAGAATATTACTAAATCGACAAACAAGATAATGAATAGCAAGGTAAGGAAACCACATATGCTATTCAATCAAACAAGCACAAAAGCTATTTGAGATAAGCAAATAATCAAGTAATGCAAAGAAGATAATTTATCATTTAGCATAGCGTACGAAAGTTCTTTTCATCGCTTTGTGTTAAATATAAACATGTATACCAAGCTTGATTAGTCTCTTTTATATTTATAAATATGATCAAAACCTTAATTTCAATAGAGGACACATTGTTATTCAAAATCGAAAACATCCGTCTCTAATTAGATCAAAAGTTTGTGCAAAAGTTATGACCGAAAATGACTTTCTATTATAAATCAATGATTCTGTAAATTATTGTTTTGAATCAGTTTATGAAATCATTTTTAAATGAAAGTAGACTCAAATACCTTTAAAACGATAGGTGGCACGACTTCTAACGACTTACGGTTAAAAAGTTATGAGTTTTAGAAATTCGCACAAAAACGTCTTCGTACCACGGATCCCTTGCTTGGGGATCCGTCCGATCTGTTTGAGGAATCCATGGATCGACATAGAATTACAAAATGTGCGTTTTGACCCGACGAAAAGGTTTAGTCTTTGTAGACTTTTAGTGAAGTTATATTACCGTTTTACCTTTATTCAAGCTTGATTAACAAGATATCGATTGTACAAAAAATTGCACTACCGAGGCTTGATGAGGATCAAAGTAATGAGGGTGTATGTTCCAGCCAAGACTACTTTGTAACCTGAGAATAAGAAATACTAAGACACTACGTTAAGTGATTATGCAGGGGTAGGACCCTGCGAACCACCTCCGGCGTGAGAGTAAGTATGAGTTATGGTTATATAAGTGTATGTGAGTAAAAAGATGAGTGTAGAATGAGCATACCATAAACCATTGTCCGTCTAACCTATTTATAGTGGAAGAAATACGGTTAGAGGCACTCTTGCATGAATTTCGGAGATCATGGGGGCGTCCCATGATTGTGGATAACCGCTAGGGTTAGTGACCACGTTCTCGGACTTGGCGGGAAGCCAAGAGAAGAGGGAGATCGTGGGTTTGACTAAGTCGAGGTTCCTTATCCATTGTTCCTTCGTCCACCATACCCAAGGGCTTAGGACTGCGAATGGCGAATTCCCTAAGGTAACCTTCGTTCCAACGAATGGTTTGGCCTTTGTGGATATTTTGGAATCCTAACACGGGCCTTCGTATGGAAGGGCTTGACATGTCTCGGAGGAGTGTCCTCCGAGCTACTCGGAGGGTACATCATCAAGCCCCCCAGTCGAAAGTGATGCATATGAGCGAAGAGGCATTGCATTCGACTTCTTGATTCGAAAAGTTTACATCTCACTACCAATTGCGTTAGTTAGAGATAATTACTTACCTAACTAAGCGCATTAAATGCGAAATAATTACTACCGCTGTCCGCTACAGTGATTACTTATCCCCATATTACCCGGAGACCAAAAGACTTTATTTAAAATTTAAAAAGTTGTTTGGCTCGGATAAGAGTAAAAAAGATGGACACGTGTGTGTTTTTAAAGACGGTAAAAAGGGTATTTAAGGGGGAGTTGTGGAAACCCTAAAACATTTTCACTATCTCCGTCTTCTTTTACACGCAGTAACCTTTTCCAGCGTACACCATCTTCGAAAACAAAGGTAATCGCTCCTCTTTTTCTTGTAGTTTTAGAAATAAGAACATGGATTCCAAGTTTATTATCAAACAGCAAAAGTGTACTTTGTCTGCGAAAGATTTACGTGATCACTTAGCCGATTATCCCATCCCACTTGAACATAAAGTGATGTTACCCAAACCTACTCAGGGTATCTTTGATGCCCCTCCAGGTTTCGTAGGGCTGTATACTCATGCATTTAGTCACTCAAACCTTAGGATTCCATTGCACCCACTAATATTAGAGTTTATGCAGTACTACAAAGTTCATATCTCTAGGTTTAATCCCTTTGGTTTTGCCAAATTAACCACATTCATAGTGATGTGCAAAGCCTACGGATATGAACCAACACTGACAGTTTTAAGAGTATTCTTGAACTTGTACTGATGAGTGTCTAAATACTCATCATTTTTATACCATCTAGACTGCAAAAACATCTGAAAACACTCAGAAATGCATCAAAATGATGAAAATATCACAAATTAGTGTTTTATGTGTTTTAAATGCAAAAATATCAAAATCAGATGAAAAACGTATCAAAGTTGCATAATTGGCAGTTTTAGTCCCCCAATTTACAAAAGTTGTCAAATCTAGTCCCTGGTAATTCAAAACTTGTAAAATATCATTAAAGGTCCTTAGGGATTCACAAGTTGTTAGAAATAGTCCTTTGAAGTTAAAATTGCATATTTACAACTTTGGTCCGTCAACTTTGAAAAGTGTCAAAAATGGTCCCTGGGTTATTTAAAATGGAAAATTAATAAATATAACCCTTGTATTATTCATACTTGGCAATATAGGTCCTTGTGTTAACTTTGGAAAAATTGCAGGTTTAACCCTTCATTTTCAGAAAATTACAAATATGGTCCTTGTGAATTATAAGCTACAAACCAAAAGGACCCCTCTTGTATTATTAAACCAAATTTCAAAACAAAAGCCCGACCCTTGGTCAACAAAACCGGTCAAACCCACCCTTCATTTTCTCCTACCTCACATACCTCCAAAACCACATACCACCTCGGTTTCTTCCCCACCACCACCGCTCCTTCCACTGTCTCACCACTCATCCCTCCACCTCCACAACAAACCAGGGCATTAAATGCCACGAAAACCCACACGTTATCGAGCCATTGCAACAAAAGTTGGCGCCAAATTGCATTTCAAGGGCTAGGATCATTTCAACCAATCCAAGGGCTAGGAGATGAAGAGAAAGCTTTTGGATATCTATATAAAGACCGAAGATGTAAGAAAAGATGGTCCCGCTTTTAGACCATTTTTAGAGTAACTTTAAAATCGTTTTCAAGTTTAATGTAAAAGTTTCTTTGGGTTTTGTAATTTCAGATTGTACAAGTTAATTCGGTTATAATTCAAGTGTTTTGTTAAGAAATTCCAAGTTTGCGACCTTAATTCATTTTCCCGCCAAATTTGTTCATTGTCAATTTTACGTTTTAATCATTACAATGGTTCAAATAAGCTTCTTCAAGCTTATTCAAGCTATTACAAGTGTTTTAGAAGAGTTTTCTCATCCTTTATGCAAAGAAGTCACAAAATTCAACAAAAGTCAACTAAAGTGCTTCATATGGATTTGGTTATGGATTTGGGTTGTTATCAGGTTTAGACTTGGTTATAGTTAGCAAGCCATCGTGGTTGGACTACTGTAAGTGCATATACCACTTCACTTTTGATTCTGTTATAGATTAGTTCATATTGCTTCTATTCAGTTTAATCTAGTATAGTGAGTTGTAATCTAGTTTGTTTGATTAGTCTAGTTATAGCTTAAGTCATTATCTACATTACTTTAGGAATTAACGCATAAAATAGTTTGTTGGCATTCTATGATAATTCAATATTCTAATGGGTCCATATAAGTGAAATCGAGTTGTTGATTACGATTTGTAGTCTAGTCGAGCTTGGAATTATAGTTGAATTAAGAAATCGCTTAATTAGTACTTAAAGTAGTGTTTGGAAGAAGCTTTCAATTTGAGTTCTAGTGGTTATAAGTTGTTGGATTTGTAAGGATTAATCGAGATAGTAGAGTAATAGTCATTTAGTTCATTAACTTGGGTTCTAGTATTGAGAAAGTCAAAATCACTTTAAACTTGCTCTTGTCGGACATTAGATTAAAGTTTTAAGTCCATAAGCTTTATCTAGGTTTAGACTTTGATATATTAGCTTATTTTAGTCTCACTTTAGCTTATAACATCATAATCGGTTCAAAGTTAAGCTCAAATTTCGTTTTGGTCAAAATCTCATTTACGTGTAAAAGTCAAAAGTTGGAAAATCAGCTTTTCACCAAACTTTGTGGATTTATCATGGATTCATTTCGATCCAAATTAAGTGAAATTCAGGAAAATTAACTTCGGTTGGTCAAGAGTTGGAAAGTGATTTTGTGGAATTTTCAAGACCTCTATAAGCTCTAAATAAGCTGTCCAAACACTGCTCACTCAAAGATATCTTTGAGATTTTCAACATCTGTTGAGCTTTTTAAGCTTATTGTGAGCTTGTAGAAAGTTCATTTAGCTTCTCTCGGGCTCAAATTTGGTACAACTGATCTTTGGTTGGTGGTCTTGAGGTCCACAGGCTGGTATTCACTATAGCTTATTAGATAAGTCGGCACAAGTCTTAAAGTAGCTAGTTAGGTAGTTTGGCATATAGTTATTAAAATCGGTGTGAGTTTTTTTTTCTCGTAGCTTGTGCTTTTTACTTACCAATCAGTTGCATTAGCTCGTTTTAGGTTAGATTTAGGCTTTAGTAGCTTATGGTAGCTTATAGTTAGCTTTTAGCTTATTTCAAGTGCTTATTCAAACCGCTTATTTGCCCAATTCGACTTATTAGTAGGCTTATCTAACTTTTTATATTTTTCCCATGATTAGAATAATATTTTAGATTTTCCTGTAAAGTTTCATAATTTTTACTGTTCATTTGTTATTTTTCTTAATTTTAATTAGTTTAAATTAGTTTTAATTAATAATAATTATTTAAAAGTCTAAAAATATATTTTCAGTTTTAAAATAACTTTTATAATATTTTAGATTTTTCTAAGTCATAATTTTATTTTTCTAGCTTTATTTCCTAATTTCTTGTATTTTAGGCTATTATTAAATAGTTAAAATTAGTTTTAATTAATAATAATTAGATAATTAGTTATAAAATAATTTTCTTTTCTATAAATTTTCTTTATCATTAGGTTTGTAAAATGTCATTTCATATTTTTAGGACTTTTATTTCTTAGATCTCACTTTTTAATTTATGCGTCACGTAGATTTTAATTTCGGTTTGTAAAACATAAAACAAAAACATCATTTTAAATATAGTGATAGCGTTTATTTAATAGTTTTATCTTTTAATTCTCTTTAATTTGCATTTAAGCGGTTGTAATTTGTTGGCTTTTTTCGTAGTTATAATCTATTCAAATCCTTTTTCGTTCAAATTTCTCGATCACTTTACGTTTGATAATCCATTGCATAGCTCATTTGGGACATAACGACCTGGGAAACACTATACTCCTCGGATCTTCATTGAGTTCGTTCTGAGTTTTTTGTTGTTACTGATGCGCCATTCACAGTGGCGGCTTGCGTGATAAACCTTGACTGCTCGAGCGCACTAAATTTTTAGCGCTTCCTTGAGTCAGTCTTGATTATCTTCCGTTTAGCGATTAGTGATTTGGATATTCACTCTTTGTTCATACCATCCATCTGTATGTGTTTATATTCTCTTTTAAAAAAAATCAAAAACCCAATAATATTTTCATTCTTTGTTTTTACAAAATGATTTTCAAAAATCCCAAAAATATTCATCTTTACCCTCTTACCTTTTTGATTCTTCATTTCTTACCCTCTAAAACCTTTTGATTCTTTCTATGTCTTATCCTCACCCTCTTGGTTATCAATGGTGTGGTGGTCCTTATAATGGTGGCAATTGCCCCGGTTGTAGCGTGGTGGAATCGTGAAGCGGGTGCATCTATAACCAAGATTCTGTTCCTACCATAACACGATCGATTTATTCCATCGGCTACCACACCGTGAGACTCGGCAGCTTTCTTGTTGTGAGTCTTGTGGTGGTTCACATTCCGATTCGATTGTCGATCGAAACACGCTTGTCTATGAGCGGGTTCCCGATAACAATTATGACTACAACACATACCACTCACAACCACATCGGTTTCTTGTTGTGAGTATTGTGGAGGTCCTCACTCTAGCTCGGATTGTCAAACAAGGAATCCATTTCCTTGTAACAATTACGACTCTTCGTATCAAGACCAACCTCCACAAGCCAAATGATTCAAGCGACTCTCATGAAACTACGACGGACCTTCTATCAAGACTCGGGTTATTAAAAGAACAAGGAGGAGTCGGCTATGTCCTCCCAAGATAATCCAAATGAGAAATCCATGGAAGTTTTGTTAGGTGAAGAGCGGGTCGCTAAATTAGATTCCTAAATTGCCTTTGAACAATCTATTAGGGAATCAATTGCAAAAGAAAAAGCGGCCAAATCTAGCTCTCGATTCCGTTTCATTCTCGATGGCGATGATGATGAAGATATCCTTGATATCCTACAATTTTATAACGGTTCATCAAGTTCATCGGTTGAGATTCCTTCCATGAAAAATCGGGGAGAAAAGACTATGATGGAATTACTAGCGTAAGAACAAATGGAAAGTATAAAACATATGTATGCTAGTCCTTCTAAACTCCTCGATCATTGTTATCACACGAAGCTCCCACTCGCTCTCCGAACATGGGGGCGAGCATCTTGACCTTGTTCACGAAAAGGAATCGGACAAATTCATAAAGTCTAGTGTTGAGAACCTTGTCCCAATCCCAAGAGAGTCACAGGGAACTTTGACCATATGTGTGATTCTCTTTCCCCTCTTGAGTGTTCAAATGATCATTTGAAACTTTTTCCAATTTTAGCGACGATTGTGCTTCCTTTGGAAACATCGAGTGCGTTGAGGCATCACTTCCACAACGATCTTGACCTCTTCGAGGAGTTCTCCGGTGAACTCACTCACATCAATCCACTCTTTGATTTGAAGCCGATCACGGGAGGCGAAAGTCTCATTGATAATGATCGTTCACTCACTTCTTATCACTCACTTCTAAACCCTAAACCACAGGGGCAATTGGTTGACACTAGCAAAAGACATGAGGCGGATGTACCCAACTGTTTGGGAAGGTGTACACAAACATAACAGTTGGAAGGGTAGCTTTTCTCGTGCAAGACACTATTGTTCCCCTTAAATATTCAGTGCTGTCACGAACAAGGAAAATAGGTATAATGCTAAGCGGTATAATGACCCCCCCTACGAGGTTGAAGTGATCCTTGTTATCGGCGTTTGGTCAAATACCACATGGATGTGCAAGTATTCCACCAAGCCATTTATACATGGTGGGATTGCTCGAGTTGGGAGGGTCTCCCAAAAGCCTATGATCATATACCAAGGACAAAGTATGCTTATCTACTTTTATTTAAGTAGGACCAATGTAGCATCGATATTTATTTCTTCTTGTTTCTATTTTGCGAGATGTCGTTCGAAACTTTATGTTCCAAGACTTGGATGAAGATTTAAGTTTCATGCCCTGCGGAGAAAGTCGAGAGTCTTATGGTGTTGGCTCTCCTTCAACATCTGTAAACAACAACGAGGTAGACATTTCGAAGCCAGAGCCTCTTTCATCGGCACCCCCACAACTTGCTTTGGAGGGTCCATCCCAACTGGTGGAGAATATTGTTGACTCGGACGATCCTGCGGATGAGGATGTCCCCGTCGTTGGTTCAACAGGAATAGCTGATAGGCTGAAGAGTAGGAAAGGAACAGCAGCCAAAGCTGTGAAATCTACCAACAAAAGGAAGAATCCTCTGCCTGCTTCTGGGAGTAGAGTTGTGAAGCAGAAGAGTGTCGAGGGTAGAAAGTTTGTGAAGTCTGCCTTCGAATTACCCGATGAATCCGTTGAGGTTCATGGTAAGTAGTTTTTCCTTATGAATCATGCGAAATTATAAATTGCACAATTATGTTAATCATTATACATTGTGTTGCTCACGGGTCTTCGAGACAAAGGAACTCCCAAATGCCTTGGCGTCACACGGATTGTTGACCATGTGACCCTCCGCAATGGAAGAGTATCTTGGAAAACATGTCTATTGAAAAGTTACGTGACATGCATGATAATGGGGTTGCGAGGCGGTAATGGATAACCACCGAATACCCAAACCGAGAGTTGCTCGAGCGTAGCCAAGGTGGAGGCCAAGTGTGGCGAGATTGAGGAAATGTTGAGAAAACGCCATCGTCCAAGACCTTCGAGAAAAGGTGGCCCAGATAAGCTGTGAGCGTGGTGTCTGAAGTTGGAAGAAGCCAAGGTTGTCACTCTCATAGGTCGAATCGCAGACTTGAGGCAAAATCGTTGGGGTGGAAAGTGAGAAGGCTCGGCTCGGAGAGGTAGAGGTGAAGTTGAGGAGGAAATCGATGGTTTGCGATGATGGTATAAGATCTTGCAAAAGGATCGTGCGGAGGTTGTTTCGGGTGGTGCCTTACATTGCCATGGAGCTTTATCACAATGATGAATTGGGAGCTCGGATGTTGAAGGTCATCAAATCGACCATATTTTGTGGACGGCGCTTGGCTGGAGGAGGCGCCAAAAGCAGTAAGCTGTGGACCTCTCAAGATTGAATGCTACCGTCCCACTTGAAGGTGAGTATGATGAGGCGAGAAATGCATGTGCAATCTGCAGTACTCCTTCCTTCTTTGAGGCTACCAAAGATCCTATGGCGCCTCGAAGATCTCCTTTCAAGAAACCTCGGAAGTTGAAGCCTACCACTCAAACCAAGAAAACTATGTCTACCAAGCGGTCTCGGTGCAACCATCCCCACTCCATCTCTAAAAAGCAAGAATGAAGGTGCTCTGTTAGCGATAATTTGGTTCAAAGGTGGCATGTACCATAAGATAATTTATTTTATGTGACAATGTGTGTCTTGTCTTCCAAACAATTTAAATACTTTTGATGTATGGCCATGGGCCAAGAACAATTTAGCGGAGCATAGGCTCCTCATGCAGTGTAAGGGCAATAGTCCTTATTTTGAATGTGACGATGTTGAGGATGTACCCTACACACTTAGTTTATATTTGTTAACTAAATGCGCCATTTTTCCGACGCTTAAGTTTTACAACCTAAGGTTAAACAACCTCATTGTGTGTAAATTACAACACCAAGAATATAATGACCAACTTGATCATTGACAGAGACAACCCACTCTATCTCAAATCCTTTACATAGTATGACTTTGTAAAAAAAAAAATTTTTACAAGCGCCAAAAATTACTAGGAGAGTTAATGTGAATGTTTATATTGGCTTAAATGATGAGGCGTGTATTACACCTCAAGCCATTCGACATTGAAACTCATTAACGACTTGGCTGAACAAATCTTTGTGTTTAAAAAACGAAGCAAGAGATTTGTGGGAAATGTCTTATTTATCATTGAATTGGTAGGGAGGATTACATCATTCTTGAAATGAAAACTAAGACAACTACCAATAATGTGTGCTTTCCCTTGAGAAGCTTCTAATTACAAGAAAAAGATAAAAAGTACTTCTTAAACATAGAACTTTCGAAGGTTCGTACCATTCCATGTCCTGTCGATGGGTTCTCCGAGAAGAGTGGCCAATTTGTAGGCTCCGTTGCGTGAGGGCCTCAACTACCATGTAGGGTCCTTCCCAAGTTGGTCCCGGCTTTCACGATACTACTTTGCTCGCTACTGTTGAGGCGTAGCACATATTCTCCGGTTTGAAAGTGGAAGGTCGACCCTCTTGTTATAGTAGCCTTGATCTTATGTTTGTGCATTGCTTCTCGGACGGAGGCTATTTCTGCCTTTCTTCTAGTAGATCAAGGCTTTCCCGATTCTTCGTCATTTTGGGAGGCATCATACGTTGCCACACGCTCCGTGTGTACAATTAGTTCCGAAGGATGACCGCTCGTCCGTATGTTGGGTGAAGGGGTTTCACCATTGCTTGACTTAGGATCGTCCCGTGAGCCCATAAAACTTGAGGGAGCTCGTCCACCCATCCGTGATGAGTTTGCCCTAGCCTTTTCTCGACCCTTTGACAATGTCTCTGTTTGTAACCTCCACTTGTCCGTTACCTTGCGGGTGGTGAGCGGATGTCCGTGATTGCTTTATGTTGAGCCCTCGGCGAAGTCGTAGAAGACTCCTTGCAAACCGCTTCTCGTTGTCGAGATATGATTATGTGGGCACTCGAATCGCACACAATGTGCTCCCACACAAACTTCTCGATCTGCCTCCACATTACGAGGCTAGTGGTTTAGCTTCCACCCACTTAGTGAAGTAATCGATCACTACCGGCAAAATTTGACTCCTCCGGCGCTACGGTCATAGGCCTACAATATCGATGCCCCATTGAGAGAAGGGCCATGCGGATGTCACACTTGTCATGTCTTGCTTTGGCATTTTGGAGCGTTTGAGTGTATCGACAAGCTTCGCATTTGAGAATGATTTGGTGCGTCCACATGCATCGAAGGCCAATAGTAGCCCAACTTCATTATCTTGAGACAATGGCGGGGTCTGCATGAAGACCGCAGGATCCTTCATGAACTTCGGAGATGATGCTCGAAGCTTGCTTGGGGCCTACACATCGTAACCAGGGTGACAAAAATGACCTCCTATATAGGGTTTCCCCTATTAGCCGGTACTGTGGAGACTTAACCCGAATTTTCCTTGCTAGCTTGGGATCTTCAGGGAGAAGACCACTTATCAAATATTCCCTTATGGGAGTCATCCATGTCTCTCCTTCTTCGTGAATCACATCAGTAACTTCTTTGAGAACAATGGATCTTTCAGGAAGGACTTCCACGAGCACTTCTTTAGTAAGATGAGCGAAGGCCATTGAAGCTAGCTTACTTAGTGCGTCTGCTTTCTTATTCTGATTCCTACGAACATCTTTGGATGGTGTAGGAATCGAAGTTTTCCACATCTCTTCGTTTTCTCCAAGTCTTGTTTGATGACGGTGCCTTGCTTCATAGGAGCTCACACTTGGTTTGCGACCAACTAGGAGTCTCAAAACAATGAGCTTTGACCTCCATATCTTTAGCTAATCGGAGTCACCGCTAGCGGTAACTTCATATTCAACCGTTGTTCGTGGCTTCGAACTCAAACCAAGAGCATATGTATGCTCCTTACCTTCAAGACTAACCAACATTAGACTGCTCCGAACCGTCGAGCCGGATGCTCCGTCTGTAAAGCTTCCATTCAACACTGCACTTGAGAGGTTAGTTTTGGGCTCTTCCTTTCTGTGTCGTTCGGAAGGTGTTTACGCTAAGAAGTCTGCGAGAATCGCCTTTAATAGAGTTTAGTCCTTTGAACTCGATTTCATGTTCTCCAAGCTCAATAGCCCATTTAGCCACTCTCCCGACTTTTCGTGGTTTCGACAAGATCTGTTTAGTGGTTTGTCTGTTAAGACTCTAACCGGATGGGCTCGAAAATAGCGTCGAGCCTCCTTGCTGTGAGACTAAGGCGGTATTAACTTCTCCAATCTTTGGATAGTTGATCTTTGCTCCTTGTAGGACCACGCTAACAAAGTAAATGGGGATTTTAAACTTGTCGTTCCGCCATAAGAACTGCGCTAACACTCTCCATTAAGGATGCTAAGTACATGAACAACACTTAGCCTTTGATTGGGTGTGAGTGTTGGAAGGATTTCAATAAACTCCTTCATCTTACGGCGACCTCCGCATCCCGGCTCCATTGAAAAGTTTTCTTGTTCACGCATCCTTTGAGTGTTTTGAAGAATGGTAGGGACACATCACCCTTTTCGATAAAATCGGCTTAAATTTGCCACTTCCCATTCGAAGCTCGCACATCCTTTAGACACTTAGGGGCTTGGAGATCGGAAGTGCCTTTACTTTAGAGGATTAGCTTTTATTCCTGTTTGGTGATTAAATGCCCTAGGAATTGTCCTCTTCGACACGAAGGAGCATTTCTTAGGGTTCACTTCATGTTAATCGCCTGTCGGTCAAACGTTTCTTGTACATCGAGGAGTAGGTCCTCCTCCATCTTGCTCTTGATAACCATGTCATCAACGTGGGCCTCGAGATTTACGCCTATCTGCTTTGTTGAAGGCTTTATCTACGAGGCGTTGATAAGTCGCCCGCATTCTTCAAACCGAAGGGCATTTTTCTGTAACGATGAACACCTTTGCTTGTGTAGAAGGATGTCTTTTCCTCGTCTTCCTTTGCCATTTGGATCGATGATACCCTTTATAGGCATCTAAAGCATTTAACGGAAACACGCCAAGATTCTACCTTCCATCAATTTACGGTGGGGGTAGCAATCGCCGGGCATGCTTTGTTGATGTCGGTGAAATCCACGCATGTCGCCACCCTCCGCCGCCCTTTTCACCAAAGACTGGGTTGGCTACCGATGATGTATCCTCCGAGTAGCTCGAAGGACACTCTCAGAGATGTCGAAGCCCTTCCATCTGAAGGCCCAAGTTAGGATTCAGAAATATCCATAGGCGTCAAACCATTCGTTGACACGAAGGTTACCTTAGGGGAATTCGCCACTGCACTTCTAAGCCCTTGAGTCACGGTTGTGAAGGAACAATGGATAAGGAACCTCGACTTAGTCAAACCCACGATCTCCCTCTCTCTTGGCTTCCCCGTCAAGTCTCGAGCGTGGGTCACTAACCCCAGCGGTTACCCACAATCATGGGGCGCCCCATGATCTCGACATTCATGCAAGAGTGCCTCTAACCGTATTTCTTCCACTATAAATAGGTTAGGCGAACAATGGTTTATGGTATGCTCATTTCACACTCATCTCTTTACTTTCACACACTTATACAACCATAACTCATACTTACTCACGCCGGAGGTGGTTCGCGAGGTCCTACCCTGCAATCACTTAACGTAGTGTCTTAGTATTTCTTATTCTCGTGTTACAGGCGTAGTCTTGGGCGGAACAAACACCCTCATTACTTTGATCCTCATCGAGCCTTGGTAGTGCAATCTTTTGCACAATTAGTGGCGCCATCCGTGGGACCGCAACTATTAGTCCGTAATCACCCGGTCCTAATACCTTAACCAACTACGCTACTTTTCCCCATGGAACCGATGAAAGATTCACCTCACGTGTTTCTCTACTCGGTCCCACTCACCACAACTAACACCGATAACCTCGCTCCCATAACAACCTCAACCTTCACCACACGATCTCGTTTGAAACTACTCCGTGCATCACGCCTCAACATCCGCTAACCTACTCCCGACATCGGTCCACCTTCGTGAGGCAAACTTTGAGGCCTTAGATTCTTTGCTAAGGGCTCACAAGAGACAAGTTCGTAACACGTAATCACGGAGGAGTTGGAGTACTCCAGTGAAGAGTATGACGAGGAGATTGAAGTAGAGGGCGAGGCCTCAACCTATGGGTGAGGCGCTCGGCCCTCTGAAATAGTTCCCTTCCGTTAGAAGGTCAAATGGAAGGACCGTGGGTTTTGAAGAAGGACTCGGAGGAAATCCGGGTAGAAGGACGAGAATGCATGGTGAAAGAAGGAGCGAGAACTCCAGCGGAGGAAGTAACCCAAGAGGGAAATGGAGGGTAAACCCTCCTCTAGCGACACATTTGAGAAGAGAAGGCGGGGCTCCAAGACCACCCTCTTATGTTTGAGTATCGGGGATCCATCTCCCTACCCCAACATGAACCAATTACCCCCTCAGGAATGAATCCCTACTTACTACTCAAACCTACAACACTTACCCTCCAAATGGTTCAATCCCAAACCAATTACAAAGAGATGCCCTACGGACGATTCCTACACAATCGATGGGAATATACCCTTCGTACCAAACTTCCACCGCGTACCCTACCTATTCACGACCATTTCCTAACCCGTATAACCCTACACGGTTTATCCACCTCCGACAACCCTTACGGTGCGAAGCCTCTGGAGCTTGCACACCCTTCAGAAAATGGATCGAGGACTACCCTTTACCCGACGGTGTGAAGATGCCTACTCATATAGGCACCTCTGACGAAAAGGTGATCCCGACAACTTTCTCCATTTATTTGAAGGCGCTATCAAAATGCAAAAGTGGGTCATGCGGTAGCATGCCATATGTTCACGTACACGCTCGAGACTCCGCAAGAATATGGTGGAGCAGACGGTCGGGAAGCATTGTGAGTCTAGATGATCTTAAGGCTAAGTTCGGTTACACTTTAGCCGTGTGAAGAAGCACACCAAAACTCACTTAACCGTGCACACCATCAAACAAAGGGACAACGAAAGCACGAGAGCCTTCGTTACGGATACTGTGATGAAACTTTGCAGTTATGGGTCTACATGAAGATCGGAGGATCTCGGTTTTGTACATGGCCTCCGAACTCGAAGCTTGGTGGAATTCACGTCCATCGATCTTCCCAACACCTACAAGGCCTTGATTGAGAAGGCCTACACAGGATCGAGTCTAAGGAGGTAGCGAAGAGCAGGGGCACCGATAGAGCCAAAGGAAGCATCGACAAATTCTCTGAGGTCCTCACAGGAAGGATCCAAAACAAGAAGAAGAACAGAGATCGCTTCACCCCTACAACAAAGGCTCGAACCATGGATTTACGGCAAACTTGGTTAAATCTCCCAGAAATCCTCAGCGGCAGAGAAGGCCGCAAAATCCTTGATCCTCGCCTCGGATGATAACACGAGGCAAGGCGAAAGACATGTCAATCTTCGCCATTTCCATGAAGATCATGGACATGACACGAACAAGCTGCGGAATTAAAGAAGCATATCGAAGAGGCGATGCGATCCGGACGGTTAGCACACACTGGTCAAAGGCATAAAGAAGGGAAAGGACAAATTCTCGATACTCAACTAGGAGAATGGAAGGGTAATAAGAAAAACTACGCCCATGAAGCTCGATCTCGATGGTACACAAACGTGATACCACTTTGAAGAGGAAGGAAGCGGGCGAAGAGCTAGGAAGTGTAGGGAAATAAAATTTCCCACATATCGAGGTGAACACCTTCGACCGATCCGTGATCATCAAGGTACACATATCCAATGGGAGGTGAACCGGCGTATATGGATTGCGGAAGCTCTGCGAAATCATCTCGAGCATTGTTTCCTAAAGCTCAATTCATCTATCGCTCACGAGGGTCGAATCAAAGGCACCGCTAGTAGGGTTCTCTCGGTGAACACTCATGGCCTCTGGGAGAAGTACCGTTGGAAGTCACCATAGGCAAAGGTCCCTTATCCCTTGCGGAGACACTCGTTTTCATCATAGTAAGGTAAGATTCTCCTTATAATTTATTAATAGGGAGGACAACTATGCAAAAATAGGAATTGTTGTTTCTACTATCGTCTTTGCCATTAAGTTCCAAACCCCCGGAGTAGGAACTGCTCATTCTAGTTATGGAGCGGATAAGGGTGTATATGGTGTCAAAAAGATCGAGAGAGGAATCGGAGGAGCCTCGATGGCAATTCTTAGTTGTACAGATGCGAGGAGGCGAGTTGTCGTAAACCCTAGCTATCTGAGCAGGGCGGTGGTAGTAGGAAGCAACTCCGTAATTTCAAAGCGAAGCTCACGTAACTATTACGTACTAACCTTGATGTCTTTGCTTGGAAATATTCGACATGACGGTGTTCCAAGAACATTGTCGATAGATGGGCGGTCCTTGAGCGAGCATAAACTCAGCGAGTACAAGCACATTGAGCCCATAAAGCGAAAAAAGAAGCCTTTCCCACGAAAAAGCGCGCACTTGCAAAGAAGTTGATGAACTTACAAGCGAGCATCCCGAGGGAGGTTAAATACCAAACTTGGGTGTGACCGGTCTTTGGTAAAAAGAGCGACGGAGGATGGCGCGTGTGCGTGGATTTCAACGACATCAACAAAGCATGCCCTAAGGATTGCTACCCCTACCCGAAATCGATTGGAAGGTAGAATCCTTGGCGGGCTTCCGGTTAAATGCTTCTTAGATGCCTACAAAGAGTACCATCGGATCCGGATGGCCAAGGAGGACGAGGAAAAGATAGCCTTCTACAAAGTAAAGGTGTCTCTTATTCTGAGAAAGATGCCCTTCGGTTTGAAGAGCGAGGGGCTGCTTACCAACGTCTCGTAGATAAAGCCTTCAACAAATAGATGGCGAAATCTCGAAGCCTCGTTGATGACATGGTTATCAAGAGCAAGGCGAGGAGGACCTACTCCTTGATGTATAGGAAACATTCGATCGACTCCGGCAATCAACATGAAGTCGAACCTAAGAAATGCTCCTTGATTGTCGAGGAAGGACAATTCTTAGGACATTTGATCACTAAGCGGGAATACGAGCTAACCTCTAAGGTCAAAGCCATCTCCGATCTCCAAGCCCTAAGTGTCTAAAAGGCGTGCGAGCTGAATGGGAAGTTGGCGGCCTTAAGTCGATTTTTGTCGAAAGGAGTCGACGGTCCCTACCCTTCTTCAAGACACTCAAAGGATGCACGGACAAGAAAACTTTCCAATGGGTCGAGACTGAAGTAGCCTTCGAGAAGATGAAGGAGTTCATTGAAATACTTCCAACACTTACAACCCCAATCAAAGGCGAAGTGTTGTTTATGTATTTGGCATCCTCGTGAAAGTATTAGCGATCCTTATGGCGAGAGAGAAAAGCGGCGGATCCCAATCTACTTTGTCGGAGGGTCCTACAAGGAGCGGAGGTCAACTACCCAACCTTGGAGAAGTTAGTGCTCGCCTTAATTTACGTGACAAGGAGACTCAGGCGCTATTTCGAGCCCACCCAATTACAGTCTTAACCGATAAGCCACCAAGCGGATCTTGTCTAAACACGAAAAGTGCGGAAGGGTGGGTAAATGGGCTATTGAACTCGGAGAACATGAAATCGAGTTTAAAGGAGGTAGTTCTATCAAAGGGCAAATCTCGCGAGACTTCTTGGCGAAACACCTTCCGACCCGATGAAGAAAAGGAAAAGCCCAAAGCTAATCTTTCTCAAGCGCAGTTGAATGGAAGCTTTACAGATGGAGCATCCAGTTCGATGGCTCGGTGCGGGTCTAATGTTAGTCGATCCACGAAGGAAGGAGCATACATATGCTCTTGGTTTGAGTTGAAGCCACAAACAACGAAGCGTAATCTGAGCGCTATTAGCGGGACTCCGACTAGCCAAAGATATGGAGGTCAACGCTCTCGCGGTCTTCGTAGATTCCCAATTGGTGGCAAACCAAGTGACGAGTTCCTACAAAGCAAGGCAACCCGTCATCAAGCGGTACTTGGAAAAGACAAAGAGATGCTTGAAAACTTCAACTCTTACACCATCCAACATGTTCGTCGGAACCCGGAACAAAAAGCGGACGCATTAAGCAAGCTAGCTTCCATGGCTTTCGCTCATCTCACTAAGGAGGTTCTCGTGGAAATCCTTCACGAAAGATCCATCGTTCTCAAAGAAGTCGCCGATGTGATTCACGAAGAAGGAGACATGGATGACTCCCGTAAGGGAATATTTGATAAGTGGTCTTCTCCCGAAGATCCCAAGCTTGCAAGAAAGATTCGGGTTAAATCCCTTGATCTGGCTAATAGGGAAACCCTATATAGGAGGTCGTTTTATCAACTTGGTTACGATCGTAGGCCCCAAGCAAGCTTGAGCATCATAGCCAAGTCCATGAAGGATCTTGCGGTCTCCATGCGGGACCTCGCTCGGTTGTCTCGAAGATAATGAAGTTGGGCTACTATTGGCCCTCGATGCATGGGACGCAACCGAAATCATCCTCAAGTGTGAAGCTTGTCGGATACACTCAAGCGTTCCAAAATGCGAAGCAAGATATGACAAGTGTGACATCCGCATGGCCCTTCTCGATGGGGCATCGATATTGTAGGGCCTATGCCTATAGCTCCGGAGAAGTCAAGTTCTTGCTAGTGGCGATCGACTACTTCACCAAGTGGGTGGAAGCAAAACCCCTAGCCTCGGTAGCAGGAAGGCGGATCGAGAAGTTTGTATGGGAACACATTGTGTGCAGATTCGAGTACCCCACATCATCATGTCGACAGCGGAAGCAGTTTGTCGAAGGAGTCTTTATGACTTACATCAAGGGCTCAACATAAAACAATCCTTGACATCCGTCTATCACCCACAAGGTAATGGACAAGTGGAGGTTACAAGCAGAGAAATCGTCAAAGGGATCGAGAAAAGGCTAGGTCGAACTCATCATGGATGGGTGGGCGAGCTCCCTCAAGTCTTATGGGCTCACAGAACACATCCTAAGTCAGCGTGGAGAAACCCCTTGACCTAACATACGGAACAAAAGCGGTCATCCCTTTGGAACTAATTGTACACACGGAGCGTGGCAGCGTATGATGCCTCCCAAAATGATGATAGGATCGGGAAAACCTTGATCTCCTAGAAGAAAGGAGAAATAGCCTCCATCAGAAGCAATACACAAACATAAGATCGAAGGCTACTATAACAAAGGGTCGGACCTTCCACTTTCAAGCCGGAGAATCGTATTGCGCCTCAACGGTGCAAGCAAAGCAGTGTCGAGGAAAATCGGACCAACTTGGGAAGGACCCTACATGGTAGGCGAGGCCTCGGCAATGGAGCATACAAATTGGCCACTCTTCTCGGAGAACCCATCGACGGGACATGGAATGGTACGAACCTTGAAAGTTCTATGTTTAAAAAGTACTTTAACTTTTTCTTGTAATCAAAAGCTTCTCAAGGAAAGCACACATTATTGGTAGTTGTCTTAGTTTTCATTTCAAGAATGATGTAATCCTCCTACCAATTCAATGATAAATAAGACATTTCTCACAAATCTCTTGCTTCGTTTCTTAAACACAAAGATTTGTTCAACCAAGTCGTTAATGAGTTTCAATGTCGAATGGCTTGAGGTGTAACATATGCCTTATTATTCAAAGCCAACAAACATTCACATTAACTCTCTAGTAGATTTTGGCGCTTGTAAAAAAAAATTTTTTTACAAAGCCATGCTATGTAAAGGATCCGAGATAGAGTGGGTCGCGACCCTCCATCAATGGTCAAGTTGGCCATTATATTCTTGGTGTTGTAATTTACACACAATGAGGTTGTTGAACCTTAGGTTGTAAAATTTAAGCGTCACAAAAATGGCGTAAGAGAAGTTTACATAACAAACTTAAGCTAAATATGTAGAGGTATGTCCTCTACACTATTGCATTCAAAATCTGACTAATGCCCTTATACACATAAGGAGCCTAGACTCATCAAATTGTTTTTGGCACATGGCCATACATCACAAGCAGTTAAATTGTTTGGGAACCGACACACATTGTCACATAAAATAAATTGTCTTAAGGGTACATGCCACCCTTTGGAACCAAATTACGCTAACAGGCGGCCTTCATTCTTGTTTCTTGGAGAGGGAGTGGAGGAGGTTGCATTGAGGCTGGTTTAGTAGACATGGTCTTCTTAGTTGGAGTGGTAGGCTTGGTTTCGAGGTTTCTTAGACAAGAGATCTTGAGGGTGCCATTGGATCTTTGGTTGCCTCGGCAAGGAAGGAGTACTGCTGCGATGGCAAATGCATTTCTGCCTCATCATATTCGACTGTGAAGTGGGACGGTAGCATTCAATCTTGGAGAGGTCCACGAGCTTACCTATTTTGGCGACCTCCTCGAGCGAAACACCGTCCATGAAATAGGGGTGACTTGATGACCTTCCACATCGAGCTCCCGGCTCGCCACTATGATAGAGTTCCATGGCTATGTAAGGCACCACCTTCAAACAACACGCGGTCTTTGCGCAACATCTTATACCTCATTTGCGGTAGTCGATCTCCTCCTCAACTTTACCTCTACCTCTCCAAGCCTAACCTTCTCACTTTCCAACCCAACGCATTTAGCCTCGAGAGCGGCATTCGACCGGTGAGTAATAACCTTGGCTTCTTCCGGTTTGAGATTGCCACGTTCCACGGTCAGTGAGCTATCTTTTCTCGAAGGTCTTGGGCGACGAGGTTCTTCTCAACGTTCCCTACATCTCGTCACACTTTGCTTCCATCTTGGCCACGGTTACGAGCAACCCACAGTGCGGGCATTCAGTGATTATCCATCACCGCCCCTCAACCCCATTATCATGCATGTCACGGAACTTCTCATTGGACATGTTCTCTAGCATACTCTTCCACCGTGGAGGGTCGCATGGTCGACAATTCGATGGCGAGCTAAGGCATTTGAAGCTCCTTCGTCTCGGAAGACCTACGAGCAACGAAATATACACGAGTTAGCATAACGGTTATATTTTACCTTCACAATGTCTCATAAGGCGAATACTTACCATGAACCTCAGCGGATTCGCCGGGCAATTCG
Source organism: Chrysanthemum lavandulifolium (assembly GCA_022545495.1). Classification (NCBI taxonomy): domain Eukaryota; kingdom Viridiplantae; phylum Streptophyta; class Magnoliopsida; order Asterales; family Asteraceae; genus Chrysanthemum; species Chrysanthemum lavandulifolium. The sequence continues at coordinate 200,457,218 of CM040244.1, forward strand.
GCGAGACTTGATAAGCTTTACGCCATCCGGTACTTTTATGCTTCACACCCTACTCCCGGAGGCGGAGATTCTTCCTTTTGTTGGATTTGCGACCTTGGCATTGTCCCTTTCCTACTCTTTAGCCTATCGGCTATTCTGTTGAGCCAACGACGGGGACATCCTCATCCATGAGGATCATCCGAGTCGGCAATGTTCTCCACCGGTTGGGATGTGACCGCCACAGCAGTTGTGGGGTCTTGATGAAATAGGCTCGGCTTGGGATGCTTACCTCATTATTCACATATGTTGAAGGGGAGCCAGCGCCATAAGACTCCTCGGCTTTCTCCGCAGCATGAAACTTAAATCTTCATCAAATTCTTGGAACATGAAGTTTACGAGCGACATCTCTGCAAAATCAAAAGCAAAAGAATAAATATCGATACATTGGTCTAATTAAATAAAAGTGGATAAACATACTTTTCCTTGGTATATGATCATAGGCTTCTTGGGAGACCCTCGACTCGAGCAATCACGACCATGTATAAAATGGCTTGAGGAATACTTGCACATCCACGGTACTTTGCCAAACGGTAACAAGGATCATTCCGAACCTCGTGAGGCGGTCATTATACCGTTTAGCATTATACCTATTTTCCTTGTTGACTACGAATATGCGGGGGAACAATAGTGTCTTGCGTGAAAAAGCTACCCTTCAACCCGATATGTTTGTGTACACTTTCTCAAGCAGTGGGTACATCCGCTCAGTCTTTTGCTAGTGTCAACCAATTGCCCCGGGTACAAGTTCAAGAATCCTCTTAAAAGCTGTCAAGGTTGGTTCATATCCGTAGGCTTTGCACATCACTATGAATGTAGTCAATTTGGCAAACCCAAAAGGATTGAATCTAGAGATATGAACTTTATAGTCTTGCATAAATTCCAAAATCAATGGGTGCGGCGGAATCCTAAGGTTTGAGTGACTAAATGCATGAGTATACAACCTACGAAACACGGAGGGCATCAAAGATACCACAGTGGGTTTGGGTAACATCACTTTATGTTCTATTGGAATAGGATAATCGGCTAAATGATCATGCAAATCTTTAGCAGACAAAGTGCACTTTTGTTGTTTTATAATAAACTTAGAATCCATGTTCCTATTTTTTGAAACAATCTACAATAGAAGAAAAGTGTTTACCTTGGTTTTCGAAGATGGTGTGCGCTCGAAAGTTTACTGCGTGTAAATGGAGACGGAGAGAGTAAAAGTATTTTAGGGTTTCATCATATTCCCCTTAAATACCCTTTTACCGTCTCCTAATTCACACGTGTCCATCTCGATCACTTTTATCAGAGACAAACCACTTTTTAAATTTTAAATAAAGACTTTTGGTCTCCGGGTAATATGGGGATAAGTGATCATTGTAGCGGGCAGCTGGATCTTTTAATTAGCATTTAATGCGCTTGGTTAGTTGCATAGTTATCTTCCAACTAGTATGTTTAGCAGCAGGATGGTGTTTTTTCAAAGCATGAAGTCGAAAGCAATGCCTCCTCGCTCATATGTATCACTTTCATTGGGGGCTTGATGATGTACCCTCGAGTAGCTCGAAGGACACTCCTCGAGGCGTGTGAAGCCCTTCCATCTGAAGGCCCAAGTTAGGATTCGAAATATCCATAGGCATCAAACCATTCGTTGGCACGAAGGTTACCTTAGGGAATTCGCCACTTGCGACCCTAAGCCCTTGAATGCGGTTGACGAAGGAACAATGGATAAGGAACCTCGACTTAGTCAAACCCACGATCTCCCTCTCTCTTGGCTTCCCATCAAGTCCGAGAACGTGGGTCACTAACCCTAGCGGTTACCCACAATCATGGGGCGCCCCATGATCTCCGACATTCATGCAAGAGTGCCTCTAACCGTATTTCTTCCACTATAAATAGGTTGAGCGGACAATGGTTTATGGTATGCTCATTTCATACTCATCTCTTTACTTTCACACACTTATACAACCATAACTCATACTTACTCTCGCCGGAGGTGGTTCGCGAGTCCTACCCTGCGCAATCACTAACGTAGTGTCTTAGTATTTCTTATTCTCGGAGTTCTGGCGAGTCTTGGTGGAACAAACACCCCTCATTACTTTGATCCTCATGAGCTGGTAGTGCAATCTTTGCACAATCACTACCAAGTTTGGTATTTGACCTCCCTCGGGATGCTTGCTTGTGTGAGTTCGTCAACTTCTTTGCAGACTCTGGCGTTTCTCTCGGGGCAAGGCTTCTCCTTTTACCTTTGTTGGCTCAATGTGCTTGTACTCATTGAGTTTATGCTCCGTTCGAAAGGTCATCCATCTGTCGGCCAAAGTTCTGGAACCCTGTCATGTCGAATATTTCCAAGCAAAAACATCAAGGTTAGTCATAGCAGTTCGACGAGCTTCGCCTTGAAATTTGCCGGAGTTGTTTTCCTACTACCACCGTTTGTTCGGGGTAGCTAGAGTTTATTACCACTCGTTCCTCTGCATATGTGCGACTAAAATTGCCATCGGAGACTCCTCCGATTCCTCTCGATCTTTTGACACCGTATACACCCTTATCCGCTCCATAACTAGAATGAGCAGTTCCTACTCCGAGGGAGTTTGGAACTTAATAGCAACATGTATGGTGGAAACAACAATTCCCATTCTTTGCATAGTGTTCTCCTATTAACAAATTATAAGGAGAATCGACCTTACGATGGCGAAAATGAGTGTTTCCGTGCGGGATAAGGGGCCTTTGCCTATGGTGATTTCAGCGGTACTTCTCCCGGGGCCATGAGTGTTCACGAAGAACCCTACTAGTGGTGCCTTTGAGTCTACCCTCCGTGAGCGTATGGATGCCTTGAGCTTTAGGAAACAATGCTCATAGATGATCTCGCAGAGCTTCCACAATCCATATATGCTCGGTTTACCTCCTGTTTGAGATTTGTACCTTGATGATAGCGGAATCGATCGAAGGTGTCTTCCCAATATGTAAGGAAGGTTATTTCCCTACGCTTCCAGCTCTCCCTCCGCTTCCTTCCTTTTCAAGGTGGTATCATGTCTGCGTACCATTAGTATTGGAGCTTCTGGCGGTGTAGTATCCTTCTTGTTCCCTTCCATTCTCTAGTTGAGTATCGGAGAACTTGTCCTTTCCTTCGATGCCTTTGACGGATGTGCTAGCGCCGGATCGTGCCGCCTCTTGATTTGCTTCTTTAGTTCCTACAATTATTAGTGTCATGTCCATGATCTTCATGGAAATGGCAATACTTGGACATGTCTACGGCCTTGTTCGTGCTATCATCCGGGGGGGATCAAAAGACTTTCTGACTTTCTCGGTGGCTAGGATCTCGAGGAGATTTAACTAAGTTTGCCAAGAGTCCGTGGTTCGGACCTTTGTTGTAAGGGTGAAGCGGTCTCTGTTTTCTTCTTGTTTTGGATCCTTCCGGGAGGACCCTCTAGAGAATTTGTCGACGCCTTTCCTTTTGCTCTACCGGAGCCCGTTCTTTGCTACCTCCTTAGACTCGATCCGGTGTAAGCCTTCTCAATCAAGGCTTTGTAGGTGTTGGGAAGGTCGGTGGGCGAAATTCCACCAAGCTTGAGTCCGAAGGCCATGTCTGGCTTGAGATCCTCGATCTTCATGTAACCCTAAATTTGCAAGGTTTCATCGGTGTACACAGTAACGAAGGCCCTCGTACTTTCGTTGTCCCTTTGTTTGATGGTGTGCGGTTAGGTGAGTTTTGGTGTACTTCTTCCTGGCTGGCTAAAGTGTAACGGAACTTAGCCTTAAGATCATCTAGACTCATAATGCTCCCCAACTTCATCCGTTCCACCATATTAGATGCGGGTCTCCGGCGTGTAAGTGAACATGTGGCATGCTACAGGCATGACCCACTTTTGCATTTTGATAGCGCCTTCAAATAAGTGGAGAAAGTTATCGGATTTACTTTCCCATCGTAGGTGCCTATGTGAGTAGGCATCTTCACACCGTCGGTGAGGGGTATCCTCGATCCACTTCACGAAAGGTGTGCAAGATCGAGAGGCTTGATGCATGTAAGGGTTGTATGGGCGGATAAGCAGTGTAGGGTTATACGGGTTAGGAAATGGTTGTGAGTAGGTAGGATAAGCAGTAGAGGGTTGATCTGAAGGGTATATCCCCATTGATTGCGTAGGAACTTTGTCCATATGGCATTTCTTTGGTAATTATGGTTGGGAGTGAGCCATTTGGAGGATAAGTGTTGTAGGTTTGAGCGGTGGGTAGGGATTCATTCACGGAGGGGTAAGCGATTCATGTTGGAGTATGGAGTGGATCTCCGACACTCGAAACATAAGAGAAGTCTTGGAGCCCTGTCCCTCTCTTCCCAAGTGAGCAACAAGAAGAGGCGGGTTTACCCTCCGTTTCCTACCGGGTTGCTTCCTCATTGGAGTTCTCGCTCCTCCTTTCACCATGCATTCTTTCCTTCTTCCCGGTTTCCTCCGGGTCCTTCTTCAAAACCCACCGTTCTTCCATTTGACCTTCTAATGGAAGGAGAACCATTTGGGGCCGTGCGCCCCGCCTCTGATTGAGTCGCCTGCGCTTGATCTCCTCGTCATACTCCTCCTTTGGAGTATTCCAACTCTCTCGCATCTCGGTATTGCGAACATCTCTTGCGAGCCCTTAGCAAAGAATCTAAGGCCTCAAAGTTTGCCTCAGCAGGCGGGGCTAATGTCCGGAATAGGGTTAGCGGATGTTGAGGCGTGATGCACGGAGTAGTTTCCAAACGAGATCGTGTGGTAAATGTTGAGGTCATTATGGGGCGAGATTGTCGGTGTTAGTTGTGGTAAGTGGGACGGTAGAAACACGGTGGAGGTGAATCTTCTCTTCACAGTTCCATCTTGGGAAAAAGTAGTGTAGTTGGTTAGGGTATTAGGACGGGTGATCACGGGACTAATAGTTGTGGTCCCACGGATGGCGCCATGATTGTACAAAAGATTGCACTACGAGGTTTCGATGAGGATCAAAGTAATGAGGGTGTATGTTCCGGAAAGACTACTTTGTAACACGAGAATAAAAATACTAAGACACTACGTTAAGTAATTACGCAGGTGGGACCTGCGAACCACCTCCGGCGTGAGGTAAGTATGAGTTATGGTTATATAAGTGTATGTGAGTAAAAGATGAGTGTAGAATGAGCATACCATAAACCATTGTCCGTCTAACCTATTTATAGTGGAAGAAATACGGTTAGAGGCACTCTTGCATGAATGTCGGAGATCATGGGGCGTCCATGATTGTGGATAACCGCTAGGGTTAGTGACCCACGTTCTCGCACTTGGCGGGAAGCCAAGAGAGAGGAGATCGTGGGTTTGACTAAGTCGAGGTTCCTTATCCATTGTTCCTTCGTCCACCATACCCGAAGGGCTTAGGACTGCGAATGGCGAATTCCCTAAGGTAACCTTCGTGCAAAGAATGGTTTGGCCTTTGTGGATATTTTGTAATCCTAACACGGGCCTTCGTATGGAAGGGCTTCGACACGTCTCGGAGGAGTGTCCTCCGAGCTACTCGGAGGGTACATCATCAATATCTAACAACAAAACTTCAAAGAAAAAAAAATCACTAAAACACTTTTCATATTATGCTTATTATAAGATAGAAGCATATATCACCATTTTGTCCACAAGCAATTTAGCACGTTTTTGAAAAAAAATGTAACTAAGAAAGCATACCTTTGCTATATCCCCTTTTTATGGTTTTAGAAACCATAGACGCGAAATACTTCATGATCTTCTAAGATACCCCAATCCTTTGCTATATTCCCTTTTTTTTTTATGGTTTTAGAAACCATAGATACGAAATACTTCATGATCTTCTAAGATACCCAAATCCTTGTATGAAGACTTCTCAAAGGAAAATGTTAGAATGATCTATCACTATCCAACATATGATGATTTCTAAAAACATGACTTTTTGTTTTAAGAAATTCCCTTCTTTGTAGTTTTCAAACATACACGGATCGTATCAAGTTTTCAAAGTACAATATACAAAAAACTTGGTAACGAAGCTCGATGCCAATTGTGAAAAACTATAAGGGGTTGAATAGTTTACCAATTTAAAACTTCCTTTTAAATATTTAGATCGACTTATGTCAATCTATTTGGTTGTTTATGTTGGACGTTGATAGATAAATATATAAACGTGTAATGAAAGATAAAGAGTAAGAAGCACATCACCACGACACAATTATTTATAGTGGTTCGGCTACAAGGACACCTTCCTTGCCCTACTCCACTCCCCGAGTTACCTACTCGAGAGTTCGTAAACACTACACCAACTCCTTATGGCGGAGAAGCCTTCACAACGTCGCTTAACCTTTTTCCGATACAAAGCTAAATACCGAGCTCCTTCACACAAAGGCGAACCACACCTAACACAACGTCGCCTACCCTTTATACGGTGCTAGGCTAACCACCGAGTTCTTTCACACAAAGGAGAACTAATCCTATCACAACGTCGCCTACCTTTTATTAGGTACTAGGCTAAGCACCTAGTTCCATTACTATGGAGGAACTACTACCCTTCACGACACAACACCTAATCTCAAGGAGATCCACTCCTTGTTACAATATCATCAAGGATATCACCATCCTTGGAAATAAACAAATACTTATATGTATAACGATGCACCTCATCGATTATACGACCTAGGCATTCTTTCCAAATGCAACTTGATTTGATTCTTTGGCATCCTTCACTAATGCCTTTGACACCCGCTTGGCATCCTTCACTAATGCCTTCGTCTTGACACCTTTAGCATTCTTCACTAATGCTTTGACACGGATGATGAGCACCTTTCACTAATGCTTTCATCTTGACACTTTAGGCATTCTTCACTAATGCCTTCAACCCAACATCTATGTAGAAAGGAAGAACTATCAACAAGAGAACCTTAGTTATCTTGATGATGACGAAGCATGGCAACTCATGGACTTGAGCTTGCTCGTCTTCAAGAAGAGGTAATCTTGCCTTTAAGAGGAACCTAGAAGATCACACAAAAACAAAAGATAAACTACATAGATCACTTAGATATGAGGTTAGAGGGTTAGAATACTTGGGGAAGTATGTGTAAAAAGTGATGAGTAGAAAGAAATGGCTCTCTATTTATAGAGAAAATTCTCTACTGTTCCCCGGATCCCACGGATCCCTTCCACTTGGGATCCGGCTAGCACAAAGCCATGGATTCGTGGAACGCTCCTCTTTGCCCATGGGTATTTTTGGTTATGGGTCATGGGTCATGGGTTATGGGTTGATCCATGGGTCTTTAGCTAGATACAATGTATCTCTTGAGTGCTCACCAAGGGTTCAATGTATCTAGACATTCTCTTGAGTGCTCACCAAGGGTTCAATGTATCTAGACATTGGGTATGGGTCAATACCATGGGTTATGGATATTATCCATATATGATATAAGCATGATGTCATGCAATGGGTTATGGGTCAAGCTCCATTGGGCTTTGGGTTGTACCCAACTACATTCAATGTATTTGCCCAATGAGTTATGATACTTAATTTTCTACCTATTTATATTACCCAATATACTACATACTAGTTATGTGTATATTTTACCCAAATATGTAAACACTAGTTGCTGTACATATGTAATATTAAATCATAAAATCACTTATACTTGTTTTAGTGTTTTATGTGAAAATGTGAATATGTTAGAAACTATTAGTTCAAACCATTTACATATTTTATTTGTTTCGTTAAAATGATTTTACGTTTGTTATCGACAAAACATTAGAAGATCGTAAAATATAAATAAGCGTTTTACGGCTTATTTGTATTAACATCTTGCTACCTTTTACCTTTAGGATATTTCTTTTTCCTGCTGACTTTAGTAGGCACTGTTTGACATTTCCTTATTGGCGGTTCCATTACTTGCGACCCAAAGATACCCTAGGCATGTTACCTTGTTGTGTCCAAAGAATGCCACAAATACTACACTTAACACTCTTCCAAGCCCTTGACGCTTACCATCCTTCACAATCTCTTGATTTGTGAGCTATCCTAACTCTTTTCTACCTCTTGCGGTAGGCGGGTTTGTTTGGATTTTGGCGGAACAATTGTTGTTAGCATAGTTGATTTTTCCCAATGTACCTTTGCTAGTTATAAATTTGGACATTGTGTTTGTAGGTAGCCTCCCAGTGAGAAGATAGTAACAAGGATGAGCCCATGTTTCTCTGACTCCTACTAGTTGGCCATTTAAAGCCATATTCAATTGGTAGCAACAACATGTTTACATGGTAAACTTGTTATCTCCCACCTACGCAAGTACAAGACTTGTGTACAACATTAACTACACATTGGTCACCCCATGGTCCACTAACACAAACTTAGATCCCCATTCCATAAAACATTATACTTAACAACCTCTTTCTTAATAGCCTCTAGCATGTGTTGTGCGGTTGGTGTTAGTGGCCCATCACTCTTCTCAATCACCATAAGAACATGCATTATCCTCTTCATACAGTATTCCACGATGTATTCTAAGGTCGTAATAATTGGTTTGTAACCCTCACTTATTTTCTCATGAAACACTTGACACATGTTATTAAGTAACACATCAGAAGTAGCTCTCCCTAAAGATGACAAGTAATAAACATGTATTCATTATAACTGTTTATACTGCATTTACGAATACAAAGTAAGTCAAACAGATAGATCACTTACATGAAAAATGTAACCTTGACCAATGGATCGGTGGTATCTTACTTAACCAATCATGGGCTGGTTGATTAAGTTTCTTGAGATCAACCATAGCTTTCAGAAACTGTACAACATTTGAGGTTGTTGCACATTTCCACAAATGGTCTTTGTAGGCCCTACCTTTCCATTGCAATTTCATTTTCTCATGAATGCTTCTAATACAGAATCTGTGTTCTGCACTTTGAAAAACTTCTGCTAAAGCTCTACTTATATCCTGCACAAAATCAAATATGTTTCTTTATGCATTTCAAACAAGAAGACTTAAATTCATGAGCAGAGTAAGAGTACCTTATTCATGTCGGTAATAAAAGTGATGCTTGAAATTGGCCCAAGTGCTATATCATCGGATAAACAATGAAGAAACCAAGTCCATGATCCTATGTTATCTCGAATCAACAAAAGCATAAGCGAAAGGGTATATACCATTGTTGCTATCAATTCCCACAAATTGTCATCGATTGACCATTGAAAGGACCACGAATTGGAAGCGGCCCAACAACGATCTCCCACAATCTTTAAATCCTTGCTTGATGCACCTAAACAAACATCTGATCTCTTGAATTCTCGGTTGGAAGATACTCATCCGGAGGTCATTCTACATTCATCACCACTTGTTGTATTAGGGTTTGTCTTCGCAACTCTTGAACATAATCTCTCAACATGGTAAATTGTAGCTTGAATTGACCCCGATGGTCATTATTGATAGGTTTTGGCCTTAAAACCTTCCGCGAGGACACTTGAAGGTCGTATTGGTTTGTAAGTTGATTATGCACGCACGACAAGAAGTCGTGATTTGTTTCAACTTGTCTTTGTAATTTTCTGTGAGATATAGCGAAGGTCAAAAGCTCGACTTCCTTAATTGCAAACAAGTGTGTTGCTCATTATATGTTCGGACCGACGGATACATGTCTCACCATTCCTACCGACAAACAATAGCCATGGGCGAGTATTTGTGAAGGGTCCTTTTGCCGAAAGCAATGCATTTATACCCCTCGCTTAATGGACTTCTAGATGGGCCTATATCCACCGGGACCTTGATTGGGCACGAAAGTGGAACACAACCCCTACACGACCACTTATTCTTGTTTTGTCATTCTTCACAAAAATAACTCTCTCCTAGTTTCTATTGAATGCTCTCTTACTAGGTTTTACTTCCCTGCAGCATGCCAAACTCGACAAGCATAGAAAAAGTGGTATAGACGCCATTTGCAAAGTCTGCGTGTTGAAACTAACATGGTCCTTGAAAAATACATCAAGAACCATAACGGTAAATCATTTACCAACCGCTGTCATCACTTATATTATCGGTTGTTCCTTCTTCACCTAAATCATTACTCTGACCTACTTGTACCATACCAAGTTGTGCATCATTCTCTTGACAAGTGTTCTCTTCATTTGGTTCAACTGCATTGCCTAAGTCACTAGTGTCACTCGCTTGTAACAGAGTAACATCAACAACATGATCCTCTTCCATGTTATCCTTAGTCAATTGAAACAGAGTTACATCCACATCAGGCTCCTCAAACCTGTTATTGACATCAACTAGTGCTCTTCCTGGTTTGTCTAAATGCTTCTCCTGAGTCAATTGAAACAGATTAACCTCAAAATTTCCAGGCTCCTCAAAGTTGTTATTGACATCAACTAGTGCTGTTCCAACTTTCTCTAAGTGCTTCCCCTGACTCACTCGAAACAAATTAACCTCAACATTATCAGGCTCCTTTATAGCATTGTCCTCATCAATAACTACTAAAGCACGCTCACTGTTATGAACATGTTGGCTAGCAAATGAGCAGTCTAAGGTGGAAAAGAGTGGCTCAATATTTGGCAAATTTCTAGATTCATCAATATCATTGGCGTCCACAGAAATTGTGTAAGTTGGATAAGCGGATCTAGGCGGGTTCATTATCTATATCATCTAACACCAACCGTCTACAACAGTTGAATAGCCGCAGAGCAACTTTTCTCCTATCTTCATCCATCTCCCAAAACACAATCTTAATTGATTGTGGGGACATTTCGAAAGTTCTAATCTAGTCTTCCTATTTCAACATAGACGTCTATCGCCTTATGTTGTATGACAACATCTTTCAACAAGTCTACATTAGCGACTTCACGCAAAGAAAACAAACCGTCGTCTAATGTACAACCGGGCTTAAGAAAGTAGAAATAATTGGTTTGTCCGGACTATAACCGATTTGGGTCATGAGAGCATCCATTTCATCAATGAGACACCTCTTTTATTTCCACAAGATCAACAAGGCATTTCTTGCCTCTTTGATATATCCTACGGAAAGTATTTGAATGTACCTTCATAATGGAACATCATGCTAAGCGATCCAGTTCACCCATATAAAAATGTACAAAAACATTGTTAAGCTAAAGTTACCTAAAGGGAATAACTTAATCACAGTACTAACATATGATTGTAATAGGCTCTAACCAAAAAGACTTACAATATCTCCCGATTGCGACTCTTTCCTCCGTTTCACGATCATCATATAAAGGATATTCCTTACTCGCCACGAGTAAATCCAAGGTGGTTGTTTGTTATTTTCTTACTCAGTTATTTGATTTGATGATAGACATTGCATTAGGGTTTTCTGGGTAGGCTTCCAAAACAAGTTTGGGGATGAGCAATGAGTACAGTTTTGTTATATTGTACATAATGACAGGAAATTGGACAAGACAGCTGCTACAGTAAATAAAACAAAATGACTATTGTACCCTCAACAGTAACATGATTACGGGTTTTTGTGGCGTATAACGGAACGTTGACAACGCCGTTATTGGTCAAGGGACGAATCTGGCATTTAAAGGCCAAGGTTTGGACCTCTGGCGATGAAAAGGCCGAGTTTTGTCCCATCGCGATGCGCCCTGCCAAGTTTAGGGACCAACGGTGTATTTTAGTCTAAAATATATATATATATATATAATTTTTAATTTATGCAAAAAATCTTAAACAAGTTGGCGGGTCAACATGTTTAACTTATTTTTATTCCTAACCTGAATCTGACATGTTTAAATATGAGTCAACCCGAACCCGACCCAATACCTATTTAGACTCAACTTGAACATGTTAATTTCGTGTCGGTCTCAGGTCAGGTTTCGTGTCTAGTCAGAAATTGTCTCCCCTAATTGCGAGCATCGAGCAAAAATAAAGGTTATGTGAACGTATGTGAGTGAATTGTATCGTATTTGTGTGTTTAAGTGAGGTTTCTTGCAGGAAAATAAATAAATAAATAAATAAAACCTTTAATAGAAACCAGCTTTGAGTAACAAGTTGAAACGGTTGGAAATCTAATGCAATTGATGGTTTCAGATCACACCTGGTAATGAGTTTGGAGGTACGAAATGTACAACCATCATTTCACTTAACCACCCTGAATCTTATAGTGGAATAATGGAATTCAGGTAGCTCTGATGAGTTCAGTGGGTAACACTCTGAACGATCTCATTAGGCTGATGAATTCAGTGTCATACTCTTCATAGAGTAGGACCCTGAATGTTATAATAATGGAGTTGTCTTATCAAAAAGTTTATTTCTTCAGTGAGTGAACTTCTAAGTGAACACGCTTAGAGAATAGCTTTTTCAGGGAGCATGCCCATTAGCGGGTAAACATGATGGAACTGAATTCAAACTAACTTGTAACGGCTTTAACATATTTAAGGGCAGTTATAACTGCAACTTAATGACTACGTTTAGTTGATCGTGTAACTACTAATCCGTATAATGAAGGAATATCATGGTCGAATAGTTTTCTTAGGAAAGTGATTACACGATTGTAAGTGATATCCAACTACATTGATTATCTTCATCTAAGAGCATTCCCATCAGTAACTTGTGTTAAAGTTTAACACCGTCCACGTCAACACCACATCAGCTTTAACATTTCACCTTAACATCTCCAAAAAACACTCACATCAATAACATCCCAAGTTAAACTTTAACATCCCAAATAACTAGCCGTTGAGGGGGTGAAAATGTAAATTTTTTGATTTTTTTTTGTTTAACCCTTTAACGGGCGTTGCCCCTCCAACGCATGTCCTCCAACGCGCTTTTAACGCAAGTCCTCCAAGGGTATAACGGCACGGCACTAACGCCGTTATTTGATCCATAACGCCCGTTATGACGTTAGCGTTGGACATGCTCTAATAGCTAATCCAAACACACAAATCTACCAACAGGATCAAGAACTGGTGTTTGGCAGAAAAGAATTGTTTAATAGAAACAGAATATGGGCAAGAAGTCGAAACTGGAACCAATTGTGACTCGAAACCGGTTTTTGGCAAAAAAAAAATGAAAAGTTTAATATACTTTTAAACCGGTTCAATCGCAAATTAAGAACTCACAAGTTAATTAAAAGACCGGGTTTTAGAATACAAGTGAATCATAACATATATTTGGGTTTTCTATTATGTGCCTGGGAGCGCGTGATAAGTAAAAAAAAAAGATGCGTAAAAGTACGTGGGGATCCACAAAAATACATTTTTATACGTACTTGTGTCCTTTTCGTAGATCTCCACGTCTTTTATGTCTTTTTTTTCTTTTATCATCGCTTGGCAAGCATAATAGAAAAACCCCATATATTTTTGTAAAGATATATGGACCAAAAAAGATATAATGAAGATAATCGGGAAGTGAAAAATGGCGTGATTTGAGGGTAAAGAGGTCAACCAACAATGACCAAATCATGGTTTATGCCTTTATAGAATTTCTCACCTCAAATCAGTACTTGTATGAAAATGAAAATATTCTTGGTGACCCTAAAGTGTATAAACATACTACACTTTTGCTTCTTTTTCTTTTCTCATGTTTAAAGGATATGCAACACTTCAAAATTGGATAGAACCGGGTACTGAATTTGGATGCCTAAAAAACCCGAATATGGTATCAGCTTAGTATTCATATTAATATGGTACACTGTACTAGTTTAGTATTTGTATCATATTATAACCCGGGCATAAGTTTTATGGACGGAGGATTTAAGGGGCAGGGTGAGGTTGTGACCCTTCAAAAGTTTGACTTGTAGTACTAGTTTCATGTTATATTTGTGAAATTATGAGATTATAATATGGTAAGTTACAAGTTGGCCCCTCCCAAATTTTAGAGATGTACAAAATGCAAAATACATTAGAAATTATATTTTGTGTTTGACTGATTTTGGCCTCTGATTAATTTGTTCAAACTCCGTCAATGATGAGTTTGCGCTAAATTTTAAAACTTTTTATCTACGTGTTATCTGATTCAGTGAAAAAGATAATCAATTCGTCCCAAATGAGTTTTAAAACAAGTTTTTCATGCTATAGTTGTATTTGACTTCTAGTTATAACTGGTTTAACGGATTGACCCGTCAACCCGCTTAGATAAACGGTCAAAGTCAGCCGTCAAACCAAGTAGGAATTGTGTCCCGGCAATCAACCTCTTTTATTCCTTCTAACTCCTAAACTACGTTTTAATCTTCCTAAAGTCTTCTTCCATAAACTTTAATCATTTCAACACACAAAGCTGCCCAATACCAAAGCTAATCAATTTCAGAAATCTTACTCAAGGTGAATTTATTTGAAACCTTAGACAACATGTTTTTTAATAATTTATATTCAAGTGACACAACTTATTACATGTATAATATAATATTAGTATCTAAAAGAAGTCATGTGACTTAGGATATAATCCAATCAATATGATTCAAATACCATGCTTAATCACAGGCCTACATTATCATTTGAACTTCTCAAAAGGAAACATAACCATATGATTACTACAACTTAAATAAATATTTGTATACATCACCAACTTGTTTAGGTGGGATGTACTTGATTTTGTTACAACATTTAAATATAACACATAGACTAATGTTGTGGGGAGTTTATCTCCCGGATAAAAATGCTAAAGGACCAACTATAGCTGCGTTAATATAAGTAGCAGGCTCTGAGTGACTGTAGTCGGTTCGCTCATCAGGGTAGAAATCATTATTGTTAGGACCACCGACTATTGCGCCAGTTAGTATGTTGGGGTTTGGGTTAGGGCTATAGTAGTATGGTTGGAAACCTCCGTCACAGCCAAATGATTGTGGGTGAGATGTTTTCGATGGTAATGAGGATGCTCTGTGATGAATTCTTTTCGGGTAGTTTGTGCCGTAGCCTACCATATATGACATTCTCATTGGGTTGTCCCCTAATATATAGTCCACCTGAGACATGCATAGATGTTGTTTAGTCTTTTGTCGTGATATGTAAACGATATGACTTTCATTGCTCAACTTATTTATGATAGCTTCTGTTCAAAAAAGATTAAGCGGATAAAAAGGTTTAAAGGGTATTTTCGATTGCTTATTTGAGTCTCTATCTACTTACTTTCTAAGTAGATAAGCAGTACTGAGTGTTTGAGTAAAATGTCTTATGTGCTGCCAGTTTGGTTTCTAAGCACGCAAGCAGTTTGAAATCAGCAATCCAAAACACCCCCTAATGAAAGTAAGAATAAAGAAAGGCGATAACTGTATATACCTGTTTTCTTGCAAGGTTGATTAGGGTATTTGGGGTCACTAAGATGTTGCCACAATTGAAGGTGCTCTTCGCGGATTTCATGTATTTGGCATAGGTTGTTAACAAGTTTGATATGGCCGCTACGTATTGGAGATTGTTATCAGGTAGTATAAACATTAGACCTCCTGCGACAACATAACAAGATAATCATGATTAACCGTACTCTGATCCTTCCTTGAAACATATTATGCGTTTTGATGAATTGTGATTGTACCTTTTGTATATTGTGTACTTGAGTAAGGGGAATTCGGTAGGATTTTGCACATGAAATCCTGAGCTTGTTGTTTGAATGTGTCGTATGACCTATCATTCGCCACCAAACTCCCCTAATGAAAATAAACCAATTGAGAATGAATACAACGCGAACAAGAAAAGGTTAAAAGTATTAAACATATACGGATAGTAGTTTATAGTTACCCTAGCTAGAAGAACTCGAGCACCAGCAAGCTTGTTGTCCCAACTGAATAAATTTATAGCATCGTTAGCACCTAATGTATCAATAAAATTGCGATATTTTACATCCTTTGTCGCCCTTAGCAACCATGCTGCTCCCCACAACAATTCATCCTGATGACAAAAAAAAAAAGTAATTTATTTCAACATACAAGCAATAATATATACACTACAATTGTATCTATTTGAAAATAAGAGGTTACCTTGTATCCAGAATAAGAACAATAAAATGGACAAGCTATGTTACCAAGGAGTCACTATAAGAACCCTGTATTGTGCAGCAAACTGAAACACGGACTTTGCGGTTCTCAACAACAACCTTGAATATATGGGATCAACTTTTCGAAACACTAAGGAAGAAGCAGCTAACGCAGCTGCGGTTTCAGCAGCAACATCAGACCCTGGCTTATTTCTGGAGACAGAGTAAACAGTTCGGGTTGTGTCCATGTCCTCTGGCCTCTCCCAACACTTGTGGTCAACATTCGGGTCTCCAACACCAACATAGAGTACACCAGGGGTGGCTGTAGCACACTTGATTAGGTAGTCAGTCGCCCACCTAATTGCCACTCTCGCATTAGCTAGTTCTGGGCCCAATGGCTTCGAGTTCTCCAATGTGCTCCATGCTAGCATAGTTGTCGTGAACGCCATAGGAAAGTTGAATTTCACATTGTCCCCTGCATCATAGTACCCTCCAACTAAATCCACCTGCAAATGTCATATTAGTTAGCATTTCAATATATATATATTTTTTTTAAATAAGAGAAAGATATAAAGAAACTAGTGTTTTGGTGTTTTATTATACGTACATGTGCTTGGGAACCATCGGCGAGGCCAGAAACAGACCTCCAAGGGAACTTCTGGGACGTGGGCGTTCGCCCAGACCTCTGACCTTGAAAATACAATATGGATTTCGCAAGGGCATCCTTGTAATTTGGGCTGGCTTGGACAGCATTGGTGCAAAGCAAGAATGCTAAGAAGAAACCACAAAAGAAGAAGGAATGTCCCTTTGGGAAATCCATAATAAAAAGTAGTTTAGTATAAGAAGTTAGTGTGATTTTGTTTGAATAATGGCAAACCCTTTTTATAGGGATTTTACCATTGCAATCACTATTTGACTATTACGCAAATTAAGGCTTTTCTTGTAAAGCTTTCTTTTGTTTACTCTTATCTAAGTAATGTTTACTACTTGTATTTGTGTCCTCCTTTAGGATTTATGTTGCTTTTCACTAAAGAAACCACTGTATTATGTCTATCGATTACAGTTATATA
This sequence comes from Chrysanthemum lavandulifolium, assembly GCA_022545495.1. NCBI lineage: Eukaryota > Viridiplantae > Streptophyta > Magnoliopsida > Asterales > Asteraceae > Chrysanthemum > Chrysanthemum lavandulifolium. The sequence continues at coordinate 200,474,213 of CM040244.1, forward strand.
GTTCGTTTTTATATCATTTTGGTTATACAGAAATGAAGTTATATCAAGATTACAAACGTATAATCGTAGATTAAAGTTTCTAAGTAACCTATCGGTAAATCGTAAGTTGTAGCGAGCTTGAGAAAATTGTGGTTAACTTTATTTGACATGGTTGTATTTTTCTGAAAATTTCCCAGAATCTTGGAGTGAAAATTTCTCAAATTAAGAGCATAAAGACCTAAAATCAAATGCCTTTACCTTCATAGTAAGTAGTTGCAAAATGCCATAAGTAGGGGTACACAATGTTGTGCTCATCCAAGAATCATGAATCCTCACATTACTTAAGAGTGTGAAAATATCTACAAATTATATAATCTTTACTGTAAAACATTTTAATGAAATCTTAAAAGGACATATTTGGATGTGAAGTTAAAATTAGTTATAACTAATTATATGATATTATAATCAACTGGGATAATATGGATATATTGTAGGAAATCATGTGTTTTTGTTGGTTAAGTCTTATAGATAGAATATTTTATTGTATATGGCCCTTTATTGATTCTAGTTAATTATTCAAGAAATTTGTAACCAACTTGAAATTCTTTTCATCATTGTTTATACAAATTCTCCAAGTGATATGATATTATTGTAGATTAATCAACATATTAGTTGCAAGATGAACAAATTCGTTTAGCAATTCATGAGGGAATGCTCTCATTAGACGTTTCGACAATCAAGACAGTCATGAATCAATGTTGTTTGTATGTGCAAATGTGAGACAAATTTAGCAAACCGAATATGTTTTCGTGTTACTTATAAAAGACCTAATTGTTGCCTTTGCTCTTTTGCATGTATATCAGTTTGTTACGTATGTCATTCCAAATGTTTTGGGCATTTGGGGTCTATAATTTTGTTCAGACTCTTCTCCCTATGGACATGCATGTCGTCCGACCCTCATAGCGTTTCTTTATTTAAGGTTTATGTATTCTCAGCATACAATCCCAACAGGGATTTCAATGTCTTTTCGTCACGGCTAATTCTTGGGTACACCATTAGACTGTTCTGTTTTCTGAACTAGATCATGAATCAAATATAAACTAGAGTCTGAAAAAAATATGTAATCAATTAAGGTTAACTAAATGTTGATGGTACCTATAACTGAGATATTGGATATTGTTTCTAAGTAAATTTGTCACCAAATTCGAATAACATTTAACTGTTTAGATTGGCATGCTTTGGTTTGGTTCGGGACTTCTGTTTACCTTTTTATCTGTTAAGCGTGGAATTTTATTTTATTTTTATTTTATTTTTATATTTGGAAAGGCTTATCTGTTATCTCTACCTAACTTTTTAACATGTTTCATACGTATATCCTAAAGTGAAAACTGATTCCAACTATAACTTTACAAGGCAATTGGATTATGTTGCTTAGTTATTAGAAGATAGAGATAAATGATACCAATAACACGTTATTTGTATCTGCCACCTCATCGCCACATCATACACCTCTCAATAACTCACCAATAACTCAAACACCATTCCTCATAACACACCAATAACGTGTTATCGGCCCACAAAATACCCCACTAAAAATACCCTCACTCACAATACACTAAAAAGATAAAAAAAATAAGAAAACTTTGTCTCTTTCTCCTTTGGCTGAGCCACTCAACCAACTCAAACAATTTTACTTCACAAATGAATGCTTAGATGGTATGGTAATGACGTCTTATTGGTTTTTTTTTCCCTTTGCGTGTTAAGCTTGCACCCATACCCTTCGCTTCTTATGTTAAAGAGTACATATATAATTTTATCACTTTCTTTGACTGATGTGATCCGGACATAACTAAACCAAAATTATTATATAAAGTCATCAACGGTAATTCTTGATATGATATTTGGTTTGATAAAAACGTTAGCTCTTGATATGAAATTTGGTTTAAATGAAAACGTTAACTCTTGATGAGACGTATAACACAAGAAACCATTGGCCATAGCTGAAGATCGACAAAAATAAATCAAGAAGCCATAGTACTCGTCATAAAAAGCACAAGAAGGATTCAAAAGCTAGTATGTAACATTTTATAGACATGCTAAAGGAAATTTCAAAATTCTTTTGAGGATGAGGAAAAGTTGTCCAACTTCCTTTGCTTTAAATATTTTGAATTGGAAATGTCTAACCAATGCCTTAAGGGGATGTTTGGTACGAATGAATATATGATGTAATGGAAAAACATTTGAGAATGGAATTAGTGAGAAAGATAATAGCCCAATAGAAAGCAAATGTATTCCAATGTTTGATATACCGAATGAGACGGAAAGGTAAGACATAAAATAATTCCTTTGTTTGGAGCAAACAGAAAGAAAAAAAATTCATGAAAAGGAATAATAACACAACAATGTTTTGATTAAATTATATGATTTTGTTCAAGTCCATGTTTTAATCGATCAACAAAAATAAATTTATATTTATAATACAGTATTATATTCACAATTTGTTTTGTAGTTTTGTGCCTCAATAATTTTGCTATCACGTTTCTATCTTTTTGTTTTCCAACCACAAGCGTGAGATGGAGCTTTTCATTCGAGAATTTCTATACGTACACAAGTTACAAGTATACTTTATATGTTTTCTCTTGATATTGTTGGAACAAATACAAGATCGAAGAAAAATTTGTTGAACTGAAACGCAAGTCAAGCAAATGAAGATGATTTGAAAAAAAAAAATCAAAAATTTTTGGTGATGAACTTGGAATTGGAGTGAAAAATATGTTAGGGTTATTAATTTTCCCCCAAAATGATAAGCATGTGCCACACACATGATTAGTCCCTTTCTTTTTTCATAGCTTTTTGATTCTCAAGTTGAATTGAAATGAGTTTTGTCTAATTTGGTGATTCTCACCATTCTCTACTTTTTTTAAAGAATGGATTTTGTTTCTAGAGAATCCTATTATAATTCTCCATTCTCATGCTTTGTGGTGTCAAACTAAGAAAATCTTTCTCATTCTGTTTCTTGGCTTTCCATTCCGTCATACCAAACATCTCCTAAGGGCATTGGTTAAGATTTGTCATTTTGTGGTTTATAATAACTATTCATGTGGTCATCCGTCCAAATATGTAATTACGTGTCAACTATAAAGACTATTTAGAACTAAAACCACAAACGACAAATCTTAAGGCGATGGTTAGACATTCCTTTAAATTTAACTACATTTTTGTCCTTGTAGTTTAACGGGTATAACGGTTTTAGTCTAATAGTTTAAAAAATAACGGATCCAATCTTGAACTGAACGACCCGTAACGTGTTTGGTCCATTTTTACTAATGTCGTTATTCAAACTTAGTTTGACTGTTAAATATGAGGGTATATTTGTCTTTTTATATATTTAATAAAAAAATTATGAGCTAACTACCATAATTGATCCTTGTGATTTGCTGTGTGTAACACTTCTAGTCCATTATTTTTATTTCTATTTATTTATTTTCTGAGTTAACTACATATTGTTTTTTGGTTTCGGTTTCTTTTTATTTTTGTTTTTATTTAGTTATTTTTGGTTTTTTTATTCGTTTTTCGATTTTGATTTTTTTTATTCGTTTTTCGATTTTGATTTTTTTTATTTGTTTTTCGATTTCGGTTTCTATCTGTTTTTATTATTATTTTCATTTTATTTTTTTTATTTGTTCTTTTTATTTTTGTATTTATTTATTTATTTTTTGTTTCTTTTTATTTATTTGTTTTTTGGTTTCGGTATCTTTTTGTTGCAAAAGTCTAAGAGATATACCAATTCTTTCATTGAAATAATTAACTAGATAAGATTTATTTATTTTTATTTTCGTACTATCAAATAATTAACTAGATAAGATTTGTTTATTTTTATTTATTTTCGTACTATCAACTAAAGTACAAAACAACATTATAAAAAGTGAGGCAATTTTTTCGTTAAAATAATTAACTAGATAAGTTATAGTAAATATATAAAGGTGGGGCAGGGCGGTTTTTTCGGTTTGTTTATTCATATGCCACCAAAAATCGCCCCAAACATCCGAATTTTTTTAAAATCAAAATCGTCCCCGTCTTCATTTGGTTTGGTTTTTTACTTTTTGTGCTCACCTCTACTCAAAGCACCTACATAGGTGTTAACAAATAGGGTTAGTGTTTAGGACCGGAAAACTTGTAATGTATGTGGTTTCGGGAGGTCTAGGTTGGTGAAAGAAGATGAAAGTCTTCATCTTCTTAGTGAGAGAAAATAGTGAGAGGATGGAGAAGAAAAGATAAGTTTATTGATAAGATGAACGATACACAAACCTAATGCTTAACCATACCCCTCATGGAGAGTCATGAGGGGTATTTATAGGCTCATCACACTATTACTTTGCCCTGTTTACATAAGTAGTCCCTATGGGTGCAAGTTACTACGAATCTAGTCCAATTCACGTATGTGACGTTATCTTTATAAAAGAGCGAGGCTAACAATCTCCCTCCAAGATATCGTCACACGTGAATGATTACAATGAGATCTATAAATATATAAACAAAGTAAATTACAATAATAATAAACTATGTTGACGTTATTGAAGCGCAGAGTCTCTGTAGTCTAGACACTGAGGCAGACTTGAAGTTCTCTCTTCCGACGATCTCGGCATTTGTTCTTTGGCGCTGACGACACTGATCCTTGTAGCTCTGAACTTCAACTGTAACAGTCTAATTAGGTTATTACTCCCTCCTAACTAGTGAGCTTTTTTCTTACTTCTGCTCTCTCCTGAATCGACAACTCTCTTCCAACACGCAGCGGAGTAAGTATACTCTTTCTTGTAGCATAATGGTTGTCGTTCGGGGAACATCATAACAACATAACTCACTTAGTATTGCATCCAAGTTGGTAAAAAGCCCCGATGTACACACACTACTTCTGCTTCTTCGGTATTAAGCACAATTCCCTCATTAAATCCAATCACGGAAGATGAAACACCAACTTTTCCCTCCTGATGGTTGCGAGCTATCGGAATCATCATAATGTTGCGTATATGCTGTAAATTACCTTTTTCTTGATGCAATATTAAAGCCATATCTTGTTTAAGCATAAATCCGTGAGAATATGTCGCAAAAATACTCTCAATACATTTCTCAAACCAACCTTGAATCGAACCTTCTTTTGATTCACCGACTAATAGTAATGACCACATATGGAGACAACCCGATACGACTAACTTGAAAAGGAAGTAATCATCCCAACTTTGTGACTTAATGCTTGTTCTGTCTTCTTGAACAATCCATAACTCCGTGTGACACTGAGTACTACAACGTAACTCCTTAAAGTGATAGTTATACACTGTGAGCACTACAATGTAACTCCTTACATCAGTTATAACTAGATTGTCAATTCATAATCACTTATGAAAAATGCTTAGACAAGTTATCTTGAGACATGCAACAAACCAACCAACGTCTCAATGATAAAGAAGTACACCCGTGAAACGTCACTTCAATTCCGCATCGATAATACCGTACAAAAACTTCGTAGTCATTTTTGATCAAATAATATTCGTTCAAGCCATGAATGTAGTATTTTCCGTGAAAATTTATAACCAAAATACCACTGTTGTATACCACATAAAAAATTGTATCCAAAAGTTTTTGTAAAAAAAAATCAGATGACAATTTGTATAGATATACATGCGTTTGTACAAGCTTAGCTTAACCCAACATCTTATTTGTCTCAGCCCTTTAGCCCATCACGAGTCCAGCCCATCAATCCACAAACCAACCCAATGAGTTTGGGTAGCAGATGGTGCACGTTGAATTACAGCCCACGATCCAGTCACTGATATAAACCATATATATCCGGTTATATCAATCTTTTACATTTCATTAGTTCATAACCCTAAACCTAAAAACATAATACGCTCCTCCAACACTCTGCCTACCAACACCCTCTCACCAAACGTTTTTCACATCTCAAACGGATCTAAACGCCACCATCAAATCTGTTACACCAAACGCTTCTCAACATCAAATTAATTACATCAATCTCAGTCAACTCTCATCAATTAAACACATATCTTCTCCCTTTTCATCATCAAAAACGAATAAAAAACAATCTTGGTCTCGGGTAGGTTTGTTTTTGTTATTTTTTTTATTAAGTCGTTGAACGAATTGAAGATAAGATTATAACAATCTTGTTATAGATCTTTTCTTTTAGTTTCGGAGAAATGAAAATGTTAATACAAATAAGCCGTAAAAACGTTTATTTATATTTTACGATCTTCTAATGTTTTGTCGACAACAAACGTAAAATCATTTTAACGAAACAAATAGAATACGTAAATAGTTTGAGTCAATAGTTTCCTAACACACTTACGTTTTCACATAAAATACTAAAACAAGTATAAGTGATTTTATGATTTAGATACATATGTACAACAACTAGTGCTTACATATTGGGTTAGCATATACTTAAACTAAGTATACTAAAATGGGTAAAAACAAGTATATACTAAAATGGGTAAAACAAGTATACTAAATGGGTAAAACTAGCAAATGGTATTGACCCATATCCCAGGGTTTTATATATACCACTTAACCAAGTTCATTGTATCCTTGAGATACATTGTAACTAGAAAGAAAACCATGAATCAACCCATAACCCATGACCCATAATCAAAAATACCCATGGGCAAAGAGGAGCGTCCCACGGATCCCTGGCTTTGTGCTAGCCGGATCCCTTGTCGGAGGGATCCGCGAGATCCGGGGAACAATAGAGAATTTCCTTTATAAATAGAGAGTCATTTCTTCCTTTCTACTCATCACTTTTTATACTTACTTCCCCAAGTATTATAACCCTCTAACCTCAGATCCAAGTGATCTATGTAGTTTGTCTTTTGTTTTTGTGTGATTCTCTAGGTTCCTCTTAAAGGCGAGATCACCACTTCTTGAAGACGAGCAAGCTCAAGTCCATGAGTTGCCATGCTTTGTCATTATCAAGACAACTAAGGTTCTCTTGTTGATAGTTCTTTCTTCCACCATAGATGTTGGATTGAAGGCATTAGTGAAGGATGCTGAAAGTGTCAAGATGAAAGCATTAGTGAAAGGTGCTTATCGTCCGTGTCAAAGCATTAGTGAAGAATGCTAAAGGTGTCAAGACGAAGGCATTAGTGAAGGGCGCTAAGCGTTGTGTCAAACGCATTAGTGAAGGATGCCTAAGAATCAAATCAAGTGGCATTTGGGAAGAATGCTTAGGTCGTATAATCGATGAGGTGCATCGTTATACATATAAGTATTTGTTTATTTCCAAGGATGGTGATATCCTTGATGGTGTTGTAACAAGAAGTGGATCTCCTTGATAATAGGTGTTGTGTTGTGAAGGGTAGTAGTTCCTCCATAGTAATGGAACTAGGTGCTTAGCCTAGTACCTAATAAAGGGTAGGCGACGTTGTGATAGGATTAGTTCTCCTTGGTGTGAAAGAACTCGGTGGTTAGCCTAGCACCGTATAAAGGGTAGGCGACGTTGTGTTAGGTGTGGTTCGCCTTGGTGTGAAGGAACTCGGTATTTAGCTTTGTATCGGAAAAAGGTTAAGCGACGTTGTGAAGGCTTCTCCGCCATAAGGAGTTGGTGTAGTGTTTACGAACTCGAGTAGGTGACTCGGGGAGTGGAGTAGGGCAAGGAAGGTGTCCTTGTAGCCGAACCACTATAAATACTTGTGTTGTGGTGATGTGCTTTACTCTTTATCTTTCATTACACGCTTATATATCTATCTATCAACGTCCAACATAAACAACCAAATAGATTGACATAAGTCGATCTAAATATTTAAAAGGAGTTTTAAATTGGTAAAACTATTCAACCCCTTCTAGTTTTCCACAATTGGTACCAGAGCTTTGTTACCAAGTTTCTTAAAGTATGTTGTACTTTAAAGACTTGATACGATCCGTATGTTTGAAAACTACAATGAAGGATTTTTTTTAAAGGTCATATTTTTTACTTAAATCATGTTGTTGGACACTGATAGATCATTCTAACAATTTTTGTTTTCAAGAAATCTTCATGCTAGAATCTCTCCAAAATCTTTATCTCTATTTAAAGAATAATGAAGTCAACATTCAAGGAAGGATCTAAAAAGTAATCACAACTTACGTACACCAAGTACAAAGGATTACTTTAAAAGCTCATGAAGTATTTTTGGTATTATGCCAAACCAAGAAGCATAGATGTATGTTTTACTTTTCATTAGATAGGTTACATGAGTTTAATTTATTTCACAGTTCTCTTTGTTTAATAATTACTAGCATCATTAGAAGTCTCTTTCGTCACTTTTCTCGTCTAATTCATTATCGGAATAGTATTCCTTTTGATTCACAAACTAACGCCGTCGTCACATATGAACCCTCGACATGTGATTCATCAAACCCGCCATCCAAAAAAAATCTTCATCTAATACCTCCAAACTATTTTTAGTAAGCTAGTTTATAAGCCTACTATAAAAATAATGCCAAACAACCCTTTTACTCCCTGACAGGTCTGATCCTCTAGTTGTACTAGCCGGATCCCAAATACAAGAGATTCGGGGAACCGTGGGACGTAACTCAAGAATACGCTTTCAAAAATCACCACCGATCTTTTCCTCTACTCACACAACACAAAAACGACTAAACCACCGATTTCATCCTCATTGATTCCATACTCTCAAGTATTCCTTCCTAGAACACAATTGTAAGTAATTACATTAACTTGTTCTAATTTTCATCATCCTCATTCTAGGTTTATGGTTTCACGGATCTCTAATCAATTAGTTTAATTAGGGTTTTCAAAATTAATCATGAAAAGGGCTTTTAACATAACTAAGTTCACATTGTCTTCACAACATTGTTAATACAAATCAAAACCATAAACCCACCTTAACTAATCTTACCTAATTGAAAATTTGTGTTTTAGGACCAACCATGCCTAAAGCCACTCAACAAGATCATCATGATACCGCCCATTACCTTACTCATTATTATCGAAATGAGGAATTCTCAAAACCGACCGCAAGGTCTTCAAAAGCTCGAAAACGACTTATCCATGAAGGTCGTGTAATCAAGGAATGTTTCCTTGAGGATACCGACATTCGTCAAGTCTTCTCGCAATCAATTTTGATTGTCTTCTTGACATTGATGAACAAATTTGTCCGGTCTTCATCTTTGAGTTTTATAGAAGCATTAGGATCATTCAAACGCCGATGATAGCATTTCAATCGATTTCATCATCAATACACTAAACTTTACTCTTCCTCTCAACACCTTTGCTCAAATTCTTCAGCATTCCTTGTGAAGGAATTTCTATGTACTCTCAAGATTGGGCAATTAACACTCAAAACCTTGCACTTGATTCTAAACCAATGTACCATACTCCTCTTGATGAACCCGAAACCATCCGAGACACCATTTTCAAAATAAGAGCCAACCAATCCCGTTTCGACCAAAACAAGAAACTCATTCACTGTAATCTTTTTCAAATGGAACTTTTCGAAATCCATCCCATGTATAGAAAATGGGAAGAAATCCTTAGGGAAACGTCATAAGCCTAGATGGAAACAAAGATCATCCAAACGCATGTCTTGTGCAAATGATCTATTGTCTTATCCACCAAAAGCCATTTAATCTCGCCTATTACATAGTAAGGAGAATGGCTGGGGTATTCAAAGCTTCCAACATGGTACTTTCATATGGTATGCTCCTAACACGACTTTGTAAGTATGTTAGTGCATTGGAACCATCCCCTATCAACAATGATCATTTCCTTGCCGATCATGTAATGGTACCTCTTACCAAAATACCCGCTAAACACTTCAAGGTCAATGGAAAGAAACCTAAAGCTCTCTCGGACTCCTCGAAAGGAGAAGAAGAAAATGAAGAAGAAGAAGATGTCGACCCCATAGCCAACATCAAATTGGAACCCTTTGATTACTACGAACAACTTCCAACCATTCCCAACGAGACCGCGGAATTCAAACAATTGAGGGGCATGATTCAAAACCTTGCTTACAACCTCACTAAGCCGTAAAAAAGAAAAAGAAAGGATTGACGAAAGAGACAATAGGAATATGCTTATTTTCTTTTATTTTATGTATGAATGATTACGTTTTAGCATTTTGGCTTGTGGTAATTTGGATATTATTACTTTATCATTTTCTTATAAGTGGTGCTTTGTGATAAACTGCTTGTTCTTATTGCCTTGTTTAACGATTTATTAATGTGCAAAATCTGCACATCAATTCTGTGAAGAATCTGATCTGCAGATGCCGGATCCCTAGGATTAGCCTAGACGGATCCCTCCCTTGAGGGAACCGTGGGATTCGTGGCATCTGATATGCAATACAGATTTGCTTACATCAAAATAGTCTACTAGATCACCTCACATGAGTCAAACATAAGATACTAGAGCCAACTAAGTCTTCCTCAATTAGTTGAAAACCTCACTCTCATCCATGGCTTACCTAGGATATATTTGGAAATATTTTTGATTTATCAACTCGTCAAAACTCACCATAATTCCGCTCCAACACTCACACATTATCTATCACGTATGATAGCACTTAGTTTGGTCTATTCTTCAATTTTAGCAAATTGATCTTAATCATCTTTGACTCAAAATTAGGCTAAAAAATTAGTCTTTCAATTCTTGTAATTTTTAAAGATTTTTCAAATTTTACCTCAAGCTAAAATCTGATCTCTAGGATCATTTATTATGACTTGATACCACCAAAACCCTAAGTGTTATCCTTGAACATCCATTGGTAGTCATCTAGTCTCATCTTCCTTCCATAAAAAGCAATCATTTGCTACAACACTCATTACTCTTGATCATTTAAGTGTACTCTCATCTTAGGAACTTAAGAGGACTGAAACACTCAAAATAATATAGGATCTAGCTTTTAGAAACTTGATTTCTAACCTCATAATCACGAGAGCCGATCCCTAGGATTAGCTTAGACGGATCCTCAGTGAGGGAACCGTGGATCCGGTGACAGTTTATGTCAAATCTTGCTAAAACAATCATTTCAACTCATCTTCCTAACTTAAACACTCCATTTCATCTTAAACGAGTTCCTAGATCGGTGAAACTCGAACTTCAACCTTGTGCATGTTAATCATCACATCTTTAAGAATCTTAGTGGCTTAAGTCTTAAATGCACTTGCCAAGTTCTTCCTTTATAAGCCATATTGCTAAGAACACCTTAGTCATCAAACACAAACACAATTATCAAGAATTACAACCATCTTCCTTAGTCATTTCATCATGAGAAAGGCTCCTAGTGCTAACTCATCCACTCAAGAACCACTCAAGAAACTTGCTAGGATCATACACGAAGTTTCCTCAACCGAATCATCTCCGGTTAAGTCCACTAATGCTAGGATTTCCCTACACCAAGGAAACCAATCAAACTAATCCCCAAGAAGATTGTTCCCACTAGGATTTCATCACCAAACTCAACCAAACCAAACACACCCTCCACAACTCAACCAACATCATTAGTGCCTAGAGCCACCTCACAATCATCTCCACATTCTCACAATGTAGAAGACTTACCTCCTTGGCCATCTCATCTTCCACCACTACCAACAAATTCACTTGAAAAGGTTGAGCAACAAAATCAAAGTGTTAAATCAACACTTGTTCCAACATCAAACTCTCTCATTCCCTCCAATAGTCCATTTTGGATTATGAGAAGACATCAAAGGCAACCACCCGACCACATGGAAGTTGATGCTTCTTTACCTCCACCCTCAAACATTGTAGAGCCATCACTTAATGAGCCTCCACCAATTCCTCCTTCATTTGAAGATCCTCAACCCACTTCACTTGAACTTCCACTTCAAGAAATTCAAAACCATGACAAGGATTGCTATCATTGTAAACATGTTGAAAGGTTGATACATGAACTACGTGAAGAGAAACGTTTCATGTTTTATCACCTCCTCGAACGTTTCGAAGAGGTCAACAAGCCTAAACTACAATGAGCATCATAGTCACAAGCTCAAACTTAGAACGTTTAGGAAACTTATCTCATCCTTGATCATCATTAAGCTTTTAGTTGAATTTTGAGTTTGGGCAACTCATTAGCATTAGTAGCACTTGTATGGCTAGTTCATTTTCTTAGTTTTAGAGATTTGTTTGATCATCTCTTGTTTTTATTAAATGAATATCTATATGCCATAATTGTTTTGTGCTTTGTGCTTGCTATATCATATACTACTTCACATCTTCATTAGCATTGATTGAAACACTCATTGTTGAAGAAACCGTCAATGACAAAGGATCCCTCCAAATGCCTAGACGGATCCTCCAAGAAGGGAACCGGGATCCGTGGGTACGTATACACAAATTTCTAATAACTTGAGTTTATTTGCACGAAATTATGCAATATACTCTTGTTTTCTAACCTTTACTTTGTAGATTTTCAAAATACATATGAAGATCTTGACACCATAAAGCTAGGGGAGCTTTGTGTCAAACGAGATTGCAAAACATTTACAACTTAATCCGATTTTGGATTATACTTCATGACACCCATTGCAACTTTGCAATCTTTAAGGGGAGCACATTTTCGTCACTTAGATTTAACCATTTGCAAACATATTTGCAAACACAATTAGTTTATTTTACGTCATGTCCTTGACGCCTCTCAAAGGGATGGACTCGTCAAGGGGAGTTAAGACGAGTACCATTCCTGTCACTTGCTCTCTTTACATTTTTACATATTTTCTTATAAAATTGTGTTAGTTTCTTTCAAACACTTTTTTTTCGACAAAAGGGGAGAAGAAAGTAAAACAACTAATTCAAATTTGCTACTTAATTTTAGTTTTCTTAAAATAATTTTATGTTTTGTCATCAACAAAAGGGAGATTGTTAATACAAATAAGCCGTAAAATGTTTATTTATATTTTACGATCTTATAATGTTTTGTCGACAACAAACGTAAAATCATTTTAACAAAACAAATAGAATATGTAAATAGTTTGAGTCAATAGTTTCCTAACACACTTACGCTTTCACATAAAATACTAAAACAAGTATAAGTGATTTTATGATTTAGATACATATGTACAACAACTAGTGCTTACATATTAGGTTAGCATATACTTAAACTAAGTATACTAAATGGGTAAAACAAGTATATATTAAAATGGATAAAAACAAGTATATACTAAATGGGTAAAAACTAGCAAATGGTATTGACCCATATCCCATGGTTTTATATATACCACTTAACCAAGTTCATTGTATCCTTGAGATACATTGTATCTAGAAAGAAAACCATGGATCAACCATAACCCATGACCCATAACAAAAAATACCCATGGGCAAAGAGGTGCGTCCCACGGATCCCTGGCTTTGTGCTAGCCGGATCCCTTGTGGGAGAGATCCGCGGGATCCAGGGAACAATAGAGAGTTTCCTCTATAAATAGAGAGTCATTTCTTCCTTTTTACTCATCACTTTTTATACTTACTTCCCCAAGTATTATAACCCTCTAACCTCAGATCCAAGTGAACTATGTAGTTTGTCTTTTGTTTTGTGTGATTCTCTAGGTTCCTCTTAAAGGCGAGATCACCACTTCTTGAAGACGAGCAAGCTCAAGTCCATGAGTTGCCATGCCGTCATCATCAAGACAACTAAGGTTCTCTTGTTGATAGTTCTTTCTTCCACCATAGATGTTGGATTGAAGGCATTAGTGAAGGATGCTGAAAGTGTCAAGATGAAAGCATTAGTGAAAGGTGCTTATCGTCCGTGTCAAAGCATTAGTGACGAATGCTAAAGGTGTCAAGACGAAGGCATTAGTGAAGGGTGCTAAGCGTTGTGTCAAAGGCATTAGTGAAGGATGCCTAAGAATCAAATCAAGTGGCATTTGGGAAGAATGCCTAGGTCGTACAATCGATGAGGTGCATCCTTATACATATAAGTATTTGTTTATTTCCAAGGATGGTGATATCCTTGATGGTGTTGTAACAAGGAGTGGATCTCCTCGATAATAGGTGTTGTGTTGTGAAGGGTAGTAGTTCCTCTATAGTAATGGAACTAGGTGCTTAGCCTAGTACCTAATAAAGGGTAGGCGACGCTTGTGATAGGATTAGTTCTCCTTGGTGTGAAAGAACTCGGTGGTTAGCCTAGCACCGTATAAAGGGTAGGCGACGTTGTGTTAGGTGTGGTTCGCCTTTGTGAAGGAACTCGGTATTTAGCTTTGTACCTAAAAAGGTTAAGCGACGCCAGTGAGGCTTCTCCGCTATAAGGAGCGGTGTAGTGTTTACGAACTCGATTAGGTGACTCGGGAGTGGAGTAGGCAAGAAAGGTGTCCTTATAGCCGAACCACTATAAATACTTGTGTTGTGGTGATGTGCTTCTTACTCTTTGTCTTTCATTACACGTTTATATATCTATCTATCAACGTCCAACATAAACAACCAAATAGATTGACATAAGTCGATCTAAATATTTAAAAGGGAGTTTTAAATTGGTAAAACTATTCAACCCCCCCTTCTAGTTTTCCACAGAAAATAAGCTAAGCTTCTTATAGGATCTGTGATGAGGATGGTTCTACCAAAAAAATCTTGTAAAGATTGAAAGACGAACCAAATCTGAGATCTTTTGATGTTTTCATTTTATTCATTGAGTCTCGTTAGTTGTAGAATGAGATTACTGATGTTGTTTGAGTCGAGGGGATTAGGATGGAGATGTTGGATAGGATATTTGTTGTTGAATGTGGACAGGTTATGGCTCGTCTGATGTTATTTTTATTCCAATTTCTTTTCTTTTTTGGATCGAATACAACCTTGGACTAGTGATGACTAAGGATCTGAAGTCAACTGAGTTGGGGGTATTTGGTTGTGTGGTCGTTTAAGAATAAGAGTATTCCATTTCTGTTTACAACTTACTCCTTTACTCTTCTTTTTTGGACACTTTACGAATAAGAATGTGCTTGTTCGTAACATGCTTATTCGTAAAAGCTCTTTTTTGTAAAACTTTCTTGGCCGTAAACCTCCTTATTCGTAAGAGTAGCTCGTAACTTTTGCTTGCTCGTAGACCTTGTTCGTAAACATGCTTGGTCGTAAACATGCTAATTCGTAAGATCTTAGTCGTAAAGATTGTCTTATTCGTAAAATAAGGGTTTATGAATTTCTTTCCAAGAAATTCGTAAGAAATCCTTATTCATAAGATATGGTTTCAACCTTTGACTTTCTCTCTCCGACGACATTTTTCGACCAACTTTTCCGCTCGACTTGTACAACCCGTAAAACCGCTTAAAAAGGCTTACTTTTACCCGTTTGACCACAAAGACTCACCAGATGACCATCAATACATTCACAGCTTGGTACAAAACGCCTTGAAACCGTTTGGACAAAGTATATGACACAAAGCAAATATTGTAAACCCGATGAAGCAAGAGATATTTTGACCATAAAGGATACATTATAGTTTTAAAACTAGTACCAAAGATGAATAAGAAAAAAGAAATCGATTCGTAAATAATGGTAAAACAAATTAAAACTTGGAACAAAACCACACAAATCATCAAAGAACACAACCGACTCTTTATACCACATGTTAGGACCGGAAAACTTGTAATTTATGTGGTTTCGTGAGGTATAGGTTGGTGAAAGAAGATGAAAGTCTTCATCTTCTTAGTGAGAGAAAGTAGTGAAGGAAGGAGAAGAAAGATAAGTTTATTGATAAGATGAACAATACACAAACCTAATATTTAACCACACCCCTCATGGAGAGTCATGAGGGGTATTTATATGCTCATCACACTATTACTTTGCCCCATTTACATAAGTAGTCCCTACGGGTACAACTTACTACGAATCTAGTCCAATTCACGTATGTGACGTTATCTATACTACTTTATAATGCATTTAGGCCTCTAAAATTAGAAGGCTTAAAAATCAGACTTTTTACTTGCTTATTATGGAAAGAATTAAAAAAATAAGATAAGGAGCTCTAATCATCGAGTGACACGTGTCACTTCTCTAACTAAAAATAACAAAAAGGAGGAGCTTTAACAAACTAAAATAAAGAGCCCAATAATGGGGTGACATGTCACTTCCTAACTAATTAATCACATTTATTTTAAATTTAAATATCTTTTAATCCGTTTAATTTTTTATGATCTAATTTCACCATATTTTTTAAAATTTTGTGCTCTTTAATTCAACATCCATTTTGATATATTTTTATGAGTTTTCTTTAGTAGTCGGGAAGAAGCGGAGTTGAAAAGAGAGAAACTTACTTGAATTAGACGTAAAAATGAAAAACATTTGTTCGCTACAAAATAGTCATGGTCTGCCAACACGCATCATTGCAAGCACCCTTCTAGTCTTTATAAAGAGCGAGGCTAACAGCTTGGAAAAAATAGAGTGATTGATACTTGATAAAAATGAGGTTAAAGAAGATGAAGATGAGGTGAGGAGATGTTTCAATTTTAGTTTTCCATTGTCCGAAGTAAATAAAGATAAATGGGTAATTGGGTTTCATATGATAAGTAAATTTTTAAAAATAATAAAAATAAATAAAAGATAAAATTAACTAGCTTATTTATAGGTAAATCAAAATCTAGAAAAATAGAAAAAGAAATTGACACCGATTTAATGAAAAACCGAAAAACAAATAAATAAAAAACCGAAAAATAAATATAATGAAAAAAAAAAAAAACTAAAACCAAACCGAATTATAAATAAATATAAACCGAAAATAAATAAATAAAAATAAAATAAGTCAAAACAAAACCAAAATACAAATAAATAAATAAAAAAAAACTGAAAATAGGTAAATCTAAATAAAAGAAAAAGAAACCGAAACAGAAAAACAAATAAATAAAAAGAAACCGAAAATAAATTAAAAAAATAAAAATAAAAGAAGCCGAAACCAAAACCAGAAACCAAATAAAAACAAATAAATAAAAAGAAACCCGACGAACAACAAGGACAAAAAAAATAAGGTATTTTTAGTTATTTCATGTTTTTTTAGCTAGTCAAACTAACTAGTTAACGAAAAATGAACCAAACCCGTTACGGATCGCTCAATTCAAGACAAAAAAATGTAGTTAACTCAATATTTCATTTCCTCATTCGGTTTTAAATTTTCTATAGAAATAGAAAGTTAAAATATTGTAATAATTTATTATAGTTTTTACTTTTTTATGATGGTGCTATTATTATATCCGGTTGAAAGGAATATGTTGGGTGATAAACAAGCAGTATATTCATGCTTAAAAAAGGCAGGCGCTGATGTCGCTGTTTAAAGTTAACTACCTAAGATGGCGCAAAGAAATCGGCGCCCCCATTCTCTTTAAATATTAACTTTATTTTTATTCAAAAGACTATTACAAAATTTTGACCATTGCATTAGCAAAGCTTAAACTTTTATGTCAATGCTTCAAATATAATACGATATTTAGAAAATTAAAGTTGCTTCATGCTAACAATTGTATCATCGAAGCTATTGTCATATTGGGTTAGTGTACGTATAATTCAACTATCGCTAAGGTAGCTTAGTGTTAAGGTGTTACTACGTATAAGTATAAGAAGAGACATGCTTTAAATCTGGATGCATGGGTGAACATCTTGAGATGGTTATAGAAATGTCCGAAAACAGTCACAAAAATATAAGAAAAACGCACCTCTTCCTTGGGTAGTCCAAATAAGGATCATTTACCTTTTCCATTTACATGTTTTAGGTTAAGTTAATTCCTTATAACCTTTAGGAAATTTTCACACTTACGTTTACCAGAAAATAATGAAAGTAAGCACTATGGCGTGTAGAGTTAGGCAGGAGATTTAACTTTTCAAGTCTTCATAAATTCTTTCCCAAGCTTTATGACCAAGTTTTTGATTCTTATTGTTACACCTTTTTCTCTGTTTCCACAAAATCCCCATATGATGGATACTATACCAAACAATGCACATCTTTTCATGCAAAATATAATGGCTGTTATACAAGATGAAATATGTACGCAGTATACTAGTTTATACATGCTAATGCAAAATTATAGTAACCAACCTATTTAAAGTTGGTGTTGGTAAATATTTTCATCATTTTATCATCGCTACTTTATAAAACTAAACTTGTGAATAGTCAAATATATA
This sequence comes from Chrysanthemum lavandulifolium, assembly GCA_022545495.1. Taxonomy (NCBI): domain Eukaryota; kingdom Viridiplantae; phylum Streptophyta; class Magnoliopsida; order Asterales; family Asteraceae; genus Chrysanthemum; species Chrysanthemum lavandulifolium. The sequence continues at coordinate 200,492,313 of CM040244.1, forward strand.
TGTTTGATATGTTGCGTAAATTTACTTGCTATTAAAAGTCTTCAAGTGGTACTATATATATATAGTTATCTGAAGTAAAAAAACTATATTATTACATATTTGAAAACTGTATCTTAAAGGTAAAAAATTACGTACCAAACAAGTTTTAGTATAACTTTTAAATTTGATATCTAGCTAGTTACATGCAAACGTTGCTGTTATTAGAAACCATTCTTTATATTACACTTGACGAGTTTATTTTGAAGGTAACTAAAAGTACGTGTTCGCTATTTACCTAGATATCGAAAATATATGCTCTATTGAAGGTAACTAATACTAGTGTTTGCTCTTGAAATTTGCATATTCTATCATCTTGGTACGTATTGGCTTTTCAGTTTAGTATAACATATTTTTACCATTTCGAAAATTTATAACAAACGTAGTGTTAATACAACTAGCAACGCACACGAGGTCAAGCGAATTGACAACGTTGGTATTTCCATTAACAATATACTGATCGAGTATCTTCCAATAGTCGACTTATCTTTTAGAAATAATGCGTTTAACTCAAATGCACTAGCTAGTTGATTTTTTGCATTATTCGAATAACGGTAACACTAATATAGACCAAAGCAAGAGATTAAATTGCTTACACGTTTGTAGAAGATTAAACATAAGAAAACGTAAGAGTGAAAAAGATTGTTAGTTACTTGTATGTAGACCAATCAATGACTTGTAAAATTGAGATAGTTGCTAAATTTGTAAATTGAACCTAAAAGCTAACTTTTAGATACCAGTATTATACAAATCTTATCGTAAATAAAAAAGCTTAAGAATCTTATCGTAAATAAAAAAGCTTAAGATCAAAGTAATATTTCATGATTAGCATTGACCTGGTTTCGTGTCATTCATTTAGACGTCAATTATTAAGGGCCGGGATTGAATTCGCCTATATTTTTCTCTGTCGAGTTTGTGTATATCTTATTTAGTTTATTCTATTCTGCGATAGTCGACCTTGTTTTTATTTTGTCTTCACAGGCCTGGGAGGTGTTTGGAAAATTTAATTCGAAAACTGATGTTATTATATAGACTTCCTGCTACATTGTTTATTGATTTTCGATTCAAATTGAATGTTTGAAGGTTACCCGCTAAAACCGCAGTGATGTAGGACGCAAAAAGCGTATTTTTATAAACCCTAATCCAAAGGTGATAATCAAGGCGCGCTTATGGAATAAAACCCAAAACAAAAGTAAAGACTCTAAAATAAACTTTTATTAATGATTCTCTGAATAACTAACAATAAATCCAAGCCCTATATTTATAGGGAATTCAAACTTGGGGAACAAGTAACTAGATTACTTCTAGAACCTTCTTAACTAAAAATAAGGAAACCGACTCTCGACATGGTTACGGCGTAATTAGAAAGTCCTTTTACGTCGTAACCGACCTAAAACTAAAATAAGGAAACTAATCATAACCTATTTACGGTTTAATTGATTTAATCAATTACGGCGTAACTCTATCACAGAATGTATACCGAAATTTAAACATAGGGCGTAAACATGGCTTCGAGGTTACGCCGTAGTTTAGCAACAACTGCATTGTTCGGCCTTGAATCATGTCCTCATCATTCCGCCTCACTTAAGAAGAACCCGCCCTCGAGTTCTTGCTATTAACGGCTTCATCAACCTCGAACAAAATCTCGCACCGATGCTTATCCGATGTAGCTTTGAATTCTACATTAACTCGAGTGCTCTCTTCATACTTCCTTACACGTTTACCACACTCCCAATAATTAACCCATGACCCTAAATCCCGGATTGTGTACACCCTATCAAAGACTATCAAATTTTCAATTGTAATAATAACTTCTATGTTAACCATTGAAAACTTTATTGGTTTCTTTAATTCAATTTTCTCGATCAACCCAAAATCAAAATTACAACCTTTTGTACCTTGATCGAGTAACTTTGGACTCGGTAGATTCATCTTCAAGATTCTTCAAAACCCTAGAATCCTTTGTCATCTTCGGTTCTTTGATCGAGACTTCGGCTATAGATACATCATCTTGATCTTCCGACACTTCAACCTTCACCATATTTTCTTCAACTTTAACTTCAGACTTTGGTAATTGTGGTTTTACCTTGGCTGGAACCATAGCAATTCTCCTTTTTTCCCATGAGAAAAGGTAGATATTTTGTTGAAGATTATACTCACCCCTTACTTCACGTTGCCAAGGTTTTCCCCAACAAAATAAGGCACTCATCAAAATCGTCCACAATACAAAGTACATCTTCTTTATAAAATTTCCCAATGGACACCAAAACCCTACACACTTGGTAACCTTCAATTGGATAAACTCTCATTGGTAATTCTAAGAAGTCTACAAGTTTCTTGAAACCAAATTATTTATACAACCACCGTCAATAATTAAAGAACATACTGAATTATTGATTAAAATTCTTGAACGAAAAGACTTGGTTGTAGACACCCAATCATCCTTCTTTCTCTCCTCCCATTCTTCAACTCTTTCATTGTTGAACGGGGATTGGTTGCTTGCACAATTGCCACCAAAATCGCCTATGGTTGGACAAATTCTTCGACCTTCGTGTTTGCTACCCTCGCGATTCTTGTGGATTAATGCCCCCTACGATCACGGAACGTAGTTCTTCTAGCATAGTGTAACAACTGTCAAGTATGGGTTTTTGAATCTTCTACACCATTCATAATCTAGGATGCTAACAAGCTCTAGACATAAATTGAAGTAGAACCTTCTACAACAATTATCCACTAGGATACTAAGAAGCTTTGATGCCAATCGACGCAGACGCAGCGAAAGCGTATTTTTATAAACCTTTATCCAAGGGTGATAGCCAAGCGCACTTTGCGGAATAAAACCCAAAACAAGAGTAAAGACTCTAAAATAAACTTTTATTAATGATTCTCTAAATGAATTACAATAAGGGCTAATTATGCAAATACACCTTTAGCTCAAGGTGTCAAAAGTTTCTAGGAAAAAAGTTTGGGTATCTCCAAAATAGACCTTGAGACTTGCGACTTTTTCCTTACAATCAAGGAGCGGCAAGTGTCCTTCAACTTTTCAGAACCCAATGATTGAAATTTGCTTTTCGTACCTATGTTTTCTAATCGACTTATATCCAGCGAATTTTTAAGATTTGAGCGAAATTCTTTTGTTATTTTCTAAGAAAAAGTCAAACTTTGGAAACTATTATTTTATTCCTTTAGCGCCTTTCCAATGCCGAATGACTTAAGCGAATTACTTTGAGCGCCTTTTTAACTTTGTACTTTTGTACTTTTATATTTTTTACATAACTTTTAAATACTTTTAAATTACAATGACTATTGTACCCTTAACTATTTTTACATGTTGAGCATCTTCTTTCCTTTAACAAAACCAACCGCCATTGGTGAATTAGCCTACTATCGCTATCAATTCACATTTTAAACTAAAACTATGAAACTAAAATCATTATTGGCAATCGCTATCAATTCACACTATAAGAGAAATGCCATTTAATGACCGAAACTTTTATGATCAAGAATAAAAATTCAATAAAAAGTAAAAAACAATAAGTCCTCACATTATTTCTCATTTCAATTAAAAACCATAAGTTTTATCTCTCTCTCAAGCCGCCATCACCTCCGCTATCAACACCTTCACCTCCGCCACCATCACCGCATTCAAGATCAACACCTTCACCTCCGGCTATCAACACCTTCATCTCGGTTATCTCACCATCTCCGGTCAATTCACCATCGCCAAAGGTATTATTTCTCTAATTTTAATATACATATTGTGACAACTCGTACTTTCGTGTCATTTATCAAAACAATTCACGTTTCACTATCTCAACATTTATCGTAAACTAGGTTTATGTTCCAAATTCGCAGAACCTTAATGGTTTAGCGGCGAATTCATGATCATATCATCACGAACATTTCATATAGACTAAGTTTAGTCTACATTTCACTAGCATCATTTGCATCATGTTAGTTCATTCATGACTTTGCATTTCACATTAAACGCGTAAATTTTATATTAAATAAACGTTATCGCGTAAGTTATTATTTTGAACATTTAATCCGATACTTCCAAAATGACCTCGATATATTTTTATACTTACATTTAGTTTATAAAAACAATATTTTGAGTTTACCTAGTGTTTTAAATTATTTTGTATATAAATCGTTAAAGTTATATTATTACGACACTTTTCTTAAAAACTACACGATAATTATTTTATCACTCAAATTTTACAAGGAATGTATTTTTACAATTTTTATGATCTCATTATACTTTACTTTGATCTATTAAAAATTACTTTTACCTAAAACTACCCTAAATACATTAATGTATATACAATTCTACAAGTTACATTTACTTATGTCATTTTACTTACACCTTTATGTATACAATAGATAAAAAAAAAAAAATGTATTTTACAAACACAATCCCCCCAAATCCGGCCAAGGGGGAGGTAGTCAAAGTGGGTAGATTTTTTTCTACAAAACTAAATCTATACACAAACTTCATTCACTTATCTCATTCAACAATAATGCAAAGTTAAGTAAAAGTTTTTTTCTTCTCTCTTGTTCTTCCTTCCAAAACCGGCCTTCCTCAAGGTGTAGAAGAGATCATCAAGTTTTTCCATTATCAAGTGTTTTACAATCTAGTTACACTCTTATTAAAGGTTTTGAAATAAAAACATAGGGTGTTTAGGTTAATCCTTGTTCTAATCACCTCATCATAGTAGCTTGTAAGCAAATCACTTTCATTTTATATCTTTCATTTTCATTTCATATGTATTTCATCATTTTTTTAGCAAGCATGCATGACTTGTGGTTATTTATACCATTTTTAACATTGTTTTTAGAGTTATATACATATAAGTCATCCTATAATTTATCCCTTGTTATATATTGGTCTTGATGATGTCTAGGAACCCATGACACCCTAAGAAGGTGTATGGTAGGATTAGAATAGCTTTGGAGTTGTTTTGAAGGGATTGGAATAGGTTTAGTACGAGAAAACTATTTTCGACAAGTATAAAAGTGGTCTGATCTTATTTGGTATTTCTGGAAAATCCGACAGAGACACGAAATTTTGGCATAGATATTTAGAAAATATACTTTAAAACGAATCCGTGGCCGCTTGAACGGATTAAAACGGAGTTATAACGAAGAAGTTATGAAATTTTCAAGTTTGACGACGAAATATATATTTTCCGAAATTTCAAAGAACTGCTTTTATTTTGTACGAGTCAAAACGAGTCTTAAGCTTTATAAATTATTTCGACTTATCAAAAATATATTAGTATACTTTGATACGGGCTAAGGACGATAATACGTGAAAACGGATTTATAACGACTAAAATATACATTTTCACAAACCGCCAGTAACTTTATTAGTTAAGAAAAACTATAATGTTTATATTTGACAAGTGTTACGGTAAACAAAACGACCCTATTGAAGGCTATTTTTAACATTGACGTGGAACTTTTGCAACAAGATGTCTTCTAATAAAATCGAGATCACCGAGCATATTTTCCAAAACGACTAACCGCTTGTATAGCGGAGTTGTAATAAATTATTTACGGTTGCTTAAACTTTGCGAAACTCACTTTAAACAACATTTTGGACAAAATCACCATAATTAACCTCTATTATCTTTATGTTCGAGACCTCTATGACGAAAACTCATGTGCTAAAACTTCTAGATTTTGATACAAGCTTTCCAAAACCGTTGAGTTCGTTTCCTAACGTTCGACGTACACCATTTTACGACTAGCTTTTCGAAGCCATTTTTGTCACTTTCATAAAATTTCCAACGACTTTATTTTACGACGAAAAGTTAAAATTTCACAATAAATCATTAAGAAACTATTGTAGGATGACATTTTGACGTAAATACTTGTAAAGTAATTTAAGAATGGTCAAGACGTCAAAAGAGTATTTTTCGACGAAGAGTATTATTTTCAAAACTCACCAATGGTATAAATAACATACGAAATGCATGCATAACATTACATCATGACTTATTACATATCATATCATTCATAATAGGTCATTTTCGAGATTCACGCTACATTTCGATTGTATCCACTTTTGTCATCATAGTCATTGCAACAGTGAGTTCATAGCCCCACTTTTACTCTTTTAACTGCTTTTACAAACTCTTGGGGAGATACATGCTACATTTTAAATCGAACACAAATGCTTTGAACTGTATGCTATATCCGAATGTTTTATTGTCACTAAGTATTTGCCATGTTCAAGTCCCTACATCATGAACCATTAGTCACTTGCGGTGAGCGCGAATATTGTGAATAGGCCTATTGAATTAACACTCCGCTCCTATTGACCCGCTAGGGAAATCGAGCGCACTATATTTGAATCATTAAGGTAAATTGGCAAGTTTACCTATTAGGCGGCGATGAAACGATGATTACCAATTTTATTGGTGCGATGTTTACGCTTTGGTGTCATGAACTTAGTGAAATAAATACTGCTTTGTTTTCAACGATGAGTGTGAAACAACTTAACTCACACTACGATGATTGTGTTCAAACGAATTAATTAAACCTATGGATTTCACTCAACCTTTGTGTTGACCTTTTTTTAAGCATGTTTTATCTCAGGTATCTATGGCATTCAATTCATGGCATGCATTTGGACACATCATAGAGTCGCGTGACGACGAGTCTCACTTGGGATTTATGCACTTTAAAACATCGCTTGAATTGTAACAAACTTATTTCCGCACAAGTTGATTTTATTTGGGACCTACACTTTGTAAACTCGATTGTTTTTAAATCAAACGATGTGTTTTCCAAACGACACTTTAGGTCGCTCAATATAACTCGTGATTGTGATGCTATGACATCAATCCCTGTGAATTCCATTCCGCTACAAAACAGTAATTGGGGTGTGACACATATAATAATTAGGGTTTCATTTACACCGATTATTGTGTAAATGAGATTCGATTATCACCAATTGTTGTGTAGACTTAGTATGCAATAGTGCGAGTCCCATATTGATTAGAAGTTTAATTTCTCAAGTTATTGATAGGAAACTTATTGAACTTGCAAGAATCAAAACGCAGCGATGAGAATCGAAACAAGCTAGCGAGTGGTAACGACAAGAAACTAGCAAGGGTTTCGAGAAACGTAGTGATGGTTACCTAAATATACTAGCAAGGGTTTAGTAACACTAGCAAAGGGAATAAAATAAAGTAGCAAATGGTTACCAAAATATACTAGCGAAGGGTTTGGTCAAGGTCTGCTCGTCCATCTTTATGCCACTAACCTTGAGCTTTTACTTAAATATATGTAAAGTAAGTCTTGTTTGTGATGTAGCCAAACGCAACCTTAAGTAATGATCGCACAAATGGAAATGAGAAATGAGAATCGGAAACTTGAAGACGAGCTAAGAGAAGTTGTCGCTCTAGAAGTTTCTATACTATGCAAGACAAGACCATGCCACCAAGACACGAGTTGCACATGCCTGCTCATCGCCTTTCTAAGCTTTACATTCATGCAGGCAAGCATTTATCTCAAGAAAAACGTGTTAGGGAAGACGGCTAGGATCATTTCTGAGATTTGTATTGTGATTAATAATGCAGGTGTTTTGGTGGTCTATTTGATTATTATAGGTGATGTAATGTCGGGTTCGTTGAGGCATATAGGGGTGTTTGATCAGTGGTTAGGGAACGGGTTTTGGGATCATAGGAAAATTGTGATACTTATTGTTGTAGTTGTGTTTCTTGCGCCGTTATGTTTGTTTGATAAGATTGATTCGCTATAATACTACGCCGCTTCCGTATGGCGTTAGTCGTTGTTTTGTGCTTGTGGCGTTTGTTGTAGCGCTTATTAAGGTTGTAGAAGATAAGATTGAGGCTCCTAGGTTGACGCCCCGATTTCGCCTCCGAGATCGCGATTCTTGATTTGTTAGTGGTTATTCCTATCATGTCGAATGCGTATGTTTGTCATTTTAATGTCCACCTATTTATAATGAGCTTAAAGACCGTCACCTCGGAAAATGAATAAAGTGGGTCGAATGACTAAGCTTCTTTGTGTTATGATATATGCTTCAACCGCCATTATGGGTACCTTTTATTTGGGGATGATATCAATCGGATATTTTGACAAATTTTGATAAACCACTTGGGATAAAGTTTAGTAACGCTTTAGTGTTATAGTTAAGTGGTTAAGAGGGTGTTTGGGATTGGTTGGTTATAGGTTTTATAATTTTTTGGTGCGATCTCGTAATATGCGGTGTTACAAGTGGTTCGTGTTACTTTGTCGAACATCATCTATGGAAGCGTATATATGTGTACATCTTAAGGTAAATCTATAGCGTTCTATTTTAAAGAAATGATTAGTTGCACGTAGACGTAGTAGGCATATGATACGTACATTTTTCATCACCTCGATTTCATCATTTCAATTTTCGCTCTAAAGAAAACATATGTTTTTCATATCGTAATTACCAAAACAGAAATAAAAGTAGTTATTAGCTTTTCTTTTTGAGTAAACTGCTTAGAAAGTTGTATATAGAAAAACATATTTTTATCCGGGTGACCGAGTAATAAAGGGGTGTTTGGTATGGCTTTACGCTTGCAAATGAGAAAAGCTAGAATCGTCAAGACACATCAAATCCATACTTATTTGTGACAATATTTAATATCTTTTCAATATATGTTGCGTAAGAAGATGTCGAGGTTGATGTAACCAAGAAAATGTTTGCTAATGTAGAGGTCGAGGTGACCAAAGAAATGAATGCTAATGTAAAGAGGTCACCGCAGCCGATCACCACAAGTTACGGAGCCGACGAGGTACATAGCTTTTATCCATTTGATCTTTGTCAACAATGTTAACATGTCTAACCATTAATGACCACGCCCTTTTGGAAATCGATAGACGATTACATTATTAACTCCAAAGTGATAAAAGGGTATCCAATTGGTATTGCATCGTAGGGAGGTCACTTAACATATACTACTAAAAACCGAATGTAACCCGATATATGGTTTTTGAGAAAAGGTCACATTGGGTTTAAAATATACTATTCAGATTAGATTTGTTCATCAAACTAACCTTTTGCAAGCATAACATATTTATTTAGTATACAAGTTTTATTGCATAAATGATAAGGAATAGTCTAGAAAATGGCTTTTAAAATTATGGGATCAATTTGTATTAAGATTAATTATGTCGAATATGGGTAAAGAAAGTACTCTAGCATAATGAATTTCAAGATAGCGAACTCACTTTATTTCTATCAAGATCGAAACCAAGATATCCGAGTACTTGAACCGCTTAAACCGCTTTTTTACTTCTTGAAATTTCATGTGCATCCAAACCAAACTTTTGTGGCTTCTATCCATTTGAACGCTTCCTTTTAGCTATTAAATAGACGGTGATTCTTTTGAAAGGTCCATCAAGAGGTTCAACGAGTTCTTGAAGCTAAAGCTACAAAGACCATTTTCGGTCATTGCTTTATCCAACGAGAGAGACATCTTACATGTTGCCATAGCCATTACTTCTATAAAATCGTAGCAATTATTACGCCTACACGTGTTTTGGTTGTTACGTTAGACGAGATATTTTGTCCGAATTTGTTAAAAAAGTTTAATCATGTTATGTTTCTCCATTATCACCGAATAAGGATTAATAGTTGTGGCGGCAGATGCTTGCAAAAGGCTACAACAAAGTAACTTATCCGAGCTATATTCAAACAGATGGCCAATTGGTTGGTGTGAACGAGAATGATAATACTTATGGTCCGGATAACAAGGATGTTGGTGCCAAGATTCTTTTATCCAAAATATGTCGCCCGCATAACAATCGTCGCTCTTTTTGGGGTTACGATACTTATGGTCCGATCACAGGTGAAATACGGTGCCTACAAAGTGGATGGTTATTCCTCCACGCTTGTAACAACTACTCAAGTAGCGTGATTCAACGGTCTTCACGATACAATATGGACATCATTGATTATAAAGGTAAGGAAAATTGTATGAGGTCGACATTCCATCGCCTTACCTCTATGGGTCAAGATGTTATTTTAGAACTTATTTACGAGTAATATTCTTTGTGTCCTTTAACAAGTGTTTTTGTATTGTTTTGTTTTAGTGTATAAATTAAGCAAGAAATAAATTGAGCAAGAAACTTCCATTGTTTCTTTAATGGAAGAAATTTGATAATTTATTCATCCGAATGACATATTATGGAACAGTTGCATAACGCAAAGGGATACATCGCATTGGCGATCTTTCGGGTTCTCGCACGATCGTGGCTTTGTTAGACCCGTAAGTTGAGTAGCGATACATTTAGAGGATATACTTATGTAAAATCGATGTCTTCTTGATGGAATTTGTATGGCTTTTGATCCTTTGTTGTTTACTATCATTCATACGGGATTTGATTATATGATATGTTGATGTTTCTAAATGTATTGTCCGAACTTAGTGCAACGTATCCAAGGTCCCAAATTTTTTTAAAAAGTCTCGCCGCAACGCGGCGGGGTTTCCACCTCGTTACATATATGATAGTATAATCTTATAAAATCCTAGTAAAGTGGTCTACTTTAGGTGGCAGTTGGAACCCGGTCCAAATGGCTTAATGATAGGTTCTCGTGGACACCAATGCTTACAATATCGCTAATGAAAACAACACCATAACCAAGTGAAGTAAAATGGTTCAATCATCTTAATTCATTAAGTCATCTTCTAATGGTACCCAAGGACATGCTTACGGACAAATCAATCGTAGTGAGGTTTGTCTTTTACCTTGACTATCTTATCATCATAAAATATGCCATATCCTGAAATATCCTTCTGATGCGTGTTAGTCACAATGTTTTTAGGTATGTCCATTAATAAATCTTATGTTACTTGAGCAGTGGTACCCGATACCACTAGCAGTGGAAACGACAAGCTAGCAGTGGTACCCGATACCACTAGCAGTGGTTTCGAGAAGCCTAGCAGTGGAAACGAATTAAAACTAGCAGTGGTTTCGAGAAGACTAGCATGTATGTAACAGCCTCAAAAGACGGTGCAATTAGAATATGGGATGGGGTGAATAGCAGCGTTGTTCGCTCCATTCCTGGTGCACACGAATCATCTGAGGCCACTAGTGCAAGTTTTACCAAAGATCAAATTTGTTAAATTACAGAAGCTTTCTGAGACCGCACCATAGGCTTTGAAGGCCCGGAGAAGGAACAGATGGGGTTAAATCGATGGCACCGGACCCGTGAAACAATCCAAGGACTTAACGGTCTATTGGGTTCTCACCGTGTGAAATGCCCATTGATCTTATAACTTGTCATAAATTAGCTCTCTCGGCATAGCCCGAAACTAAGTCTGCATATCGAGTCATGTTAACAAATGCCGTGTCTTGTGTTGGATAATGTATTCCTATGTTGCATGAATCGGTGAATGTACTTGTAACACTTGCAATTTAGACATACTATGTTGCAACATTGTATCGTAACACAAGTTGCAATGATTAGACGAACATGTCATTTGTTTGTGTTCTTGAAAACCGATATCCAAACTCCGTATATATCGTTGTCGGTGAGTAGCATTTTGTTCGAATCTTGGTGATAATCTGTCTAAGACAATGGCCAAGTCTAACATGTGCAATCTTGGCGGGTGATAATCTAGCCTTAAGACAATGGCCAAGTCTAACATGTGCCGACGCTCTAATTTACGCACTCCAACCGAGACACATAGATCAAGTTTACGCTATACATTTGTATTCGCTTCATCAAACATTAATGTTTTATTTGAATCCAACAAAGCTACTTTGGTGAAGACAATATCCAATTCAACATGAGTCACCGTTTTAATTCCATTCTCAATCGTGTTAGGTAAATCAAGTGCATGACTTCATTTGTATCTGCTAGGCTTCTCGAAACCACCGCTAGTTTTAATTGCTTCCACCGATAGGCTTCTCGACCATCGCTAGTGGTATCGGTACCACCGCTAGCTTGCTTTTTTCATGAGGCCGAGTTATGCATTCATCCATTAACCACTACAACACAAACTTCAATTTGATTGATTATTGATCGATAAAGGAATTGGAATCAAATGAAACCCAAAAGCATAAACAAAATCATAAAACCAAAAAGATTAAAACTTCCATAACATTTACACCTTAAATTACTAAAATATAAGAAAACCAATATACAAGCCTAAACATAGGATGATCAAGGTCAAATGTTTATCATATTTAATTAATAATAGGAAATCTTGACATTATCACCTTAAAATCAAGAATTTTCATGACCCGTAAAGAATCTTGGAAGCATTCATGAAAAATGTAATAAGAAAGAAAGAAATGTATAATAACCTTTGACCGATGAAGATCCAAGTGTGGATAAGGTTTGGAACAAAAAATACGATTGATTGCCGTGTGAAGAACGAGTGAAATTTTTGGCAAAAATAGGAAGTGTTTGAGAGCAATATCTTCTCATGATTATCAATTACAAGTTGGCTGGTGTACCACTTAATTATTTTAACAATGGGAGGAAAGAATAATTGGTGGAAATGGAAGAGACAAGGGTATAATAGACAATTTAGTTAAAATTATAATTTTGAAAAGTGTAAAAGATACTAAAAGGTACAAAAGTATAAGGTAAAAAAGTCGCTAATAGTATTTCGCTTAAGTCGCCAAGATTGGGAATGAGCTAAAAGTATAAAAAATATTTTAGTAAGTTTGACTTTTTACCAAAGGACAAAATAAAATTCGCAAGATTCTTAAAAAGTCGCTAAGATTCGGTCATTTGACTATCATAAATGGTAAAAGTAGAAACAATAATTGGGTACACAAATTACGAGGGACACTTGTCAAGCTTAGATTAAAAGTAGAAAAGTCGCAAGTCTCATGGTCTATTTTGGAGATACCCAAACTTTTTTCCTAGAAACTTTTGACACCTTGAGCAAAAGGTGTATTTGCATAATTAGCCCTTACAATAAACCCAAGCCCTATATTTATAAGGAATCCAAACTTAGGGAACAAGTAACTAGATTACTTCTAGAACCGTCTTAACTAAAAATAAGGAAACTGACTCTCGACATGGTTACGGCGTAATTGGAAAGTCATTTTACGTCGTAACCGACCTAAAACTGAAATAAGGAAACTAATCACAACCTATTTACGGCATAATTGATGTAATCAATTACGCGTAACTCTATCACGTAATGTATACCGAAATTTAAACATGGGTTATGTCGCAAACATGGCTTCGAGGTTACGCCTAGTTTAGCAACATCTACATTGTTCGGCCTTGAACTCGTCCGCATCGGGGAGTATTAGCCAATTATTAATCTTAGGGGTTATGGTATACAAAAGTTACTAAAGTTTACAAAAATTTGTCCTAAGGTAATATAGTTTCATTTTGTTCATCCAAAGTTACTCAACTTTGAAACTTTGTTCACTCGAATCGAACTTATAAAAGTGAATGTTCGTGTTATTGAACTTTGAATTTGGTTCACCGGGTTATTGAACTTATCAAAAATATATATCCAAGTTACTCGGACTAACACCGAATTTTCAAGTGTATGTTTACCGAAAGTTTAGTAACCTAACCGAACAAAATGAAACTATATTATCTTAGGACAAAATTTTTGTAAACTTTAGTAATTTTTTTGTACCATAACCCTTAATCTTAGTCCATATGATTATTAGTCTAGCCATTAAGGGTTTTCTTTGTAACAAGGTTTTGTGTAGTATTTATATACCGATTGTTAATAAAGATGATGATGGGTTTTACCAAGTTTAATAGTTTTAAAACACACTAAATATATGAAAGTGTTTGTATAAAAGTGCTTATGATCGGTTGTATCACAACATATTAACCTATTAGACTACTTAAGTTAATAACCTTAGCCAAACACCCCTTCAAAACCTTAGCTAAAAATGAAGCCGGTGGGTCAGTGTTGTTCTAGAGGAGTCCAAACTTGATCATGTACCATAAAATGCTTATAGTATAATTTGAAAAGGTTATAAAATTAACTATACATATAAACATTGAGCGCAGTGAATATAGAGAAACTAATAAGCAAACATGTCATGGTTGCCTCCTAGTAAAATTGCATTCCAAAATACTATTCAGCGCATGTTCGATTCCAAAATACTAAGTTGATATAAAGAGTTTTAAGTGATCAAGATTCCAGTCTTTAATTGTAGGAAACGGTTACACTTTTATTAATAAACCGATTACAAATAATAATAAACAAAATAAATGACAAATTTAAATAATGTATGAATGTAGTAGAAGCGTAAGACAAACACTATTCAACAAGAATTAAACGAAGCAAGAAAGACGAGGAACGAGGCTCGTGTTTAACACGATTCCCTTAAAACATATTAGCCGTCTGTTTCCTAGGGTACAACGTACAAAGCTGTTGTACAGCCAGACTTGACAACTTGCCTGAAAGATCACGGAAAACTTGAGTGTTTCTGATCGAAGAGATTGCTGGAATTCTTTTGTATTGGAGCTGCGTTTTCTAAATGCATAAACTGAATGAGGGTTAAGGCTTTATTTATACGAAAAAGTGTCTTATTCTACAAGACTAAATAAGATCCTTAATTACATAAATATGTCATATTTAAAACAGGTTTACATATCTTTTAATTGCACAACTGATTCTTTAAAACTTATTCAAGAAGTTTAAATCTATTACTAAAATAGATTGATACGAATTTGGAAACTAAGAAATTGAATCTTACGAGTGCATTCGTGTCCATTCGTTCCGCAGTCACGCGAGCTCGCATGAGTTCGAAGCTTGAACCCATTTTGGCCCGAAATCTGAATTTACACCCCCACACGCAAGACATAGGTGTTGGAGTAAAACCAACTAAAAGATTTTGATAGCAAATACCAAGACTTCCTTATAAACACATCTTCATTTCCATTTCTAGGCAATGTGGGATACATTCCCAATTCCTAGTTTTTGTGCTTCAAGTGCCTCTCTTTGAGACACGATATCTCATTCATATTACCTTCATTTTGGACACGCTTTAGCTCGTTTCGAAAATCTCGTCAAGGAGAACGCAAAGCTACCAAAAAATATAAATACATATAACATATAAATATATTAAATAGTGTCCAAAAATTTGCAAAACTCACTTTGCAAAAACTATTTTTCCAACAATCCTCCACATGAATGGAGATCGGTCAAAACACATGAAAGTTTCGTGAAATTTCGGTTAAGTCTTGCAAGGATAGGTAGGTGTAACCCTTTGAACCTTCTCTTGTGAGATGCACTTAGTCTCCTAGATCCGAGTAGATGCGATGTCCTTGAACTCATGCTCTATTTACGAGACGACATTACACTTCACACAAGACTATCCTTGACATCGCTGTCGTCAAAGTCGTGTTCTTATGGCCATGAACACTAGCCCGGTTCTCAAGAGCTCTTAGAAATTGTGTCCCCCACAATTCCCTTCAAGCGACCCTATCTCTCTCACATAGGTGATTCATCTTGAATCATTAAAAACATATGTTTTGTTATTTCATCTTGAATCATTAAAACATATGTTTTGTGATTTCATCTTGAATCATTATGCTTTATGATTTCATCCTAAATTATTAAAGCCATATGTTTAACCTCTCAACAAGTCACAATTGTTATAGGAATGGACTAGGAAGTTATAATATTTAGTAACTCCCCCACATTGACGTGACTTCCCCCACATTTCAATGATTAGGTTGTCCTATTGAACCCAGATCTTGGGATCTCCAGTCAACTAAGTTAGGTTTTCCTTCATAGAAACTCATTCCTTCAAGGGCTTTAGTCTCATTCCTTTAGACGACTTACTAACTAACTCTCTGCTTAAGCCTTTCGTAAGATGATCCGTGATGTTATCCTTTGACTTCACATAGTCAATTGAGATAACTCCTGTTGAGAGTAGTTGTCGTATCGAATTATGTCGACGACAGATATGTCTGGACTTTCCATTATACATTATCCTATGAGCTCTGCCAATTGCCGATTGACTATCACAGTGTATACTAATGGCCGTTACCGGTTTAGGACACCTTGGGATGTCCTCTACGAATTGACATAGCCATTCCGCCTCTTGTCCGCATTTATCTAACGCGATAAATTCTGATTCCATCATGGACTTAGCTATAACAGTTTTTTTAGAAGACTTCCAAGATATATCTGCCCCTCCTAGTGTAAACACATATCTACTAGTCGATCTAGAATCCTTTATTTCAGATATCAAATTTGCATCACTATATCCTTCTATAATAGCTGGATATCTATTATAATGCAGTCCATAATCGCGATTGTATCTCAAATAATGAAGTACCCTAGTCATAGCTCCCCAATGTGCAGAACTTGGATTACTAGTATACCTACTTAGCCTACTAACAGCATATGCTAAGTCAGGTCGGGTACCTGTCATTAAGTACATTAACATGCCAATAATTCTTGAATACTCTAATTGGGCAACACCTACGCCTCTATTTTTAGATAGATGCTTACTGGTATCAATTAGAGTTCTAGCTAGGCCGGAATCCCTCGCATTGTGAGTATTAAGAATTTTGTTCACATAATGTGCTTGACTTAACACAAGTCCATTTTGAGTTCGTATGATCTTTATTCCAAGGATCACATCAGCCAAACCCATATCCTTCATGTCAAACTTTGATTTTAATATGTCTTTAGTAGATTTGATCATCTTGTCATTACTGCCAACGATAAGCATATCATAAACATATAAACACAAGATTACATATCTACTATTTGTGTCTTTTACATAAACACACTTGTTGCACTCATTAATTTTGATTCTACTCTCTAGCATGGCGTGGTCAAATTTTTGATGCCATTGTTTGGGAGCTTGCTTTAAGCCATATAATGACTTAACAAGCCTACAAACTTTGTTCTCTTGTCCAGAGCCATGACACCCTCAGTTGGTTCATGTAGATTTCTTCTTCTAAATCTTTGTTTAGAAATGCCGCTTTCACATCCATTTGGTGAACTTCCAAATTTCTTAAAGTGGCAATAGCAAGTATCATCCTAATCGAGGTTATTCGCATAACATGCGAATATGTATCAAAGTAATCAAGACCTTCTCGTTGTCTAAACTTTAATTACCAATCTTGCTTTGTACTTGTCAATGGTGCCATCGGCTTTCATCTTCTTCTTGAATAATCCATTTAGAGCCTAGTGATTTACAACTGTGAGATAAATCCACGAGATCCCAAGTATGATTTTGTAAAATAGAATCTATGTCACTTTTAATGGCTTCTTTCCATTGAGGCCCTTATGAGGAAGTAACCGCTTCTCGGTTTGAACTAGGTTCGTTTTCAACCATAAAAGAAACAAAATCGGGTCCAAATGATTTCTAGATTCTTGCCCTTTTGCTTCTTCTAGGTTCAACCTCTTCTTCCTCGCTTGATCTTGTCTCTCATCTTGGAGATCATTATCATCTCGTTGTCTCTTATCTTGGACAACTTCGTCATCTATTCTAGATGAACTTCCGCTTCCTTCGTTAAATAAGGAAATATTTTTTCAAAGAATGAAGCATTCCTTGATTCCATTATCGCACTTTTTATATATCCGGATTTTTGAATCATGTACAATAAAATGATAAGCACTGCTATTCTTAGCATATTCGATGAATATACAATCATGATTTAGGTCCAATCTTTTGGGCCTTGGGAGTCAGTATAGCTACCTTTGCTAGACACCCCACACTCGTAAATCTTGATATGATGGTTTTCTTCCCATCCATAATTCATAAGGGTCTCTTCTTTTCCTTACGAGGTATCTTATTTAAAAGATAGGTAGCCGTTAGAATGGCTTCCCCACATGTCCCGGCTTAGACCGTAACTTATAAACATGGCATTAACCATTTCTTTCAAGGTACGGTTCTTCCTTTCGGCAATACTGCTCATTGAGGTGAATAGGGAGTAGTGAACTCGTGTCTGATTCCATGTTTTGCACATAAATCAGCAAATGGAGACACATATTCACCTCCTCTATCACTTCATTCCACCTTGATTTTCTTACTATGTTGATTCTCAACTTCGTTTTTGTATAGAACAAACTTGCCTATAGCTTCATCTTTACTTTTCAGTATGTAAACATAGCAATACTTTGTAGAATCATCAATAAACGTGATAAAGTACTTATTGCCACCTTTTGTGGGTAGTGATTTCCAAATCACATATGTCGTGTGTATCATATCAAGTGGTTTAGTTTTTCGTTCAACCGATTTGAAAGATGATCTTGTAAGTTTGGATTCAACACAAGTTTCGCATTTATATTTTGAGTCAATATGAAAATTAGGTATGCAATTAAATTTAATCAAACGACGCATTGAATTAAAATTTACATGTCCAAGACCACCATGCCACATATTAGAAGACTCAATCAAGTAAGCGTAAGAATTCATTTTATTGATATCATTCTTAACAACCATTACATTGAGCTTAAACATACCATTTAGGCATATCCCCTACCAACATACATTTGATTCTTAGACAAAACAAACTTATCGACTAAAAACAAGATGAAAACCAAACTTGTTCAAAAGCCAACCGGACACAAAATTCTTGCGAATCTCGGAACATACAAGACATTAGTCAACTTGAGCTCTTTCTCGGATGTCATCTTCAAGATTACATCTCCTTCGCCTTGATATCGCAGAGTTTCGAGTTGCCCATGTACAACTTCTCTCCACTATCAACCGCCTCGAAAGAGTGAAACATACTCTTATCAAGATACACATGGCGGGTAGCCCCAATATCAACCCACCATTCCCTGTTGTTGGAACCTACCAGGTTAACTTCAGAGATCATGAAAATGACATTAGACACTATAGCAATCATGTCCACATTGTCATTCACCATATTAGACTAGCGTGTAGTAACATACTTCGGCATCTTGCAATTAGCAGCACGGTGACCTGGTTGGTCACAGTTGAAGCACACCCCTTGGAACTTATGTTTCACAATTGCGGCTTTAGGAGCAAGGTACTCAGACTTCCCTTTGATCTTCTTGTCATTCTTTCCTTTTCCTTTTCCTCTACCTTTGACATTGGACTTTGAAGATGACGAAGCATGCTCAACCATATTTGCCTTGGCATAATCAGGTGTATAAGTGTTTTTCTGAGCCAGCTTGTTGTCCTCTTTAATACGAAGACGAACAACCAAGTCTTCAACACTCATCTCCTTTCGCTTATGCTTGTGTAGTTTTAAATTCTACCCACTTGGAGGTAACTTTTCAATGATAGTAACAACTTGAAAATTTTCACCAAAGTCATTCCTCAAGATGAATGTCGTGTAGCAAAACCCGCAGATCTTAAACCCGACTCATCACGTTCTTTGAATCATCCATCTTGTAATCCAAAAAACGAGCTACCACGAACTTCTTTGTACCAGCATCATCAATTTTGTATTTGCGTTCCAATGACTCCCATAATACTTTGGCAGTCTTGGTCTTGTAGTACACGTTGTACAAAGAGTCAACCAAACCATTCATAACATAGTTGTGATACAAAAGTTTTGAATGTTTTCATGCTTCCAAGGCTTGAACAACCTGTTGATTAGAGGATTGACCTTCTGTACGAGGTTCCACATGAGGTGGATTCTCTTTTAAGAACCGCGCAAGGTTCAAAGTAGTGAGATAGAAGAACATCTTCTGTTGCCACCTCTTAAAATTTTGCCCATTGAATTTCTCTGGTTTCTCAGCATGATTAGAAACCATGTTGGTAACCGGCGCACCAGGTACATTCACAGTAGTATTCACAAGAGTGTCGTTTGTCATCCTGAAAGATCACCAAACACAAACAGTTAAGTCAACTCTTATAAAATCGGTATCTAAGATATTTTATCCTGATTTCTTAAACCTTGTGCCGAATCTGGTTCAAAGAAACTCTATCCTGGTTTCAATGAAACTAGATTTAAATAAATCAAATAAAAGACTAAATTAAATAGATCAGTTTAACAGAAAACTCTATCATGGTTTCAAAACAAACTGATAAGAATAACACCTTTAAAAACGTTTTAGATATGTACACCAAATCTGTAAATTAAAATATTGTTTTAAAAACTGGTTTTCCACCGAACTCTAACCTGGTTTCGACAGAAAAGCAGTTTGTATATAAAATCTGTTAATAATAATTAATCCGATTTAATAAAAGCGTTTAATTACATTAAACAAAATTAGTTTTAAGACTAGGAAATGGTTAAACTTTTATTAATAAACCAGATTACAAATAATAATAATTTAAAATAAATGAAATAAATTTAAATAACGAGATGTAATGGAGTAGAAGCGAAGATGACACTATTCAACAAGAATTAAATGAAAGCAAGAAAAAGCAGAGGCACGAGGCTCGTGTTTAACACGATTCCCTTAAAACAGATTCGCCGTCTGCTTCCTGTGGTACAACGTCAAAGTCGGTGTACACTGACCGGACTTGACAACTTTCCCGAAAGATCACGGAAAACTTGAGTGCTTCGATCAAGAGATTGTTGGAATTCTTCAGATTGAGCTGCGTTTTGCATAAACCGAATGAGGGTTAAGGCTTTATTTATACAGAAAAGTGTGTTGTTCTCCAAGACTAAATAAGAGCCTTAATTACATAAATGTGTTATAAGTAAAACAGGTTTACATATCTTTTAATTGCACAACTGATTTTGTAAAACTTATTCAGTAAGTTTAAATCTATTACTAAAATAGATTGATACAGAATTTGGAAACTAAGAAACCGAATCTTTGCGCGAGCTAATTTTCGGATCTGCATTCGTGTCCGCAGTTACGCGGACTCGCATGAGTTCGAAGCTTCAACCCATTTTGGCCAAGAAATTTAAAATCACACCCTCACAGACAGCACGTAGGTGTTGGAGTAAAAATAACTAAAAGATTTTGATAGCAAATACCGACTTCCTTATAAACACATCTTCATTTCCATTTCTAGGCGATGTGGGATACATTCCCAATTCCTAGTTTTTGTGCTTTAAGTGCCTCTCTTTGAGACACGATATCTCATTCATATTACCTCCATTTTGGACACGCTTTAGCTCGTTGCGAAACTCTCGTCAAGGAGAACGCAAAGCTACCAAGAAATATAAATATATATAACATATACATATATTAAATAGTGTCCAAAAATTTGCGAAACTTAGTTTGCAAAAACTATTTTTCCAACATTAATTTCATAAAGTAACATTGGATATTCAGAACAAGTGGGGACAGTCGAAAGATAGGAGAGTTCATCCGCTACGTTTTACCAACGAGGGTGCTAAACCGATTTTAGCTATTTCGTATATAAGTGGATAGAAGTTATATGGTGTCTTGATGTTTGTAACTTGTTTAAATTAAAGAATTTGCTAACACCTTGAAGCCACTTGTAATAAAAACAGGTCAGAGCGTTAGATACTCAATGGTGTCATAGAAAAAATGCTATCATTTCAACATTTTTTTCTATAGAATATATCACACTACACAAAATACCACTTACCCATATAACATCAGAATTTTGTGCCATGAGACATCTCTGGGCTCCAAGATTTTTATTTTTTGTCTATTCAAATAAAACAACACGATAAACTAAAATTAAAATTTCATTAATAAAAAAATACATAAAAAATAAAAATAAATGATACACTGAAAATAAAGATACATTGAAAAAAAAACAATTTAGCGATTAAGGTTTTATAAATGCTCCACGATATCATGTCAAAGTTCGTTATGCACTCTCCTATCAAAAATATTTTTGTTTTTCCTTCATTCTATCTCGCATCGTTAGACCCAAGTACGCTAGATATTCGGTTGCTATGAAATTTACAATTTGTTAAATTCACTAATTGCGAAATTTTGATCTTTTAATATCATGTTATAAAATATGATGCAAAAATACATGATTCTTCATAGTGCATTGATTTAATAAGCACATGCGGGTTGTTGAGATGTGTATGTAAAGGTGTACGTAACAATTAGCATATTAATGGAGTATTTATAGAATTTTTAAATGATAAAAAATTAGAAAAAAGTGAGGATATTTTTATGCAAAAAAGGGCTATATTTTTACCGTTATTTAACGTCCAAAAAAAGAGAAAAATGAAAAATAAAATACACGATCGCTTGGGCTGGTCACCACGGCGCGATGCACGATGGCGCCAACCCTGGTGTCCTTGTAGCGCCATGGGGGTTGCGTTGTGGGACGACACCACTCCACCACACCGGGTACCAAGTGCTCTTAATGTCGTCCTAAAAAATCTATTGCTTAGTTATTTAATTTAAAACAAAAGGAAATTGCAAAATACATTCCTATGGTTTCTCACTTTTTACAAAAAACATCTGTGTATAAACTTTTAGCAATAATCATTCTTCTTTTTAAAAAGTCAAACATTTTATATCCTTAAAAACAAACGTTGTAAATTTTCTGTGTTATCATCGTTAAGTATTAAAAGTCCAAGACCCCCATAATAAAATGACTCCTAAGCATCTCAGATCCGACCACCATGTTAGTTGGCGGAGGTAGAGGCGACGAATGGTGGTGGTGGTGGTGGAGATGGTGGTGGTCATTATTGATTCGACGGATGTGAGTGGTGACACCTCATGCCACCACAAATCCGAATTGGTGGCGAAGGTGTAAATGGTTACTTTAAGTATTTTGTGGTGGTTGAGATTGATTTATTGGTGATAGATTTAGATATTTTGTATTACTGAAGGTGGTGAGGAAGTGATTATGATGGGTGTTGGAGGTGGTGAAAGATGATGACGGCGATGGTGGTGGGCGGCGAAGGTGGTGAAATTAAAAAAAAAAGATGAAATGATTAAATGAGGTGTTTATGAGAGATTTTATTAATAAGTGTATTTGAGTTTTGGTAGACAAGGAGAGCATCAGTCTTGAGGTATGTAATGTGTTTGAATTTTACTAATGGAGAGATGTATATTGCTTAAAGTTTCTAACAAAGATGTTTCATAGATGTGTTTTGCAGTTTACTCTTTTTTTTAGAATGACAATTTCGTTAAACTAGCAAGAAGCTAGAAAGAAAGAAGATTACAATCTAATATTACAAGAAGATTTTGTATCAAACATCCAACCACTTGGGTTTAAAAACTATTTCTATGAACAATCCAAGATTGCGAGAAAATCTTGATATCATCCAAGAAAGTGTATTTCTGAGGAGGTTTTAAATCGTAGCAAACTCGGTTTCTAAATCTCCAAATAACCCAAGCCGTAGTTTGAACTACCACATCGAAACAACTTTTTGTTGAGTTGTTTAGGTTGACTGTATCCCCTCACTTAATTAATGAGTCCAAAAAGTTAGGAGAACCACTTAACCCCCACCAAGTAGCAACATAACTCCAAATATTGGAAGCCAACGTGCAATCGATGAAAAGGTAATGTGTAGTTTCAATATCCCCATCACAAATCGCACATCGAGTAGAGTGCACATCAATCCCCCGAGCGTCCAAATTGTGTCTAGTATGTAACCTATCCAACAAGAGTCGCCATGAGAAAATATTTACCTTTATGGGAGCCACAAATTCCATCATATGTGATCTTCATTTGATTGTAGAGTATTAAAAAGTCATTTTTTTAAAAGATGATATAGGGAACGCTTTGGAGGGGTTTAAACAATATTCACATGCGTCACATTTATCTTTAGTCTCGAAACCTTTGAGTGAAGAAAGAAAATTGACGAACTAGGTCTCTTTATGCTCACCTCTAATGGGTCTTTTCCACGCTCAAGATCTTGTTTGCGAACCATTAGAATTATCATAGCGGTCCAACACTTTACATGACTTATTTGTTTCCAAAAATACAAGGGTTTGGTTATACAACCCCCACCCCCCCAAAAAAAAAAGAAGTGATGTTGGCACCCTCAGTCCTTTATTAATTTTTTTATTTTTTTATTTTAAAATTTCGTTTTATAAAATTATATAACTGAAAATACGGAACATTAAATATAAAGTTAATAAGTTAAAACTGTTAACAAACATAAAACACGAAAAAGAAAACGATAAAAAACTATTTTGTAATGTCTAGAGACCGGATAAATATGTGTTACAACACCCTAAATACAAACGTTGGAACATAAGCTTTAGGGGGTTCCCTCATATCCAAATTTCTGACCAAAAATCAGTAGACCTACCAATGGGGTGGCAATCGAGTCGTGTTCGTGTTAACCTATTCGGGTTCGCATAAACCTGCATAACACGTATAACCCATTTAAGTAAATAGGTCAAGCAGTGAATAAAGTTAATGGTTTGTCGATTTAACTAGTTTAAATGCAAAAAATGATATAAGGATCTAAAATATGATAAGAGTAACATACAAATAACTATGCGACAATTTTCTGAATTTTAAGTGTAAATTTTCATGATATCTAAGGTATAATCATAATTCACTCATACTAAGTAAATAACAAAATGCATTTAATCCACGTCCATCATAAAAACCAGGTTATATATTTTCTTTTTAAGATCTTATATACTTAAACGGGTTTACGGGTTGACCTGTTTAATATTTACTCAACCCAAACACGACCCGTTTATTAAACGGGTTAGACGGGTTGACTTGTTTTTGACCTAAACATGTTTATCTTCAATCCAAACCTGTTTAAATTCGTGTTGAATTCATGTTGTTTATCGTGTCGGTAATCAATTCTACCTACCATCCCATTGTTTTTGTGAAATATCTTAGATATATTCAAGTGTGTTTGTGGTAAATGGTTATTTAAAGTTGAATAATAATAATAATAATAATAATAATAATAATAATAATAATAATAATAAATAAATAAATAAATAAATAAATAAATAAACCTACAAACAGAAGGAAGTCACAAGTTAAACTTTCATTAGATTTATGAATTGAGGTGATAAAAGGACTCCATAGAGAATTCTTTTCTAAGTGGAACCGCCACCACCACTAAAATAACACGTCAAGATTCAATGCATGAAGACTACCGATTCAAGACCTAGCTCCACAAGACTTATGAGAGCACACTTTTTTCCATTGCAATCCAAGGCATCTTAATTCTTGATGTTGTATTATAAGAGCATCATGTGCAAATTGAAAATGATAGATTTCAACCTCTAAAGAACCCACTTTAATACCTTTAAATAAGTTCTTGACTTAGAACAATATACAATTTCCAAACATAACAACCAATCATCATTGACCACAATTGTGATCTACCAAACATCTACCAAACGTAGATGTTATTCACTTTTTCCACTCAATCACTGATCATGTTAGAAAAAAAGTTGGAATTAGTTGTTAAAATGGAAGGGCATTTCATTCGAATTTACTTGCTCGTACTAAACGTTAGAAATTTATTGTTATGTGAATACATTCACAAGTTACAAGTAGTAATTCGTTACATACATGTTGATCGAAAGTTCTCCATTTGGTACATTCAATCTCTTTGGGCATTTCATTCAGATAAAATTTATATATATAAGGAATTAATGACAATATAAAAAGGGCAAGAAGTAAAACCACAATTTCAGTTTATCATAAGAAGATCTTGAATTTAACCCCCATCTTCAATAATTCTACATCATTTAAGGCAATGCCTTTCTTAATCCTTTTGGATTGCGAGCATGATGTGCATGATGACGATGATGATGGTGACGCCGATGGTGCTTCATTGATGAACGACGACCACCAACATGATCAAATTCGACTTCGCGAGGATGGCTTCCTGGCACATTGTTAGGTCCAAGTCTTAAAACATGCGATAGAGTGCTCATTGCATGAGATTGTTGCGAAATGATGCTATCAGTGGAAGGGTTATCTGACAATACGATCTCATATCCATC
This sequence comes from Chrysanthemum lavandulifolium, assembly GCA_022545495.1. NCBI lineage: Eukaryota > Viridiplantae > Streptophyta > Magnoliopsida > Asterales > Asteraceae > Chrysanthemum > Chrysanthemum lavandulifolium. The sequence goes on from CM040244.1 coordinate 200,518,127, forward strand.
ACCATAGGAACTCATCCCGTCCGCCATAAGTTGCCACACTAAACCACCACCAACCGTCCCTCCGCTCCTTGCCTCCATGTAAATGTTTCTATAAACAGCATTTAAGTACGAATCACGTTTGATAGTGTTAAAATTTGGATCTTTACTAGACTTTCCAAATTGCCACAACCAACGGCTTCTTTAGGATAGTTCTTGAATCTTGGTAATGACTTGACATCCATTTTGCATAAATGCCATTTGTGAATCATCATTTGTGTAGACATCCTGAAAATAAGTTAGCCATATATTTAATAAGGTAAATGAATATACACTATATGGCTACTTATTTCTATTTATAGAACGAACATGAACTAGAAGTGTTATTATACCATTGATCAGGATATGCATGTATCGTGGCAAAATCAATTTCTCTAATAAGATTGTTGCTGATAAAATCAGTTCCAACTTGGTAACCAGGGTTTATTTGCTTTCGTTCGGGCATTGTATCACCATAAAACCCTTCCATGCCAATCTCCAACAAATGATGTCGATCCAATGATTTCACAAATGAAGCCATTTCTTGAACCCAACCCTAAATTGGAACGTAAGTTAGCATTCATTATAAAGTATATAGTTACTCTCTAGACATCATGTAATAAAAATGTTTACATTCACTTACATTAACTGTCCGTCCCGAGTAATCAGTCTGGCAGCGTGGCTCGTTGATGAGTTCCCACGCCATAATTGTTCTTTCATCCCTATACGCGATCCGGGTGATTGTATTCACTCTTGTTATAACTCTCTGAAGTGATAAATTTAGATATAAGTCATTTTAGAAACATATTAGGATACAATACGAAACATAATACTTAGTGTGGTACTTAATTACTTGGATATGATTCTTGTAATAATTCTTAACAATAGGGTTTGTATAGAAATCATCGTCACTATTGACTTGCACGCCTGAGCTTCTAGCCCATTCAACGTATTGTGTTCGTCCTCCAAAGTCTTTGTAATTGTTAACAAAACTTAGTATTAATCGAAGACCATACTTTTTTGCTTCTGCCACCACAAAATCGAGTCCCTGTGTGCAAAAACCAATATTATGGTAAGTAAAAACACTCTTAAAGTATGTATTAACGCTTTTACATGTTAAAATAATAGTATGGATCAAGTGTACACAAAATCACATTGTTTATTACCTGAAATACACGTTCATCGTATGCTCCTGGTGAAATTTGTAACGCTTTATCACCACCATCGGCGAAAGCCCAAGTGCGACAAACTGAAAGACCAGCATTTGCCGCGTCTTGTAGGACTTGGCTAACTTTGAGCCTTTCACTTGGATCAGTGGCTACGTTCATCATCCAATATGCGTTAAAACCATTGAATAGAAAAGGTGAACCATTGAGAACAAAGCTCCCTCCTCTTGCTTGAACAAAACCACCACCTTTACCGCTATAAGCCTGAGCTTCACAAACACAACCTAAAAGGGCAATGTATATCACCAAAACACAAACAAGAACACTCGAAGAAAGATGGCAAGACTTGATGTAAGTTGCCATCGTTGGTAACGTAGAAGATATGAATGCATGAGTTGATATGAAACTTGGTATTTATAATAGGTTTTACGTATGGAAGTTTACTAAATATAGAAATATAATGATATTGGAAGAAATAGCATAATGCAGGATTTGTGGCTCATTTTCGTGTGCTAGAAGATGGGCACGCATTTACGGTGTTATTCTTAAAATAATAAAAAAATATACTTATGGGACAAGCTATTATATATATAACCAAGTATGGCCGGATCGTTAGATGTTGGATTTCGTAAATTAGTTCAGGTGTATACACTGTTTGTTTCAGTTATTGCAAACAACCCACACTCATGCTTTTGCCTTGAATGAACTTAGAACGATTAATTGCATTCATACGATCTGGGGTTTACAAAATTACAAGATAATCCTATTCACTGATTTTGGTTGTACTGTTATCACTTTTCATACTATATATATAAAAACTCAAATCGATCAATCTTAATATGAGTGGATTGAGAACGCGCTGCCACTATTTTTAAAGTTATCATGTGCTTATATGAGAGTACCAATCACACAAAATTTTCCTAGTATCGGAAACAAATACATGTATCGTATTACCTTGTAACAGTCAAAACAACAATCTGAATTCCATCAACTTATACCGCCACCTAAAGTGTACGTTACACAAAGCTCTCTTAATATTCCATCATATCTATGCCGTATCATATCGATATTCTGTTTTCTTCATGAAATGTCGTAATTAGTTTTCTCTACGTTTATTTGTTGCTTATGACTATATAATTTGACTTAGGTTAATATCATTTATGTTTGTGTCTTTTTCTTTTTTTGCTTAACCTTGTACGTCAGTTTTTCATTTAATTAAGTTGTAACAAATGGATTTATCCCTTCACAAACCACCGTGCATATCATATAGGCATAAAATTAAGCATAACTTTATGTCTTTTAATCACTTTCTAGATTTGAATAACTTCTTAAAATTATTTAACTTAAACAAAATTGAGAAGATAGTTAAACATTTAGAAGAAAAGGTAGTTTGTTAGTTGATTAAAAACTGAAGACCTCGGTTAGTATACGCATGCAAGTATATATATATATGAACGAGCAAACTTCTTCTTTTTCTCTTTTAGTTTATTTCAAGATTCCAAAAATAGAAAATCAATACATGTGGTTTTCCATGTGTGCAGTTTTCCTAACGAAATGGGTGATGTATTATAACCAGATTTTGCATGTTAGGGCTATTTTCGTAACTTTTTTTAGTGCCTCGGAAAGTTATCAGGCCTCTAGACTACAAATCGATTTTGGCAAACGGGTGCTGCTGCTGCCCACCCCCTCCTAAAGCCCAATAAGGCAATAACTTAATGTCACTAATTAAGCAGTTAGCCCATGGGCTACCACTATATAAGACTTTTAAGCAGCTTCTCTGTTAATTGCTTATTTGCTTTTGTGTTTTTTAAATCCTGCCCATATGATTCTTTCATGTTCATTTATTTTTTGTTCTTTAGAGTACTTTTGAGATTTGCAATTATACGATTTAGCTTGGTAATACTTTTGAGACTGTTTTAAACGAAAGCTAGTGGATCATAAATAAGAAAAACAACTAGTAAAAGAAAGGGATTATATATGTGGAGACCGTCCAACTATTATATTTATTTAAATTAACTTATGAGCAATCATTTAGTATATGTTTTTTAGTATGTGTGTTGAATGCTTTCGGTTTATAATGTAATGTTTCATTAATGGAATCCTGCTTATGTATGAATTTTTCTGTATATTTTTGTGCAATAAACCAACTATTCAAAATAGTAAACATATTGCCTTGAAGAGAGGAATAGATGAAACCGGAAGAGTTGTCAAATGAATAGTCCAGAAAAATCTTAGTTCACAAAGAAGAGGAAAAACAACGATAAATTTCACATTTTCATAAGAAGCACTGGTGTTTGTTTTTATTTAGATACGAATACACGATAAAACCCTAAAACTCTGATGACTCAAAACTCACAACCGGGGCTTAAGCCAATTTATCTAATAGAGGAGAGTTATTTTGCATACCAAACTTTTCCTACATACTAAAGGACTCATCTCCACCATCCATCTAAAAAGATATCAATGGCTGATATTAAAAGCATTTTATTATTTCACATATTTTTTATAATTTACATATCTTTTAAACTGTTAATCGTTAAGTGGAAATATTTACACCGTCGAAGAGCATTTAATTATCTTTCTATGAGGCGGGCACTTTGATATCTTTCGAAAAAGAAAAAAAAATTCATTTTTTCACGTTTTTCATCTTTTACGTTACTTGAAATTTGAATGAAAACAAATCATATATGATTAAACACTATTTTGAATATCACATGTGATATTAGTGTTAAATCATATATGATATGTGATATCACATGTGATATGATATGTATATCATATGTGATTTACACTAATCATCACGTGATATTACACTAATATCACATGTGAGTTACATATCATATAGTATGATATAACACTAATATCATATATGATAACACTAATATCACATGTGATATTCAAGTTAGTGTTTAATTATATATGATTTTTTTAATGCAAATTTCAGTAACGTAAAAAACGAAAAAACGTGAAAAATACGAAAAAAAAATTTTGTCGAAATTATATCAAAGTGCCTATCTATAGAAAGATAATTAAATGCTCGTTGCAATGATATTTTTTTTCCCGCTTAACGATTAACGGTTTGAAAGTTATTAATATTTAAAAAAAGAGGATGAAAGTGTGTTTTTTAAATTGTTGGTATTAATCTCATACATTATATCAAATAAAAATAAATGATGAAAATTAATTTTTTAGTATGTAAATAATTTTTTGTCCTCAAATGATCTAAAATCTATCTAATATACCTATCTAATATTCTCGGTTGGAGAGGCAAAATCTTGAAAGCATATTGGAGTTGCAAACGCTAAACATAAAAGCTTTAATTGATTTGTTGATAAAGTTGTCTTGTAGCAAGAATAGACAAGTCTTCATAATCATGCAGCAGCGAAAGCAAAAAATGAGTTGTAATACTTGTTGTGATCCCAAGAACTTGGCGAGAGTGATTGCGGTTCAAGAAAGAAAGAATAAAATGTTACAAGCACCGAAATTTAAAGGGATGCCGACTATTAACCAATGTTTTGAAACCCGGGTTTGTGATCGATCCGGCCAAGACACCGGGTCACCGGGTCAACCGGTTCAACCGTCGGGTCAACCCGGTTAGACCCGGTTTTATGCATATGTCCAAACATCTATTTCTAATTGTCCAAACATAATGTCCAAACACTAGTTTTGCGGTGAAAAAAAAGCAAAGAACCATTGTTCACGCTAAACAATAAATCAGGTGGACGAGGATATAAACCTCGCATAATTTTCTAAACAACCATAAATGCTACGGGATTACATGTTTCATACTTCAAAAGGCATAAATCCTACGAGATTCTGAGTTTCATACTTACAAAGCATCGTCCTACGAGATTTAAGTTTATTTTTGAGGTTTAATATATTGTTGCCTTTCAAAAAAAAAAAAAATGATAAAACCAAACCGGCGGGTTTCAAAACCGGGTTGACCCGGTCACTTAAAACCATGGGTCTAAACAGTTGACCCGTTTTTTAAAATCCGGGTTTTTGACCCGTTTTTGTCCGAACCGGTCCAACCGGTTAACCCGCCGGATTGACCGGGTTTCAAAACATTGCTATTAACAAAAACAAGAAAGTGAGTCTCGAAACACGTTCTTAGTTCCTTTTTTTTTCTTAACTGAAATTGTAAGCGACTTTAGAACAAAATTAAAGAAAGAAAGCAAAAGCAATTGACTAAATAAAATATTTGTTTCCTTCTTTTTAATTTTTTTTTATAGTAATTCGCATAAAGCATTTCTGAACTTTGACCAAGTTGCAACTTAAATCCCAATCATTTTGAAAGTGTAGATACCATCCTTGTGGGAAACTTTTGTGTAAGTTTTGGTCCCCGATTTTAACGATAGTTAATTTTCCCACAAAGACGGTATTTGCATTTTCGAAATGGTTAGGCGAATTACAATTTGTCCAAACTTCAAGGACGGCTTATGCAATTTACTCTTTTTAACAATAAAGTTAGCTCAACCGCTCAAAGAATCGATTCATGAATTAAGAAAGAAATAAACGACAACCCGCGTAACTTTTAGATATCATATTGATAATAAAATCTAACAATTTTTAATCTAAAAGAAACATAGCTTTTTGTGTTTTTTTATGCAACAATGAACATAAAGATGGAGTAAAAAGAGGGAGTCTATGACAGATTGTGATTCAAGATACAATCTTGATGAGATTTGAGAAAAAGAAAATTAGTGTTTAATACTTCGCTAAAAGAGATATATGGTGATAGAAAACGGGATTGCACAGAGGCAACAGATTATAGAGGCGACTAGGTCATTGAATAAAACCTGCTCTAGTACAATGTTACATTATAGAGTTCCTCGTAATTATCACCTTATTAATCAAGCAATATTTATTGATACAAATACATGAGAAAACCCTAATACTCTGATGGATCGAAAGCTAGCAACCGCATTTCGGTCAACTTACCTGGTATACCTATCTAATAGGTCGACACTTAAGTATGAATCTGTAAGTTTATAATCAAACAAACATGTCTTTATTTTACCGGGTTATCATGTATTAGGTATTTTGTTGGATTATAATTGGAAGATGATGCAGGTTTTACTGACCAGGTTTTAATATTTATAATGTCTCGTTATACATATGGTTTACCCTGATACACTAACGGGCAGTGTACCCGGTCGTTTGTAGTGTAGTATTCGGTAAAACTGAGGTCGTCCCAAGAGCTATGTGTGTGGATTAATACTAAGTCTAAGTGTCATAGATTTTAAGATGGTTTTGATATCGAATTAACTAATTAACTACTAAAATAAATAAATACAAAGATGTGATCAATAGAGGAGAGTGGTGCTAACCTAGTTACTCATCCTAGCTAGTAATGTTTACGTCTAATTACTTTCAATTACTTGGTGGGGTCAAAGTCGAGAGGGCGGATTTGGTCGGTTCGCCTAACGTGTCGAAGAAAGAGCCACCATCTGGAGAAGTCGGTGTCCCTCATAAGTCCAGTTGTTCCCGGTCCCCAAGCCAAGTCATTAAGTTCAGCTACATGATAGACTTATAATAGTGAGTGCCCGAGCGCTAGCATCTTAGACACTCACCCCATAATTCTTAAGTTCATCCAAACGGTAGGTGATCAGTTGGTCAAATCGCACAAGTAGAAAGGGTCGTCAGTACCCTTCTCGTCTCAGTCTACTCACTTAGGGTCAGTTGGTCATATCTCCTAAGCAACTAGCCTCTACGACCATTCAAAACTACCGAAGCAAGGGTAGCTACCAATAAACTATGCATGCATACACTTAGAAATAATTATACGGAACCAATGTAAACGCAAACAAAACAATTAAGGAATCATAACTAGGCTAGCACCAAGAGGTGCTTAGCCGCTCATATTAACCATACATATCAATTCAATGTTTAATGTTACGAAATACATGAATCGAAAGTAAAGAAAAGATAAAATGCTAACGCTTATCGTAGGGGAGTGATTTCTCCCTTGGAGATAGCTCCATATGCTCCTCTAGATCTGCCTTTGGCTTCTTCTCACGTTCTCTGATTGTTGTGTGTAAAATGGGATGCTTTGAAATGTAGGAAATCGTGGGTATTTATAGGCCAGATCTTGGTTACGGCGTAACTAATAAAATAGTTACGCCGTAACATATAACTTCTTCGTAATTTGCACTAGATCTGCTGGTTACGGCGTAACCTTAGAAGGGGTTACGCCGTATCTTCAATAAATCTTGGTTACGCCGTAGTTGATGCATGAGTTACGGCATAATTATCAGCGGCGCGGAACCTCATTTGACCTAATATGGTTACGTCGTAATCTTTGGGAGAGTTCTGTTGTAATCTTCGATAAGTTGGTTTTACGAGTCACGCTTTAGTTACGGCGTAATGTGAGAGGAGTTACGCCGTAACTTCTTCAAAGTGAGCATACTATGATAAATCTTCAATAAACTCTCCAATTCCTGCTCTCTTTAGCTCCAATGCTCGTAATTTACCCGAAAGTGGAATATAATGGAAAACAAGCGTAAATCCATATAAATGATATAAATTACAAGCATTATCGGGTGAAATTGACACTAAATATTCGTGATAATTTGATGTTATCAAATATCCCCACTTGAACTCTACTTGCCCTCAAGTAGACCTTATTAGATAGATTCCTAAAAGATATCTTCCATTACCTAGAAAATATAAGTTTACAAATCCTTATGCTAGAATAAAACAAAGCGAACACCTCACGAAATGGGAACGAAACACTCAAATCTCTCAACTATTCTAAGTGTCAATTTCGGGTGATTACTCAATCGCATATCATAGCATGTATTCTATCATAAGCTTGGCGGTTACACAAATCTCCACCACTAGAGTTAAGGGCTAAACAATTTTCAAGGCAATATGGGTAGACACGATAAAGGTTAAGGGTGAGTCGTCATTACTAACATGTCACGTGAAGTGGACAAAATAAATGATACATGACCAAATCCATGGCCAAGACACCAAAGATTGCTCACGCATCACCTAGACATGCTTCATGACTAAAGGGTAGGATAAGAAATAGGATATATAAGTGGTGTAAAATAAAAATTAAGCAGATAGTCTAAATCTATAACCAAGTCATCACCACTTACCGTCCGCCCAAAGTTCAAGCTTTGAAGTTAAGAAACCGGATCATGATATACTAGGTAGATGTGTCATTAGAGGACATCATGATGGGCACACTACCTTTTCTTCAACTGTTGGCACAATTACCAACTCTTAGTCTTCACATGTGACCGAGGTGGCCTCCTCGATACTAAATCTATATAAAGCTCATAACATAGTGCTTATAACATCGTACTTTACACAATAAGGCAAAAATGCATATATATCCCTCCCAAAATGAATAATTGCATATATATCCTTTGTACAAGTTTTTTTTGCACATAATACAAGGGTTTTTATGCATGCTTTGGATATATATGCAATTTTACATTTTCAGGAGGATATATATGCAAAAGCCCCTTACAATAAACTGAATAACTATTTTTTTTCAACATAAACATAACATCCCCTACTTGAGATTTACAATGAGAATTCGGGAGGTCTTCAATGATCTTTAAGAATATGTGATAAGGTTTTAAAAGGTACCATTTTGAGGGTCGTTTAAGCCCTTATTTGATCACTTTTGTATCCGTTATTGCTTAATATCGTTCCTTTTCACTTTTAGGTCTCTTGAAGGCAAAATGCTTGAATGGCACTTATTTGGACGAAAAGGCGCGAATATCTGACGAAAATGGCCAAAGTCGAATCGAGACACTCAAAGTCGTTGAAAATGCAGGCGGCGGCGTCATTGCATATCTGCGACGCCGTCGGAGGATTTTGTGACGATACGAAGCCAAAACCCTATTTTCAAGTGACGACGTCGGGCTTTAAAAGAGTAGGTCGTCCGCTACTCGGGCGGCCTAGATGCGACCCGCACGACGCCGAGGTCAAGAGGACGGCTTCACGACATAAGGTGACGTCGTCGCAAGGTTAACGTGGCCAAGACGAAACCCTAATGACGGCGACACGGCAATCACACAACATAAAGCGACGCCGTCGCATATGTAATATTATATATAGAATCCGAATTTTTCGCTTTAGGAGAGTCTTTTGGAGTGAAAACCTAAAACCGAACCAAGGGTGTCTTGTACAAGATTTTAGGGTTCCAAACCCTATCTTACATCAAGATAAGTATTTACTTCATCAATTCAATTATGTCTTTGATTATTTGTGTGTATGCTTGCATGTTCTCCATGTCCCGCTAATTTATTTGTGTGTTTTTAGGGAGTATGAAACTTAATTATTGAATATTGATTGGTTGTTTCTTATCTTAGTTGATTAATGATCTAGTAATGTGATAGGTCATTCATTGTGTACTTAATGCTTGATTCATCTTTGTGAACCTTAGAATATAATTACCGAGTAGTTGTAAGCTAAACCATCCAAAGAGTGCCTTAGAGTAAGAGTTTATTATCCCTAGTGGGTTTTGTAGAGGCGAGACCCTTTGGTAAGTTCAAAGAGTTAGGGAGAAACGATACCCTACAACTTTAGACACACAACGCAACTAAGAATAAGGACGTGACAACTCAACCATCAATAGGAGATAATTAAGGAGTAGTAAAACCTAAGTAAACACATCTTTAAACTATCATACGAGCACACATTAATTAGACATAGATCGCCACTACCTTAGTTTAGATAATTAGATAATAGTAGAGTAATCGGTAGAAATACCAACCCCCAAATCCAATACCCGAGATTCGTACTTTTCAATTTCCTAAAAACATAAAAAATAAAAATAATCTTCCTCAACCTTAACCTTAGCGTAGTAACTTCTCACTAGCATTCCTATTCCCCAGAGAACGATATCAATACCGTGGCTTACCCTAATACTACACTACAACGATTAGGTTCATCGCCTAGGGTGTTGAAAAACTTGCTCGACGAAAAGGAAGTTCCTTTGACCCCGAACGCGCTGCGTAAGCGTATCAAGTTTTTGGCGGCTGCTTGGGAATAGAATAGCTAGTTAGTAGTCCACTTTCGTTAGGTTTCTTTGTGATTCCTATCAAGTAAACTTTTTCTCATTTTAGCTTCCTTGTAGTCTATCCACCTTCTTTGTGTTTGTGTTCGTAAAACCATTTTCATTTGTCACTATGGCAAGTGAAGTAGCATTTGAATCATTAACAAATGAGGAACATTTGAATTTCGCAAGTTGGTTTGGTTTTTATTGTTCTGAAAAATTTGTGAGTGATCTTAAAGATATCCAAAGGAAGAAGGGTGTAAGATTGGATGGATTTGATATATTTTGTGTTTGTGTGGCTTCTATTCAACGATCGTTGTCAAGATCAACTCCTTTTAGTGACACCCTCTTTAGAATTTTTCAGAAAAGCCTCCTATGCATAAACCTTTAGTTGTTACAACTTGAGGAAGTGGATAAGAAGGATTTATCTAACCTTAGGCATCATGATCAAAAAAACCTAGTTTTTAAGAACATGAAACCTAAACCCAAACAAGATTGTGAGATGGTTGAAGCTAAAATACCTAGTTGCATGTGTGGGATAGATTTCAAACATTTAGGAGATCTAGATATAATGGAGAAAAAGGTGGAAACTCCAAGCCCACAAGCCCTACCATCACTTGAGGAACACACATCACCAATAACTTACCGGAAGAAGTAGAAGAGACTATAAGAGCCCCGATTGATAGAGAACCTTCAGACCAAATGCCACTAGAGAATGTAGGTTCAGATGCTTGTTGTCATGACCTCTCTCTTAGTCCTAGGGAAGTTCCTAATTTTGATGAACCGGAGCCTCAACCAAAAACCTTACCCAATGTTCCGTCTTTAGATGTGAATCTTGGAATTTAATTAGGCCCCAATCCACCCATCAAAATAGATAGTCCGGTAGTTGCTTGATAAAGGTGGTAGATTCTAGGCCATGTAGAGTGGAAGCTAATATAGGAGTAACCCATGACCTTACACACTTATATCACCCATTCATGGTTGATAACAAGAAACATTATGGGTTTAAACCGGGTTTATTAGGTCAAGATGGATCTTTAACTAAGAATCTTTTGAAGTTGATAGAAGATGATCCATTTTTAGGAGAGAGATTTGATTCACCCGCTACACCAATTGAATTAGGTAAGGTTATAATGAATAGAGCACACTCCTTTGAGCACATAAATCACCCATCACCCTCTCCTCACGTAGCAAATTTCCACCCTAAGGGTGTGTATTGCTACTATCACCCGCACTTAACCTTAAGTGTAGGGAAAACTTCCCCTTTATCTGTTAAATAAGGGTAGAGTCAGGCTCGTGACTCAAACAAAAACAAGCGCTTCTTGGGAGGCAACCCATGTGTATTTGTTTTTCATTTTCATTTGTGTGTCGTATATCTTTTATTAATTGTTTATTCCCATGTTTGAATTTGTAAAAATGCTTTATTTTGTCTTTAACCTTGTCTTAATTACATATAAATGTATTTTGCATAAGGGATAAGTGTAGGGAGGATTACACACGTTTTCAAAAGAAACGTGAACATGAGAATAAAAATTAATTAAAAGATATATTTGTGTGTTTGCTTAGGGAGTATGAAACTTAATTATTGAATATTGATTGGTTGTTTCTTATCTTAGTTGATTAATGATCTAGTAATGCGATAGGTCATTCGTTGTGTAATTAATGCTTGATTCATCTTTGTGAACCTTATGGTAATCTATGTACTAGGACCGGTTAATGAGTGTTTATCTTCCATTTCCTATTTGTTATATTTCATATATACACCGAGAGATGTGAGTATCCAAACACCCCATGTGAGGTGCTAGTATGTAATTCGTGCTTGTTATGACTTTTATGGGGCTTATATGTGTTGTGGACCGTTTTAAATCAATGCTTCATGACCCCAACTTATAAATTAATATGCTAAAGCACATTTGCTTGAGGACAAGCAAATAACAAGTGTAGGGATATTTGATAAGGTTTTAAAAGGTACCATTTTGAGGGTCGTTTAAGCCCTTATTTGATCACTTTTGTATCCGTTATTGCTTAATATCGTTCCTTTTCACTTTTAGGTCTCTTGAAGGCAAAATGCTTGAATGGCACTTATTTGACGAAAAGGCGAATATCTGAAGAAAATGGCCAAAGTCGAATCGAGACACTCAAAGTCTGGAAAGCAGGCGACGGCGTCATCGCATATCTCGCGGCGCCGTCGGAGGATTTTGTGACGATACGAAGCCAAAACCCTATTTTCAAGTGACGACGTCGGGCTTTAAAAGAGTAGGTCGTCGCTACTCGGACGGCCTAGATGCGACCCGACGACGCCGGTCAAGAGGACGGCGTCACGGACATAAGGTGACGCCGTCGCAAGGTTAACGTGGCCAAGACGAAAACCTAATGACGGCGACACGACGGCGTCACATTAACATAAGGCGACGCCGTCGCATATGTAATATTATATATAGAATCCGAATTTTTCGCTTTTAGGTGAGTCTTTTGGGTGAAAACCTAAAACCGAACCAAGGTGTCTTGTACGGTATTTTAGGTTCCAAACCCTATTTTACATCAAGATAAGTATTTACTTCATCAATTCAATTATGTCTTTGATTATTTGTGTGTATGCTTGCATGTTCTCCATGTCCGGCTAATTTATTTGTGTGTTTGCTTAGGGAGTATGAAACTTAATTATTGAATATTGATTAGTTGTTTCTTATCTTAGTTGATTAATGATCTAGTAATGCGATAGGTCATTCGTTGTGTACTTAATGCTTGATTCATCTTTGTGAACCTTAGAATATAATTACCTGAGTAGTTGTAAGCTAAACCATCCAAAGAGTGCCTTAGAGTAAGAGTTTATTATCCCTAGTGGGTTTTGTAGACGAGACCCTTTGGTAAGTTCAAAGAGTTAGGGAGAAACGCATACCCTACAACTTTAGACACACAACGCAACTAAGAATAAGGACGTGACAACTCAACCATCAATAGGAGATAATTAAGGAGTAGTAAAACCTAAGTAAACACATCTTTAAACTATCATACGAGTACACATTAATTAGACATAGACTGCCACTACCTTAGTTTAGATAATTAGATAATAGTAGAGTAATCGGTGAAATACCAACCCCCAAATCCAATACCCGAGATTCGTACTTTTCAATTTCCTAAAAACATAAAAAAATAAAAATAATCTTCCTCAACCTTAACCTTAGCGTAGTAACTTCTCACTAGCATTCCTATTCCCCTAGATAACGATATCAATACCCGTGGCTTACCCCAATACTACACTACAACGATTAGGTTCACTGCCTAGGGTGTTGAAAAACTTGCTCGACGAAAAGGAAGTTCCTTTGACCCTGAACGCGCTGCGTATGCGTATCATTATGTCTTCAACGAAAGCGTGATTCCCGAACCTTTCCACTTGAACCTTGAACTTAGGCAAATGATGACTTCCCAATCACAAATAAAGACTACAGGGTAGGATAAGGTGTATAGGTGTATCGAAACAATATATTGGGTTAAAAAAATGAAAGGAATGGCTCAGATGGGTGTATCTAGGGGTATCTTGCACTAAAGGTGTGTAGGATCGTGAATATTATGTTGTTTGATGATTCGGGTGGTCTAGGATTATGATGATATAAGAAAGCCATTAGAGAGATGAAGAGAGTAGAGAGGATGTTTCTTGAAAGAGAGTTGCTTTACAAAATATGAAAGGTTAGATTCAAGAAGCAACACCCTTCCCCTAGTGGGAAGGGTATTTATAGTTACAAACTAATACGTCCTCCTGACGGACTGTGGATCAGGCATACAGTGGGTAAAGACCCGTCCTTCCTCCACGGTGTTGCACTAAACTAAACTACGCTAACAACTAACTAATAAACTAACAAATAACATAACTAACGATATGTCTACGAGCTAACTTATGCTAGATAATATTTGGGGTGACCGACACTTCACTATGGAATTTTTTCAATTCCTAACAATCTCCCCATAAGGGAGATCACCCCATGTTTTACATTTCGAATCCTAGCATTCTATTTAATCATCAGTCTTGAGCTCGTAGACTTTAATTATTCTCTTCATAGTCCGCATAGTTTTGTACTTTTAGTGGAGGCCTTTAAGCGATCCACATCTTTGATGATCTTTGAGCTTTCTTGAGATCATCACCACGAGAAATCTCCGGATCACCCTTTATTGTGTTGTCGTCATGTGATGTTGTGACTTTTGGACCGACATGCTCACACTTTTGAATCATGACATCTTTCCATCGTAGTAGCGAAGCTTTCTTGGTTCATGATATTTGCAAAGAACAGTAGCGTAAACATCGTATATAAATATCGAGCCGTGTTATGTAGATATGCACAAGTCATGATTTCTTCAATTAAGTGTGGATGCCGTGAGCATGCGGCTTTGGATTGAATTCTCAATTCGATAAACCGCAACCGTCCAAATGTACCGCAAACAACAATTAGCAATAAAACACACGAAAGTGTCTTTGATCACTTTCGTTGAATTGAGGTACACGCCCATGGTTCCCGCTGATTAATACAAGTACTACCGTGATCGGTAGGATTCCTAAGAATCTCCTTGACGTGGTTTCGGCGTTGTTCTAGCTCGTTCTCAAACCGAACGTCTCAAAGAAGACAACACGAATTGAGATTCACTTGTTGATGAAAAATTGATTAAAAAACAATCGTGTATTGCTTGAAGAAAGAGTTTTGCAATACGACGAAGGTTTTATGAGAAAGATTAATTTTCAATCATAAATACTTTTTGTATTTGAAAAGAGTACACATTCGATGTGCTAGAGAAACGAAGAGATTTGCACATCGAACGGTTTTTCCAAAAGTATTTTTTCAATCAGAGATACTTTTTGAGTTTGAATTATGAATACACATTCGATGTGCTAGAGAAAAGAAGATTGCACATCGAACGGTTTTCCAAAAGTATTCGTCAATTCATTTCCTGGACCAAGGTTGATTCAAGAATGAATCGCCCCATCGTTTCTATCCAGTTGTCACAAGCTTGATCTTTTGCAAGATCTCACATGTCACCCACCAAGAGCTTGTTTGATGTTGGCTCTAGAAGGATTTCCATCTTCATCGTGAATACTTTACATATCACTCGGATGTTCCGCAATACCACAAGGATAATGCGTGGGACTCTCAATATATACTTACTTTCCACATTGTGTGAAATAGCAAGTCTTCATTAATTTTGTGTCCTAATGAGATATTGTGGATGATCTCTTGGCTCTAGACTCAATTGTGCATATTTGGTTTCCTATGCCGAGACTAGGAGAGGGTCTCTTCTTCAATATCAACAATCTCTAAGAGAAAGTTGATAGATTATGTCGGTTCCCGTGAGAATGAAACAAGCCCTTTAAGAGGAACTTGAGTAGCTTGGGAAGGTTAGTGCGATCGTCCATCGGGTCTATGACGCCTTGTCTTCAATACCGGCGCTACCTTGGTAACTACCAAGAGTATATGTATTGAACCCGTTCTCGCCCTAAGGTTGAATTAATGGAGGGCTATTTGTTTTCACCCTTTTACATTCGCTTCTTTTTATTTTTCAACCCTTCAAGCTTACCGAGACTTCATAACTAGAACCTTGTTGGGTTTATTCTAGTACTAGCTCGCCTCATCCGCACTCTTCCCATTTCTCACTTTTCTCCTTTTTCATCATACCTAATGACTCTACACTATCTAGTGGATTATCCTCGGTAGATCCCTCCGCTCAAGCGGGATCGTGGGAACGAATACCTAACCTAACCATCCTTATAACTCCATGCATAAAGTAAATCGGTCGGTCTTTTGGTATTGTTCATTCTTCCATGAAACCAATTGAAAAATCATTTGAAAAAATCAATCAAGGTACTTGTGATATAAAATCAAAGCATTTTGTACCTTAACTGTTTTGATCATTTAGAAATGCTCCCCCTCAACATGTGCATATGATTTGTAATTGTTTAGCACATGGAGGCAAGAGTTCTTTGAAATATTTCTTTGATCACAATTTCTTTAAGAAAAAACCATTTGATTTTCATGGTAAATTCTCCCCCTCAATATGTGCGTTGGATATTTGAAAATCATTTTGCACATAGAGGCAAGAGGTTTTTGAAGTACTTCCACGAAAACACAACCATTTAGAAACCAATAGAAAATCAATCAAGATACTTTATGTTGAAACATAGAAATCTTTGTACCTTGAAAGTTTGTTTTCTTTTGAAATGCTCCCCCTTAATATGTGCTTCGAGATTCGAAAGCATTTAACACATATGGGAGAGCAGCCTGCACTTTTGAATCAAGTCGATCATCATTTATCAAATTTCATTATTAAATCACAAACTCTCCCCCGATCAAAAATATCAAACCCTTTGAGATTTTGGATCCCAAGTGATTTAATACGGTTTGGAAAACATGGGAGAATATGTGGCCTTGTTTAAATACTCTTTTGGTTTTTGGTTAAATGCTCCTCCACAATCATGTGCATTATGTATTTCAAAATCGTTTGGCACATAAAGGAAGGAGTGCTTTTGAAACAATCACCCTTTAAAACTGATTTGAGATTTAAATCACGATCTCTCCCCCGATCAAAAATTTCAAACCAATTGAGATTTGTGATCCCAATTGATTTAAATCATTTAGAAAAGTTTGGGGAAAGACGTGGCAAAATTTAATATTGAAAAATGACTGATAAGGATCAATTTAAGACATTAAAGATTATTAATGTCAGGTATGATAGTTTTTAAGAGATCTTTAGGTAAAATAAAACAATTTCACAATCAAACAAGAACAGAAAAAAATTCATTTTGTAAGATCTTTGAGTTCTAAAGTAAATCATACCATGACATAACATTAAATCTTTAGATCACCACTTATTATTGTACAAACGGACCTTTTTTGAAGAAATATCGATTGAAAATATATTATTTTAAATCACTCTCCCCCTCAATCGATGACCGTAGTCGTTGATTGAGTGACTTAGGTTTTGATAAAATGAAGTCCGGTGATTTTCAAAATTTAGTTCAATTTATTTTCAAACAAATATTTTTCCATTTTCAAAAACAATGTTTTCAAAAATTGTTTAAAAAATGGTATCATCCACTATTAATTCTGCAAAAAGATACGTTAGGTGGTTGAGCTACTTTTGTTGTTGTTGCTAGAGGTTTGGTAGAAAACCATCTGCTGATGCAGTAATACCTCTTACGTTGCATTTTTTCATGCCAACTCTCCATAGAAGTCAGATTAAGCTCATTTCTTCATTTGTCGACCCAAGATATAGTTGCCCTTTCCTTTCGGCATCCAATCATCAATTGTGGGATCCGGATCGGGAACATTCTTATATACCAATATACCGCATACGTTAGTGGACACAAACAGATATATGGTGGGCGACCTCCCCCAAACAAGCAATCGACTAATAACAGTCAATTCAACATATCAATCAGATCATATAAAGCATGGGATTATGTGTTCATCAAACTCTAATCATCAAAACCTAACAATCATATCCTAGGCACCTAGTCCTTCAACATAGGTTAACATCATTTGTCAGTTAAGCATTTAGGATATTTAAGAATGCCCGTTAGATGATATAGATTTGAAAACATTCTCCCCCTCAATCAATGACTTATTTTATGAAAAGTTTTAAAAGCGCTGAAGTCATTGATTGAGTTTAGCAAATTTATGAAAACAATGACACTGATTGATTTTTAAGCAACTCATTTTCCACCATTTTGTTAAAACAAATATTTTCCTGAAGAATTTTAGAAGGAAAAATATTTGAGTAGGAACAACAATCCTTCGACATACTTTCCTCATTTTGTTTTTAGGATAAGTG
This sequence comes from Chrysanthemum lavandulifolium, assembly GCA_022545495.1. Taxonomy (NCBI): domain Eukaryota; kingdom Viridiplantae; phylum Streptophyta; class Magnoliopsida; order Asterales; family Asteraceae; genus Chrysanthemum; species Chrysanthemum lavandulifolium. The sequence goes on from CM040244.1 coordinate 200,536,142, forward strand.
CACGAAATATTTGAAATTTTTTTTAGCGTAGCACTTTCCTTTCTTGGAGAGTGAGTTGCTATCGGAAATAATAGCAAGCCATGGTTTAAGCGGGTCACGATCAAGTAATCGCAAGCCATTTGATTTGACATGTTTAGGAAAAGAATATTTACACCTCCTGCTCGAACTTCATCTATGGTCCCGTGTCATTATTGAATGACATTTCTAAGACCGCAGATGTTATCGATACCAGAAGACATGTCTATGAAAAACAATATTTTTGGTATTTTTCAAATTTTCTAATTTTTATGGGTTTTTGTTGGTTTTATATTTTTCTATTTTCTTTTTGTTGGTTTTATATTTTTGTATTTTGTTTTTGATAAATGTTTACAGATAGAATAGATGATATAGTTTAAGAAGATGATGATACGAGTACCGAGATAAGGATATCTAGCAGCCCCGTTGTAGAAGATAGAAGTCATCATCTCTTAAACATTCACCACCAAAGCTTCCAAGGCTCTTGAATCGAAGAGAGAAATTGAGCCACTTGAAAGTGAGACTTTGGTAGCTTCCCCCCAAACCGTAAATCTTCTTATTGAGCAGATTCTAAGCTTTCTTTCAAGCTTGCCTTAGCCATATGCACAAAGACGCACACCATATCATCGATCTTGCTGCTCCATATAAGAAGGTTCATCGTAATTCTCCGTTCGGGGTTATATCATTAAGTAGAACAGCAAAGAATCATCCCACACTTGAATAATCTTCTCAAATTCCTTTTCCATCAAGTCTCAAGTGATCCATTCCAAAAGGTGTTAAGAGAACAATTCCCCAAGTGGATGAATTGATGCGATCGATCTCTTAGACTAGAGCTCACGAACCCGAATACACATATACCAAGACATAGAAACTTATACCATCAAGTAGCGATTAAGTCCAATAGTCAAAGAATAACCCGATGTATACTTTTCTCTCCCCAAGAAAGTGTATGAATCTCAAGAACCCAAAGTACCGAATGCCCAAAGAGAGAATAACCGATAACATTGAAGAAGCGGGCCGAATCATCGATTATCTCTGTATGACTATCTCGTGGATGTCAACTCGAAATAAGTGATTATATCTTTGAATAACCGATTAAGCACTCAAGTGAAACAATGGCGTCCCCGATGTACACAATCTCTCTCCCCGATGATTGCGATAGCATCGAAATCATCACACACTTGTGTACCTCTTTTATCACCAGAAACTAACTCTTCCATCTCTTCCCCCACATAGTTGGAATAAGAACACTAAACGCCATGAGTCAAACCTTGAGTTTCTCTGCGCTAATGAAATTAGTCTTCCCGGGATATCTTCAATCACTTAGAAGTATTAAGTTCATCAATGTTTACTCGCGTTTAGATGCGTGTCTCCTTCCCCCTTGCTGGTTTTGATGCTTCAAAATCAGCAACACATAATAAGCCCGTATACTAGAAATCTGTTGAGAAGAACACTTGAAGTCTTTGTGAGAATCAATTTGCTGAAGAATGTGAGCAAGTCTAATTGGGGATTGAATCTGACTTATCACTCTCCCCCAATTAGTGCTCTCCCCTAAACCGACAATCTGTTTGATAAATGCCCAGATTAAGAAGAAGTCTTTAGATAATCAAATGCAACTCATCTTTAGTCTTCTAACATGCAGCAGAACATGTAGAACAGAATGTAGACTCGACCTTCTTCAAGATTGCCGTTTGGGGATCAGAAGGTTAACATCTTCTTCTCACCACATGCATTCCCGCTAACTTGTATATAACAAATCCCCTTAAATCAAATCCCTCCCAATCAAACAAGAACGAAAAGATGTTCATCAAGGAAATCGACCCATATTGGAAGCACTTTGTCGTTAAACTCATCGGTCCGTGAGAAGATGTCAACCAACGGCTCATAGAAGAAACTCCATGTAAAGATGACCCGATAAGAAGAAGCTCGGTTCTTACATGAGTTAGGAGCCTTATGACCATATATTCTCATATGTCAATCAACCACGCAGAATTATCACACTTCTTCTCCCCCTCAAGAATTGCATATGGCGATGCCATTCTTGATTAAGAAAGTGAATATCTTCATAATGTAGTCTCTTCACACTTCTCCCCTTCAAAGGTAGCATATGATGTCGCCATCATCATTATGATTGAGCAAGTGGAATAAGAAAACAACCAATGGTAGTCCGGTTCACTTGAGAATTGAAAGCGCATGGAAAAAGCATGAAGCATGTTGATGAAGAATGTTGATGAGAATGGTCATAAACATGAAGATTTCTCTTCTTCTTGAAGATAAAGCGCACTGAAGCGTACACATTTATTTTCTTTAGGGTACGAGGCTTGAACTGTTGTGTTCAAACGTCATAAGAAGATTTCTCTTCTTTCAAAGATAATGCGCACTGAAACGTACACATTTCTTTTCTTTAGAGTATGAGGCTTGAACTGTTGTGTTCAAACGTCATAATCTCTCTCTTTTCATCTACTCTTGGCAAACTTATAATCAACCCCATTATCATTCAGTAGGCTCTTTTTCGTGACAGTTGATGGAGAAAACCCAATATGATGAATTTGACCCTGAAGTAAACTAACCCAAACTCGTGACTTAAACTCGCACATATGTAACAAAGAGCGGTGCCGAGACTTCATCCTCCATTGAATCTCTAAGTACTCTATACTCTTCAACCAACCAACCATCAAGTATTAGACGTACATCACCTCTTGAAAATCCACAATTGAATGTGACACTGAGCACTACAATGTAACTCCTTAAAGTGATAGTTATTTTGTGGTGGTAAGAGCCCAATTCCCCCAAGTGGTAAAAGAAAAGGTAAAAGTCACCAAACAATAACTAGATTTCCAAGTCTTTGTTTTTTATAATAAGCTCGAACAAGGATCTTGAAGAATCTTCATCCAACCATCCCCGATACCTTCAGATACTAAGTACACTCGCCCGTGATATTTCACTTCAACCTCAAATAAATAATAGTGAATTAACCCCGTTGTCACATCTTGTTAAAAGCTCAAATCTAGCCTCCTTTGACCTTAAAAGTGAACTTTGATAATGGTTTCATCCCGACCATGCTTAAAAGCACATAACCCCGTAAAACCATGTAATAACCAAACTACCATGACGAATATCCAAACACACATCCAATTCATGAAGTACACTCTTTTATCCCTTCTTAGAATTTGAAACCGTAGCACCAATATCAGATAAGATCCAGAATTACACTTTCTCCAGGTTGAATCTATCATTACGGGATTTTACAATTCTATGGTTTAAACCGAGAAATAGTTTCTTTCGCGGGATTTAACAAGACCAAGAATAAACCGTAAGATAGATCCGGAAATGCACTTTACTATTACCAGGATGTTTCCATTGTCACTGGATTTTACAAGTCTATGATTTAAACCGAGAAATAGATTCTTTCGCGGGATTTTACAAAATCAAGACAAAACCGTAAACAATGTCAGCTTGAATGTGTAATGACAACTTTGGTTGAGGGGATTTTCTGTTCTTGGAGAACATGCGGTGGTTCATCAACGGTTCATTCTCCAACATCAACTACATTACCAACAATTCTTTACCCATATGTAGACAACTTTACAAACCATACTAAGTCGAGTAGTATACACTACTTCCTCCTGAGGTTGACCGTAACACACCAAAGTACACGTTTCTCCCCCATGATGGTTTCGAACTTTCGGAAGCATCATTAACGTGTACGACCATTTGCACGAAAAGTTCTTGTCATAAGCAAACCTCTTGAAAAGTCATGATTGACACTGGAAATTCTCGAAAGATTTTGATCAGATTGTGAAGTATCATTTACATTGTTGCGAAGAAAATTCCATGAGAATTGCTGATCACATCTCAACCAATCAACCCTTTGGTAAACACATCATTCACGAATTCTATCGGCAATTGATGTGACCATTTGGTGTAGTAAGCCCGATATATCACACTTGAATACGAAATGGAATTCCCCAGGTTAGTTACTTAAGCTTGCACTAATCCTTGTGAAAAAGAACCGGTGTACCCAATGTACAAAACCTCTTGACATATCCTCAACTGTGTGAGACACCAAAGTGATAGTGACGTTGTGGGTTAAGCGAGAAATAATCACAAAAGTAACTAAATAGCCAAGTCTTTATCACACTCTATAAATGCCTAGACAAGTCATCTTCGTGGAAGGGTAGAAAGAAAGAAGACGAAAATAAGTAAACCCGTCCGGAAAACCTCATTACAAATCCAAATAAGAAATACCGAATACAAACAACCCGTAGTCGGTTTGTTCAACCATTAATTCAGCCGTGAGGATGTATAAGCCAAAGTATCAAATCTCACAACACAACAACTCTTAGCATCATACCAAATCTATTCATCAAAACTCGTTAACACAAGTCTTATAATCAATTTATACCACGATATCTCAAATCTCATCATAAATCCACGCTCACAAGATCCAAATCAGGAGAAGCCCATCCGACCAAATCATGTGTACGGTCCAAACAAGGTTACATGTAAAAATCTAGGCCCGGTCAATAAAAAATCCATCCAATCATCCAAGTCCAGTTGTCTAAATAAAACCTTTTGAACCGTCAATTCAATACCAAATTAAGAATGCCAGTCAAGTATCTCGAACTCATTCAATAACTCATGCCGTGAACAATTATCCCGTGAAATTAGAATTATAAGCTACCATCTTTATATCACAAATAATATCATTTGTACCCAAAATTAAAATTTCGGATAACAAATTGTTGATGTACGCCCATAAATTGGAGTCAATCTATTCGTTAATAACATAAAGTCACGGCACAAATACACGGCCCAAGTCAAGTCTATTCCAAATCCCACCCATGATCCAAATAAAAAAAACCATTCCTAATTCGTGAGGCTTATCAGATTACAGCCCAACAAACACATGAGCCGATCCAAACCCCGTCTAACCCTAATAATACGGGTATTAAACTTACCTAATCACTCCTAACCAAACAATAGACAATCTCAAACCCTAATATTTCTCTCCTTTTTCTGTCCGCCTCTCATCTCTGCTTCTCACATCACAAATACAGAAAACAAAACACAACTAATATTACTCCAGATAAATCTCTCATCCTCCTTTGTTTACCAAGACGCATCAACAAAAATATTTAATCATCAAACTCCAAACGACATCCCTCAAGTCTCATGAACACGCATGATGTCCTCGCCACAGGGATGGCATGAAGGATATGAATCGTTTTAGCCACAGGGATGGTTTTGGATTCATGAATCGGCATTAAGGACAAATTGTTGGGTCACAGGTAGGTATCACAAATGTTTTAGATTGTCTTGGATGTTTTACTTAACTTATAAACGAATCATGAAAAAAATTTGAAACCCTAAATGGTTTTGAATTTTTTCAATTATATTCGGATATTATTGTAGTTATGCTTCAAAAATGGATCAATGAGGATTAGATTTCAACAAAAATCTGTAAAAGATTGGAAACAAACTTGAAAAATTCTGAGATCTTGAATGATGTTTTTAATTTTTGATTTTGTTAGATTTGAGTTGAGGTGATAAAGTTTGACATATATTGGATTTGATAAAAGTTATGAAAGATTGTAGTTGGGATGTTGAGTTGTTGCGGGTCTGGAAATAATTATACGATTTACTCGATTTCTGTAGAACTTGTGTGAACCAGTGATGTATTAGATACTGAGGTTGTTGAGGTGTTGTTGAAATTTGGTAGATATAAGGTTAAGTTTGATTTATCTTCTTCCTTTTAGTCTTGTCAAGTCAAAATGTTTTGATCAATGAGTTAAGTCGCATCATTAGTGACAAGTCGCATCTTCTTAAACCAGTCGCAGTTGACTTACAAGTCAACTAGCATTTTAACACAACTCGCATACATTTATGCCAGTATACAACTCGCATGTTAATCTGTTTACACAACTCGCATAGGTTTAGATGATACAACTCGCTTATGACTTTATGGACAACTCGCTTTGAGTTTAGTGACAAACTCGCTTAGAAAATATGAATCTGGACTGTATTGAGAACAAGTCGCATTATAGTACCAGCGTCAAAACGCATGGTTAACAACTCACATAATACATGACCAACTCGCTTATATGAAAAACATCACCAATCACAACAAGCATAATACATGACCAACTCGCTTATATGAAAAACGTCACCAATCATAGCAAACATTTAAAACCAGATTTCTCAACAAAACAGTTTTTAACACCAACTCGCTTATATGAAAAACGTCACCAATCACAGCAAACATTTAAAACCAGATTTCTCAACAAAACAGTTTTTAACAACTTCAATATGCCAACTGTTTTAAAAACATACTCAACCATCAGATTCCAACTTAAAATCTGCTTAAAACATTTTAACAACCACACTTAAACAATCATCAACAAACAATATACAAACAGCATAACAACATCACATGAAGCGCGTCAAACCGCATCAACCAAAACCGCATAAAAACCATACAAATCATCAAAAACAACACAACCTAGGCTCTGATACCATTTGTAGGATCGTGAATATTATGTTGTTTGATGATTCCGGTGGTCTAGGATTATGATGATATAAGAAAGCCATTAGAGAGATGAAGAGAGTAGAGAGGATGTTTCTTGAAAGAGAGTTGCTTTACAAAATATGAAAGGTTAGATTCAAGAAGCAACACCCTTCCCTTAGTGGGAAGGGTATTTATAGTTACAAACTAATACGTCCTCTTGACGGACTGTGGATCAGGAATACAGTGGGTAAAGACCCGTCCTTCCTCCACGGTGTTGCACTAAACTAAACTACGCTAATAACTAACTAATAGACTAACAAATAACGTAACTAACGATATGTCTACGAGCTAACTTATGCTAGATAATATTCGGGGTGACCGACACTTCACTATGGAATTTCCAATTCCTAACAAGGTGAGTGCAACAAAAGGGTTTCATATGGGGGTCGAGAAGTCGAGGTGACTAATCGATAGACACACAATGGTAGGCTATTTGGGTGATAATTCCTATAATACTGCCTTCTTAAACTGAAAAGTCCAAATACATCAAGCTAACTCAACATACCTCATTTATGGTCTCGAAATGATGCAAATGCCAAGTTCTAAAGTTTACAAGCTACCGGCACACTCATAATTTGGTGGATTTGCGGTAAAGTTTAGGAAACAGATAAGGCTAATTTCACCATATAATATCAAGGGTTATATGTGCTCGGCTAAGGTCTAATCTAGTTAGGTTAAGAAAAACATGTATTTTTTTTAAAATGGCATAATTTTTCAAAATAAACTAGAAAAACGAGGGCAAAATAAAGTTCAAGAGACAATTCTATTCCCGTCCCCCCACTTGAATTGTACAAAGTCCCTTTTTACTAAGTGTTAAATAAAGGTGAAGAGAAAAGTAGAATTAGAGCTTGAACTTCCCGAAATTTGCTCCAAAAGAAAGAAGGCCCACGAAAAGAGTCGTGCCTTCGTATAAGCATCCACGAGCAAACTTCAATCCACGAAATCACACTACCGACAAGCATAATTCTAAAAAGGAAAATGAAAATGAAAATAAACCTAACTCACTTTCAGAGGAATCACGGTTGCATTTAGCATATGCAACAAGCCTTTAAACCACTTGGTGTCCCAAGTAGACGAGTGAAGTCACGTGAGGGTTTACAGGGAACACACCCACAAAGTTTATTTAAGATACTAATACAAGGTTATTTGTTTAAAATGAAAAAAGCGTAGTGCAGAGGATAGTTACGTCGTAACTCTATAAGGAGTTACGCGTAACTAGGCAAAACCCGCATACGTTGCAAAGTATAGCTACGGCGTAACCTCCGAGATGGGATTACGCAGAATTGGTAATACATCCGAAGTTCACGCAAGGGGCTCGTTACGGCTTAACTATGAGAATGAGTTACGCCAGTAACTGCGATCAAATCGACATCTTTGCGTGACAACTTATCTTCGTTTCACGCAAAAATGGTTAAAACACAAAACCCAATGAAATGGAAATAAAACAAAAGAAATGGATAATTCGGGTTGTCTCCCGAAAGAGCACTTTTCTTTATTTACGAGTCTTTAAGTTAGACTCAGAGCCTCGGGGCTACCAGTGCTTGTTGGTCATTTCGTGGATATGGCAATCTCCACGTTGGATCCAGCTTATCAGATTCTCATCCCGTTTGTAGTCCATTCCTAGTTCTAAACATCCCGAGTAAAAATTATTGATCTTCTGGTAAGGGTGGTCAATACCCTTGACCTTATCTTCATCACTAATGTCGAGTAGTGGCTGAGCATGGCTTAACTACCTTTTCGTCCATTTTTTAAAATTTGTAACAGTCCGTGGCATTTTAAAAAACCGTTTTATCGTCCCCAATCTTTAACCATACCAGCCCTTCTTTCTCATTTTTGTCTAGCCCAGATAGTTCTTTAAAGGTTTCGAAAATTACTCCGGTTAGCCCATCTTCTATGAATTAAGCTAACGTCATCCAAAACCACAAAGTCAACCGAAATGAGTGAGTCCCAACAAAGACATCGATGTTTGTTGCAATACCTAGGAAATTGTTTCCTCTATATTCGAGTTCTTTTTCATAATCTGTTGTAGCATTCCTTAGAAATGATGTTAACGGGGACTCGTGTCGATGAATGGATGGAAATCAATGAACCCAATTTTGCGGTGAAATTTTCGGATAATGAGGGTTTCTATGATGGATTCGAGCTCCCATCTCATAAAACTTGGGTTGGTCGGGTTGTGAAAGAGTCTTTCGAGTTATTCCAAGGAACCATTTCGATGTCGCTAGAGAAATCATCGGCACTAACTCCTAGGTCTTCTTCTTCAAAATTTACGAACACATCGAAATCCTTTCCCGAAGCTATCTCGCCAAGATTTGTAGAAGTTTTCGGAGAGTCACTGAGAAAATCCTCTAATGTTGCGCAAACTTTTTGAGTGGATAGAAGTTCATTAGGTCTAAATGTGTCAATTTTCCGTTAGCCTCGAGAGTTAATTTTCGGCGAAGACATCCACCTTGCATGGGCGTGTAAGCATTGGTCTTCCTAAGATAATAGGTATTCTGTTGTCTTGAGAATATCCGAATCACGAAATCAACTGGGAAGAAACATTTCTTTATTTTTACCAAAACGTTCTCAACGATACCCAAGGGTGACTGCATTGATCGATCGGCCATTTCAATCTTCATTTTGGCTGGCTTTAGGTCTCCAATACCCATACGTAGGAACATTGAACGAGGCATTATGCTTATGCTCGCTCTAAGATCAGCTAGGGCATTACACATATTGAGACTCTCGATCAAGCAAGGGAGAGTGAAACAACCAGGATCTTTTTCCTTTTGCGGCAGTTCATTTCTTAAAACTGCTGAACATCTCTCGTTAAGTTGAACCGTTTCATCAGAATCGTTTCTTAATTCCTGCAAAATATTATTATGATGAGTTTTAATGGAATTAATAAGAGGGACGTTTACCGGTAGAGCTTTGTCTAGAAGCGAGAGTTTCTCCATGCCGATTCTTCGTTTAACCTTCTCCGAAAAAGTAATGGGCTCTTCAAAGATTGTTTCAACCGTGTTGACAACTTCCTCTTCCCGAGCAGCTAGGTAATATGTGATGGCTCGTGAACATGAGCTCACAATCTTCTCTAATCCCTTAATCCAATCTTCATGAGTCTTGAGAGAAGAGACTGTGTTTTCCACGAATGTCTTCATCCTTTTTTCAATTCTCTCATCTCGTTCCCTCGATTCCTTGATATGGTCAAGAATCTTTTTCAAGGTCAAGCTTCGGTTTTGGTCCCAAATACACTCTTAACCTTCTCTACCTTACAGGCTTCAGCTTCTTTTGCCCTTTCCAGCCTTTGCTTTTTGAAAATTTCACCATAATTGTATTCTTGCTTTGTCAATGTTTTCATTACCTTATGATCAAAATTGTCCCTTGGTCCGTACCCTGTCTCCATATGCCATTGTAGCAATGTTCAGAAATCCGTTAGATACACTCCAAGGCTTGGTCAGGGGTCATGCTAGGATATGTCTAGGAGAATCGAGTAATTCCCGTGTTGGTGCATTAATTCCCCTGTAGAAGACATAGATGATTTGATGTTTGTTAAAATCATGAGTGGGACACCGATAAAGTAGCTCATTAAATCTTTCCCATGCCTGATAAAGCGTTTCTTCTCCTTCTTGAACGAAGTGATAGATCTTACTAAGAAGTTTAGCCATTTTTTAAGGAGGGCAAAATTGTTGAACAAATTCTTTTCTTAATTTATCCCATGCTCCTTTACATTCGTTAGGGAGTTTACCGAATAGCTCGGGATGCTCCGGACACAGAAAAGAGATGATAAGTAGAGTACTTCTTCCACATGATTCTGAACATCCTCATTTTCATCTCTTAAAACTTAAGCTCGTGTAACTCTCGAATAAATTGGTCCGAATAGAGTATTTTCCATACTAGAATCTCGTGTGAAGGCTCGTTGGCGGTTCTCATTTGGTCGCCCAAATCTTGCTCCATGGTTAATTCTTCGATATTATTTTCATCAATGACTTCCGGTTACGTATCGATTGGTCGATTCAGAAACGAAAAGATGTTATGAATAGGAACCGAGAGAAAACTTTTTGTCTCGAAATTGTTTCTCCTGATCATCGAATGGGGTGGCGAAATGGCCTTGAGCTTCTAGTCTTGTATCCCGACATTTAAGAGAAGAAATAAAATTAAAAATAGACTTAATAAAAAATCCTAAAATAACTCCCGGCGAAGGCGCCAAAAACTTGATGCGTGTTTCTTGACCAAGTTTTAATATTTATAATGTCTCGTTATACCTATAGTCTACCCTAATGCACTAACGGGCAGTGTACCCGGTCGTGTGTAGTGTAGTATTCGGTAAAACCGAGGTCGTCCCAAGAGCTATGTGTGTGGATTAATACTAAGTCTAAGTGTCACAGATTTTAAGATGGTTTTGATATCGAATTAACTAATTAACTACTAAAACAAATAAAGGCAAATATGTGATCAATAGAGGAGAGTGGTGCTAACCTAGTTACTCATCCTAGCTAGTAATGTTTACGTCTAATTACTTTCAATTAATTCGGGTGGGGTCAAAGTCGAAGACAACATTTGGTCGGTTCGCCTAACCTATCAAAGAAAGAGCCACCACCGGAGAAGTCGGTGTCCCTCATAAGTCTAGTTGTTCCTAGTCCCTAAGCCAAGTCATTAAGTTCCGCTACATGCTAGACTTATAATAGTGAGTGCCGGGCGCTAGCATCTTAGACACTCACCCCTAATTCTTAAGTTCATCCAAACGGTAGGTGATCGGTTGGTCAAATCGCACAAGTAGAAAGGGTCGTCATTGGTCATATCTTACCCTTCCGTCTCGGTCTACTCACTTAGGGTCAGTTGGTCATATCTCCTAAGCAACTAGCCTCTACCGCCATTCAAAACTACCGAAACAAGGGTAGCTACCAATAAACTATGCATGCATACACTTAGAAATAATTATACGGAAGCAATGTAAACGCAAATAAAACAATTAAGGAATCATAACTAGGCTAGCACCAAGAGGTGCTTAGCCACTCATATTAACCATACAAATCAATTCAATGTTTAATGTTACGAAATACATGAATCGAAAGTAAAGAAAAGATAAAATGCTAATGCTTATCGTAGGGGAGTGATTTCTCCCTTGGAGATAGCTCTGTATGCTCTTCTAGATCTGCCTTTTTCTTCTTCTCACGTTCTCTGATTGTTGTGTGTAAAATGGGATGCTTAGAAATCCTGGAAATCGTGGGTATTTATAAGCCAGATCTTGGTTACGGCGTAACTAATAAAATAGTTACGCCGTAACATATAACTTCTTCGTAATTTGCACTAGATCTGCTGGTTACGGCGTAACCTTAGAAGGGGTTACGCCGTATCTTCAATAAATCTTGGTTACGCTGTAGTTGATGCATGAGTTACGGCGTAATTATCGGTGCGCGAACCTCATTTGACCTAATATGGTTACGTCGTAATCTTTGGGAGAGTTACCGTAATCTTCGATAAGTTGGTTTTCCGAGTCACGCTTTAGTTACGGAGTAATGTGAGAGAGGAGTTACGCTGTAACTTCTTCAAAGTGAGCATACTATGATAAATCTTCAATAAACTCTCCAATTTCGCGTCTCTTTACCTCCAATGCTCGTAATTTACCTGAAAGAGGAATATAATGGAAAACAAGCGTAAATCCATATAAATGATATAAATTACAAGCATTATAGGGGGAAATTGACACTAAATATTTAGGATAATTTGATGTTATCAGAAGCCTATTTATTCGTTACATACTTACACTAGTATTTATATTTACCTTGTCTTGCATTATTTTGATTATGAGAATCAAATAATTTTAACAAGGTATTAGCAGTATCATAGCTTTTTGGGTGCTTTTTAATTGTAAAGGGTTTTCCCGATAAATGTATTACTCCATAAAACGTTTAAGTACAACGGATATGGGTGAAATCCCACATATCAGCCCATTACATATGCGATAAGGCTAACATAACTTGCAAAACTACTATTGTGAATGAAGAACGACTATAACTAGATTACATTTGACTCAATGACTTAAAACATAACCTACGAATTTTTCCGACCGAGAACCTTGATATCCTAAACATCACAGAAAGCCAATTGATCTTCTGTTAGATCATGAACATTGCACTCATCATCATCATCATCATATGACTCATATGGGTCATCATCCTTAGCTTACTTCCAGCGTTCGTACAAACTATTGGTCCCGTATCCACTCCTACTTGACTTAGAAGTCATAAAAGTCTCAGTTTCGTCATAACATGTCTCACTTCACCCTCGCAATCCTCTTCAACATTAAAACTCAAAGAACTTGATTGTATACTTGTTCCCACAGGTTTCGATGTCATTGGATTTCCATCATCACCCACTAGTACGAGCTTCCATCGAGCATTAGCTTTTCAATATCTTGAAATTTTCTAGCTAAGGAAGTTGGACTTTGATTACCAAGATGGTCATCAGCCTGATCAGTCCCTGTAAAACTTGTTCCAAGCTCTTTGCGACTCTCTCAATAGCATCATTCATACTAGGATCATCAACCTTTGTAGAGGCCACATTATATGTACTAGGAACAGAAGTCGAATCAGCCCCTACCTTGTTTGTGTCATTAGACGAACCAACCACATCTTGAACCACTTTCTTAACCAAATTTGAAAACCCCCCATTTCATCCAAACTCATCATCATTCTCAATCGTACTAAGTGCATCAAAAGGGTTAGCAATATTCGTCTCTTGTCTAGACACTTCAGATTTCTTTTTCGCACCACTTGAACTAGTACCATTCTTTTTAGAGACGGCTTGTTAGACTTGTTTCATAGGCTTAAATTGAACCTTGGAACCCATACTTTTACCACGACAAGCATTTCTAAGAGGTTGACGGAATCCATCATTGTTCGTGTTTTGCTTCTTTGGTTCATCAATAACCCGTTTTGGACATGTCATACCAGCATGCCCAAATATCATACACACACCACATCTAGGTGGTCCCATTCGTACTCCACCCTCACCGTATGAAGAACCTCTCCATCATTTTCCACATTTGAAATAACAATAACCATCCCATCCTTAAACTCCCGATCAACCCTAATATAAATCAATGTACGAGCATAATCCACCATCACCGTGTGAAGAACCTCTCCATCATCTTCCACATTTTGAATATCAATAACTATCACCTTTTTCTTTTACTTTTTCCCTCCTCCTCTCAAATCAAAAAACCACATTTCATTATCAACCTAAAACCAAGCAGAAAACAAAACTCGCACGTACCAAAAAAACGAGAAGAACTAGAACATCAATCTTCAGTTAACGTGAAACCCTAGAGACTAGGGTTTGGAATAAAGCAGCAAAAACACTAATCGCCTTCCATTATGAGACAAATAATAATAATTATGAATTAAAGTAGTGATATGATACCAAATATCCCTAACGAACAGGAAAAACTAAACACTAAGAAACCCTAAAAATATAATAAACCCTAGTTGCAACTCAACGATGAACAAGAACGAAAACAATTATTGATGATAAACCCACAAGAAGTTACTTGAGTCTCCTAGAGATGAGAAACCAAGCATGAATTATCAAACACTAAACAAATCTTAATTGCTAAAATTGAAAGAAACGAGAAAAGGATTAAAAACGATTTAGGTTATTTGGGTTTCACTTGATCGCCATATTCGCCAGAGAGGAGAGTACCGATGAATTAGTCGGGTTTGTATTTTTTGAGTACCTCACTTTTACATGACCTAATTTATTTTATGTTGTGTAACAGATTTGTTTGTTCTTGCATGATCATTAGGACCCACACTTGTCTGATCTTAAAATCGTTTTGCGCTATGTTCTGGGAACATTGAATTTTGGATCACAACTTTTATTCTTATTCGATATCGTATCTGGTTGGTTAGTCGGATGCTGATTGGTTTGGTTGCACACTACACTCACATCTATTTATGAACTGTGTTTTTCATGGAAACAACTTGTTGTCATGGTCATCGAAGTCAATATACAGTTTCTTAGTCCAATACATACACTAAGTATCATGGTGTTGCCAATGTTGTTGATGAGACTTATTGGTTACAAAAATTACTTTGTGAATTGCATTCTCCTTTGTTTTTTGCTTTGATATTGTCTCGAGGTGCTTATTCGGATGTTCATTGGGCTAGGTACCCCACCACTCAAAGTACTTCATGATAATTGTGCTTTTTTAGCAACAACTTGTTGACCTGATCATCAAAGCGTCAGTATAGGCTTTCTTGGTGCAATGAAGAGGCTAAGTATTGTGGCGTTGACAACGTTGTTGTTGAGACATGTTGATTACACAACGTACTTCATGAGTTACATTCTTCTTTGTTTTCCATTACTCTCATCTACCGTGACAATGTCAGTGTTGCCTATCTCTGTTTTAATCACGTGCAACATCAACGTACGAAGCACATAGAGATTGACATATGTTAATACAAATAAGCCGTAAAAACGTTTATTTATATTTTACGATCTTCTAATGTTTTGTCGATAACAAACATAAAATCATATTAACGAAACAAATAAAATACGTAAATGGTTTGAACTAATAGTTTCTAACATATTCACATTTTCACATAAAACACTAAAACAAGTATAAGTGATTTTATGATTTAAGTAATACATATGTACAACAACTAGTGTTTACATATTTGGGTAAAATACACACATAACTAGTATGTAGTATATTGGGTAATTTAAATGGGTAGAAACTTAAGTATCACAACCCATTGGGCAAATACATTGAATGTAGTTGGGTACAACCCAAAGCCCATAACCTATGGATCTTGACCTATAACCCATTGCATGACATCATGCTTATATCATATATGGATAATATCCATAACCCATGGTATTGACCCATACCCAATGTCTAGATACATTGAACCCTTGGTGAGCACTCAAGAGAATGTCTAGATACATTGAACCCTTGGTGAGCACTCAAGAGATACATTGTATCTAGCCAAAGATCCATGGTTCAACCCATGACCCATGACCCATAACCAAAATACCCATGGGCAAATAAGAGCGTACCACGGATCCCTAGCTTTGTGCTAGCCGGATCCCTTGTGGAAGGGATCCGTGGGATCCGGGGAACAGCAGAGAATTTTCTCTGCCATTTCTTTCCTTTTAGCTTAACACTTCACATATACTCTCTCCAAGTTTTATATCTCTCTAACCTCGGATCCAAGAGATCTATGTAGTTTGTCTTTTGTTTTGTGTGATCTTCTAGGTTCCTCTTAAAGGAGAGATCACCACTTGAAGACGTCAAGCTCAAGTCCATGAGTTGCCATGCCGTCATCATCAAGACAACTAAGGTTCTCTTGTTGATAGTTCTTACTTTATCCATAGTTTGGGTTGAAGGCATTAGTGAAGAATGCCGAAGTGTCAAGATGAAAGCATTAGTGAAAGATGTCGATCATCCGTGTCAAAGCATTAGTGAAGAATGCTAAAGGTGTCAAGACGAAGGCATTAGTGAAGGTGCCAAGCGTTGTGTCTAAAGCATTAGTGAAGGATGCCAAGAATCAAATCAAGTAGCATTTGGGAAGAATGCCTAGGTCGTATAATCGATGAGGTGCATCGTTATACATATAAGTATTTTTTTATTTCCAAGGATGGTGATATCCTTGTTGGTGTTGTAACAAGGAGTGGATCTCCTTGATATTAGGTGTTGTGTTGTGAAGGGTAGTAGTTCCTCCATAGTAATGGAACTAGGTGCTTAGCCTAGTACCTAATAAAGGGTAGGCGACGTTGTGATAGGATTAGTTCTCCTAAGGTGTGAAAGAACTCGGTGGTTAGCCTAGCACCGTATAAAGGGTAGGCGACGTTGTGTTAGGTGTGGTTCGCCTTGGTGTGAAGGAACTCGGTATTTAGCTTTGTACCGGAAAAAGGTTAAGCGGCGTTGTGAAGGCTTCTCCGCCATAAGGAGTTGGTGTAGTGTTTACGAACTCTCGAGTAGGTGACTCGGGGAGTGGAGTAGGGCAAGGAAGGTGTCCTTGTAGCCGAACCACTATAAATACTTGTGTCGTGTTGATGTGCTTCTTACTCTTTATCTTTCATTACACGTTTATATATCTATCTATCAACGTCCAACATAAACAATCAAATAGATTGACATAAGTCGATCTAAATATTTAAAAGGAAGTTTTAAAATTGGTAAAACTATTCAACCCGCCCTTCTAGTTTTCCACAATTGGTATCAGAGCTTCGTTACCAAGTTTTTTTTTGTATATTGTACTTTGAAAACTTGACACGATCCGTGTATGTTTGAAAACTACAAAGAAGGGAATTTCTTAAAACAAAAAGTCATGTTTTTAGAAATCATCATATGTTGGATAGTGATAGATCATTCTAACTTTTTCCTTTGAGAAGTCTTCATACTAGGATTTGGGTATCTTAGAAGATCATGAAGTATTTCGCGTCTATGGTTTCTAAAACCATAAAAAGGGAATATAGCAAAGGATTGGGGTATCTTAGAAGATCATGAAGTATTTCGCCTATGGTTTCTAAAACCATAAAAGAGGATATAGCAAAGGTATGTTTTCTTAGTTACATTTTTTCAAAAACGTGCTAAATTGCTTGTGGACAAAATGGTGATATATGCTTCTATCTTATAATAAGCATAATATGAAAAGTGTTTTAGTGATTTTTTCGTTGAAGTTTGGTTGTTAGATATCTTGTTAATCAAGCTTGAATAAAGGTAAAATGAGTAATATAACTTCACTAAAAGTCTACAAAGACTAAACCTTTTCGCCGGGTCAAAACGTACATTTTGTAATTGCAGTCGATCCGCGGATCCTCAGTTACATCGGACGGATCCTCAAGCAAGGGATCCGTGGGATCCGTGAGGTACAGTAAGACGCTTTTGTCCGAATTTCAAAATTGTAACTTTTAACCGTAAGTCGTGCCACCCATCGCTTTAAAGGTATTTGAGTCTACTTTCATTTAAAATGATTTCATAAACCGACTCAAAACAATAATTTACGTAATCATTGATTAATAATAGAAATTCATTTTTGGTCATAACTTTTGCACAAACTTTTGATCTAATTGGAGACGGAAGTTTTCGCTTTTGAATAACAATGTGTCCTCTATTGAAATTAAGGTTTTGATCATATTTATAAATATAAAATAAACTAATCAAGCTTGGTATACATGTTTATATTTAACACAAAGCGATGAAAAGAACTTTCGTATGTGTGACAACTCGAAATTTCAGGTCATTTCTCAAGTTTCACTATTTCATCATTTATCGTAAACTGGGTTTACGAGTACCAAATTCGCGTAACCTTAATGGTTTAGCTGCGAATTCATGAACAATAATCAAGGACATTTCATATAGACTAGGTTTAGTCTACATTTCATTGGCATCATTATCATCACGTTAGTTCATTCATGATTTTGCATTTCACAATAAACGCGTAATTTTCATATTAAATAAACGCTATCGCGTAATTAATTATTTTGAACAATTGATCCGATACTTCCAAAAAAAAAATTATCCCGATATATTTTTATACTTACATTAAGTTTATAAAAATAATATTATGAGTTTATCCAGTGTTTTAAATTTATTTTGTATATAAATTGTGAAATTTATATTATTACGACGGTTTTCTTAAAAACTACACGATAATTATTATTTCACTCAAATTTTGCAAGAAATGTATTTTTACAATTTTTATGACCTCAATATATTTTACTTTGATCCGTTAAAATTTATTTTTAGATAACGCTACCCTAAATGCTCAAATGTATATACAAGTTACTACTATCCTCAAATAACTTACATCTAACTTACACTTATACATCTATATACAAAATAAAAGAAAAAAATATGTATTATTAATATATACCCCTTGTCGACACGGGGGGATGATTTTCAAGATATGCTAGATTTCAAGATTTCTCATTATATACTTCTACACTCAATCTTCTTACACATTCAATCACATTATTACAAAGTAAAAGTCAAGTTTTTTCATCTCTTCTTTTCTCTCAAAATTGCAGCCAAGGGATCAAAAGGAAGATTCATTCCAAGATTTCAAGTCAAGTTTAATTAAACACTAGTCTCATTTGTTGCAAGGTTTTGTAATACAAACCTCAGTGATTAGGAAAACACTTTGTCCATAAACCTCATCATATCACTAGTAAGCATTCATATTCATATTTTTATTTCATATTCATTTTCATGGTCATATCATTTTATTTGAGAAACATGCAAGTCTCATGATGTTTATACCATTTTAAAGGTTTTAAGGTTTTTATGTGTTAAATATATATAATCCATCCTATAAATTACTCCTTGTTATATTTTAGTTTTGGTGATGTCTAGGAACCCATGACACCCTAAGAAGGTGTATGGTAGGATTAGAATAGCTTCGGAGTTGTTTTGAATGGGTTAGAATAGGTTTGGCGCGAGAAAAACTCATTTCGACACGTTTTGAAAAGGGTCTGTCCTTAAAATTAAATTCTGGAAAATCCGACAGTGAGCAAAAATATTTGGCCTAGATATTTAGAAAATATACTTTAAAACGAAACCGTGGCCGCTTGAACGGATTAAAACGGAGTTATAACGAAGAAGTTATGAATTTTTCAATTTGGCGACGAAAAATACAAAATCCTGAAAATTTCAGCAAACTATATTTATTTTGTACGAGTCAAAAATGAAGCTTGGACGTTGTAAATTATGTCGATTTGTTAAAATATGTTAGTATACTTGATACGGGTTAAGGATCTTTAAAACGTAGAAAACGGATTTGTAACGACTAAATTACACATGTTTATAAAAGTTGCAGTAATTATTATCATATAAGAAAACTATAAAACATTTCTAATAAACAAGTTTTGCGGCAAAAACTAGTACCAAGTAAAGGTTGTTTTTTTAACATTGAATTAGAACTCTTTATGAAGTAAAGTCTTCTAGTAAAAGTGAAATCGCCAAGTATACTTTCCAAAATGTCCGATAGTTTGATTAGCGGAGTTGTACTGAATTAATTACGGTTGCTCAAACTTTGCCGAAAAACCATCATTAAACTATATTTTGGACTAAAAGTACCATATTTAACCTCTATTTTCTTTATGTTCGAGACATCTAGGATGAAAACTCATGTACTAAAACTTTGAGATTATCATACGAGCTTCCCAAAACCGTTGAGTTTGTTTCCTAACACTTGACGTGCACCATTTTACGACTAGCTTTTCAAGGCCGTTTTAGTCACTTCCATGAAATTTCCAACGACATT
Source organism: Chrysanthemum lavandulifolium (assembly GCA_022545495.1). Classification (NCBI taxonomy): domain Eukaryota; kingdom Viridiplantae; phylum Streptophyta; class Magnoliopsida; order Asterales; family Asteraceae; genus Chrysanthemum; species Chrysanthemum lavandulifolium. Next base: position 200,555,978 of record CM040244.1, read on the forward strand.
ATTTTACGATGAAAAGTTATAATTTCATAATAAATCATTACGAAACTATTGTAGGATGTCATTTTGACGTAAATACTTGCAAGGTGATTTAAGATTGGTCAAGACGTTAAAAGATTATATTTTCGACGAGAAGTATTGTTTTCAAAAATTCATAAGTGGTATAAATATCATCCGAATTGCATGCATAACATTACATCATGACTTATTATATATCATATCATTCATAATAGGTCGCAGCTAGAGATTCACGCTACATTTCGTTGTACTCACTTTTGTCTTTGCATCATTTCATCAAGTGAGTCATAGCCCTACTCTTTAATTGTTTTGAATTACTTTTGGGGAGATACATGCTCAACTATTTCTATGACCATCATGACTAATTGCAAACTATATGTTTATCCGAATCGAATGTTTAGTCATATTCTATATCATAAATCATGGAACTAAATGTCTTGGTATTATCGCGAACTAAATGTCTTGGTATTATCATTGAGCTAAATGTCTTGGTATAATTATTGAACTAAATGTCTTGGTATTATCATTGAGCTAAATGTCTTGGTATAAACATTGGAACTAAATGTCTTGGTATAATTATGTCAAGTAATCATGATACATTAAGTCATGCACTATTATGTGAATTCATTTGACATCATGCGCTTGAACATAAGCTATGCACCTTTTAGGCGAAGGTTGCAAACACACAAAGTTGCAAAATTTGTATGGGCGGAACTTGAACCGAGTGGATTTACAATGCCTTTGTCGCATAAACGATTTTGAAAGGCTTTACATTCCAACACAAACTCTATGAACTCACTCAACCTTTGTGTTGACACTTTTAGCATGTTTTATCTCGGTATCTAAGGCATACACTTCATGGCATGCATGTGGACTTATCATAGAGTCGTGGTGACGACGCGTCTCTCATGGGATTTATGCACTTTAAAACATCGCTTGAATTGCAACAAACTTATTTCCGCACAAGTTGATTTTCATTTGGGACCTACACTTTGTAAACTCGATTGTTTTATTAAATCAAACGATGTATTTTCCAAACGACACTTTAGGTCGCTCAATATAACTCGTGATTGTGATGCTATGACAATCAACTCCAAGGAATTCCATTCACGCAAAAGTAATTGGGGTGTGACAAGATGCTATGCTAAATGATAAATTGTCTTTTTGCATTACTTGATTATTTGCTTATCTCAAATAGCTTTGTGCTTGTTTGATTGAATAGCATATGTGGTTTCCTTACCTTGCTATTCATTCTCTTGTTTGTCGATTTAGTAATATTCTACTAATCAATGTGCTATTTGAAGGAGTGTTTGGAATAACATCTAGTTGTGTCGAAAATGTTAGTTTAGATACTTAGATAAGTCATATAGGTTGAAAATGTTTAAAACATATAACACACTAAATGGATTTTTGATTGAGTTTGTCATGTGTGCAACATAAATGTTTTATGTGCTTATATGATTTCTTTTGTTCTTGTATCGTTTTCTAAAAACAACAAGAATGTACATCGGATCATAACCTACACTTGTGTTGATGATGTACTCTCCCATTTTCCTTTTCATGATCGCTCTCCAAGCTTCATAGTAGGATTGACAACTTGATTATTTCATCCGATATACTCAAGTAAATTATTTTGCAACGCAAATATAATTATTCTTATCCGAAAGTTCAAACTCAAAGCTTTCCAACAACATATGTTGAACTAGCTCATCCAACCATTTTTTGTTGTTTACCATATGGACAACTTTTAAACTTATTTTTAACATGACGCCTTCGTCACCTTAGTTGTCTCAAGTATAATATTAAACGAAGCAAAGTATCGTCATTGTTACTCTTCGATAGGCCATTGTAGGAATATAAATTTTCCTAACTTGAGAATGAATACGGAGAACTTATTGCACTAGAAACTCAATTTGACCTAACGGTTGAATTGCTTCCTTGATAGAAGTTGGGTATGTGGAATCACCCGTAAAATGGTCGTGTTTAGCCGTAATTGAGCACCGCTAGTAACATCCTCATATTCATTCTCTCACTTGGGAAATTTATACTCCTATGTTTTCCTAAAGTAAGTTTACAATGGAAATACTTTGCATTGTCTTAGGATTACTAATCAAACAAGTTGTAAAATTAATTTTTCTTTTAGTTAATCACAACCACTTGCCTCATCAAGCGATTATCTTGCTTTGATCGAGAAGAGCTACATGACTTCATGGACGAAGTTCATTGTATGCTAATCACCATCCGTAATGACTATACATAGTTCATTGCTTCCGTTGGCCAAAACAACCCTACTGTCTTGAACACCATCATCTACTCTGCATGCCATTGTTAATACAAACGATTTACTAATCTAGATCGTAAATCTATTTTGAGCTTCTTGAATAGCGGTTGTTAAGTTTGATAAACCTATGTGTTACTTGTGAGCTAGATCTCATTTAATTGCTTATGTGCTATTTCTACATGCTCTTAGTATGTTTTACTTGTATACATGTATGCTTACTGTAGAGATCATTAGCCTCTAAGTTCGATACTTAGAACAAACGCTCACTATTAAGTAAAACTGTCCCAGATGCCGGATCCCTAGTTTGTAACTATCTGGATCCCTCAAGTGAAGGATCAGTGGGATCCGGGCAAATAGAAGTGGAGTTTCAATCCTTTACACCTCAAACCATGTTCCTAGATTACTTTACACTAGCTGAACTTAATACTTTAGGATGTCTTAAGTCCTTCTCAAGCTTAGTAAGCTTCACACTTACTCATAGCTCATTAAGGATCACACTCAAAGTGCTTTTCGATCTATCGTTTCACCTAAACTCATTACTCTTCCGCTCTCTAGATCACTCATTATTTCTCACATGATCTCTCACATCTAGGCTTAGAAATCTTTCGATTATGTCAAAATTGATCATAATCATCCTTACCTCTAAATTGGTCGAAATGGATCAAATTGTAGTTCTTCCACCTTAAAACCTTTAGGATCTTCTCCACGACATTATCCTAAGTCACTATCTGATCACTAGGATCATTTAGCTTCATTTGACACTCTCAAGATTTTAGTGTCATCTTTGTTCATTCATTGGTACTCACGAAAGTTCCAATTTCTTCCATATAAGGCAATTATTAGCTACATCACTCATCGCCTTGAACATTTAAGTACCCTTCCATTTAAAGACACTTAGGAGAACTGAAACACTCAAAAGGTATAGGCTTTAGACATTTCAAACATCACTTCTATCCTTTCCTAGTCACGAGAGCCGGATCCCTAGGATTAGCCTAGACGGATCCCCATTGGTGGGAACCGAGGATCCGGTGATGATTTATGTCAACTCTTGCTCGAGCAGTCATTTCAAGCTCATCTTGCTAACTTGAACACTCCACCTCATCCTAATTAAATCCCTAGATCGCTTAAACTCGAAGTTGACTCTTGTGCATGCTAATCATCACATTCCAAAGGATATTAGAGACTTAAGTCTTGAATGCACTTGCCAAATCCTTCCCTTTATAAGTCATCTTGCTAGAATTCCTTAGTCATCAAACACAACATAATTCTCAGCATTTAGAAACCTTTTCCTTAGTCATTTCATCATGAGGAAAGCTCCTAGTGCTAACTCATCCAACCAAGAACCTTGCTTGTATTGTACACGAAATTTCCTCAACCGAATCATCTCCGGTTAAACCCACAAATGGTAGGATTTCCCATCCACCGAATCATCATCCGTAAGAGATAATAGTGCCAGAATCTGACCTCAACAAACCCATTCAACAATTGCCAAGAGAACCGCAATAATTAGCATTAAACCTTTTAGGTTAGAAAAGGGATCATCGAGCTCTAAACCAAACGTACCTAGTTCTAGCAAAACGCCTAAACCTTCATTCCTAGAGCATGGACTTCACCAAGCCTCTCTATTCATTAGAGCATTCACCACCGAGAACTTCCCATTCACCAACCTTCTCGTTAAAATAGGAACCACCTACATCACCAACTAGTCCATCGTTGGAAACAAGGAACCACCAAGGACTTGATCATATGTAGGAATTTCCATTACCACCACTCTCATTCCTAGTAGAACCTCATCCTAAATTACTCAATGTACCTCCACCATCATTTATAGAACCTCCTCAAAACATCCTGTTCCTAATCAAGACAATAATTGCTCTAATTGTCTAATCACCCAAGAACTTATTCAAGAAGTACGCAATGAGTTGCATTTCATGTTTAATTATCTTCTTGAAAGATTGGACCAAATCAACAAGTCTACTCATCCCTAGACTCAAGCACATTGTTGCTTCTTAAGCTTTGGTCACTTATTAGTATTAGTAGAATATGGCTAAATCATTCTCTTAGTTTTTAGAGATTTGTTGATCATCTCTTATGTTTTATTGAATGATAGTTTACTTGCCATATTGCATTGAGTATATGTTTGTTGGATGAATACATATCTCATTTTGATGTTAACATTACTTGTTACATCACCATTGCTTGAATTTAATCATCACCATACGGATCCTCAAAATTGCCTAGACGGATCCCTACTAGGAGGAACCGTGGGATCCGTGAGACAGAAAAACTATTTTTCTACTAACTTGGATCACATATGCAGAAATTGTGCATTATACTTGTTTTCTAACCTTTGTTTTGCGCTTATTCAATCTACACTTGAAGTCTTTTGACACCCCAAAGCTAGGGGAGCTTTGTGTCAAAACAATACTTTGCAAATTACTTGCAATATTAGGATTACATTTTTGACATCCCTTTGCAAAATTGCAATCAACAAGGGGAGCACATTCGTCACTTAGACGAAATCTCTTGCAAACTTAGTTGCAAACAAACTAGCTTAGCATTACTTTCTTGACGCCTTACATAGGGATGGACTCGTCAGGGGAGTAAAAGACGAGATTCGCTCCGTTACTTGCTCTTTATTTTTTCTTTCACATGTTTTCCTAAAACAATGTGTCGCTTTTTCGGCGCTCTTTTGTTTCGACAAAAGGGGAGAAGAAAGTAAACCACAAATTCAAACTTTACAATTTTAGCTTTTCTTTAAAATAATTTTATGTTTTGTCATCAACAAAAGGGGAGATTGTTAATACAAATAAGCCGTAAAAACGCTTATTTATATTTTACGATCTTCTAATGTTTAATCGATAACAAACGTAAAATCATATTAACGAGACAAATAAAATACGTAAATGGTTTGAACTAATAGTTTCTAACATATTCACATTTTCACATAAAACACTAAAACAAGTATAAGTGATTTTATGATTTAAGTAATACATATGTACAACAACTAGTGTTTACATATTTGGGTAAAATACACACATAACTAGTATGTAGTATATTGGGTAATTTAAATGGGTAGAAACTTAAGTATCACAACCCATTGGGCAAATACATTGAATGTAGTTGGATACAACCCAAAGCCCATAACCCATGGATCTTAACCTATAACCCATTGCATGACATCATGCTTATATCATATATGGATAATATCCATAACCCATGGTATTGACCCATACCCAATGTCTAGATACATTGAACCCTTGGTGAGCACTCAAGAGAATGTCTAGATACATTGAACCCTTGGTGAGCACTCAAGAGATACATTGTATCTAGCCAAAGATCCATGGTTCAACCCATGACCCATGACCCATAACCAAAATACTCATGGGCAAAAAGGAGCGTACCACGGGTACCTAGCTTTGTGCTAGCTGGATCCCTTGTGGAAGGGATTCGTGGGATCCGGGGAATAGTAGAGAATTTTCTCTATACATAGTGAGCCATTTCTTTCCTTTTAGCTCACCACTTCACATATACTCTCTGCAAGTTTTATATCTCTCTAACCTCAGATCCAAGAGATCTATGTAGTTTGTCTTTGTTTTGTGTGATCTTCTAAGTTCCTCTTAAAGGAGAGATCGCCACTTGAAGACGTCAAGCTCAAGTCCATGAGTTGCCGTAGCCGTCATCATCAAGATAACTAAGGTTCTCTTGTTGATAGTTCTTACTTTCTCCATAGTTTGGGTTGAAGGCATTAGTGAAGAATGCCGAAAGTGTCAAGATGAAATCATTAGTGAAAGATGCCGATCATCCGTGTCAAAGCATTAGTGAAGAATGCTAAAGGTGTCAAGATGAAGGCATTAGTGAAGGTGCCAGCGTTGTGTCTAAGGCATTAGTGAAGGATGCGAAGAATCAAATCAAGTAGCATTTGGGAAGAATGCCTAGGTCGATAATCGATGAGGTGCATCGTTGTACATATAAGTATTTGTTTATTTCCAAGGATGGTGATATCCTTGTTGGTGTTGTAACAAGGAGTGGATCTCCTTGATATTAGGTGTTGTGTTGTGAAGGGTAGTAGTTCCTCCATAGTAATGGAACTAGGTGCTTAGCCTACTACCTAATAAAGGGTAGGCGACGTTGTGATAGGATTAGCTCTCCTAAGGTGTGAAAGAACTCGGTGGTTAGCCTAGCACCGTATAAAGGGTAGGCGACGTTGTGTTAGGTGTGGTTCGCCTTGGTGTGAAGGAACTCGGTATTTAGCTTTGTACCGAAAAAATGTTAAGCGACGTTGTGAAGGCTTCTCCGTCATAAGGAGTTGGTGTAGTGTTTACGAACTCTCGAGTAGGTGACTCGGGGAGTGGAGTAGGGCAAGGAAGGTGTCCTTGTAGCCGAACCACTATAAATACTTGTGTCGTGGTGATGTGCTTCTTACTTTATCTTTCATTACACGCTTATATATCTATCTATCAACGTCCAACATAAACAACCAAATAGATTGACATAAGTCGATCTAAATATTTAAAAGGAAGTTTTAAAATTGGTAAAACTATTCAACCCCCCCTTCTAGTTTTCCACAACATATATTTTTGTTCGGATTTATACTGACTAGTGTGGTGCGCGTTTTACGTGTTCCTTATCGTTACCAATATGCAGATATATTCACCAAAGACTTGCGTTCCATGCCTTTTGACAAGTTTCATGCCAGTTTGAGGGTCTGGCCTACTCCCGCTCCAATTGGAGGGGGGGTTAGTGGCTATTATGTGTTTTCCATCTTGTTAGTTGATTGTCGGCATAACACATTTAGATTATGAGAATGATATTAAGGTACCGGATCCATTGCAAAGTCACATGAATTTTCAAAGTCTAAAAAGTAATCTCCACCGTTGGATGAGATCTAGTCAACTACCTTATTTTTTTAATTAATTTCGGTCAAAGGGGTTGAGTAGTAATTTGACCAATTTTTTCATTTTTCACCTCAAACTTTAAACGCACATATTTCTTAAACGACAAACTTTTAGAAAAAACTGATTTCACCATAATTTCTAAAATTTTATCCTCTTTAATTTGGTATAAATTTTGTTAAAAATTTTGAAACTTTTTTATTCACATACGAAATGGGTGTTAGTTTTTTTGATTTTTTGGGCATTTTTTGCCTTATTTTTTACCCTCATAAATGTTGATTCGTGAAAAACCTAAAACATGAAAGTTATAGACTTTGGTTCACTCTCTACATGGGTTTTTGAATCACTCAAATCCAATGTCATATGAGTAAGATATCACCCGTTAAAGATGACGTTTTACTTATATTTGTTGCACAAAAGGTGTTTGATGAAATGTCTAGCTTAGATTTTTAGCGTTTAAACTGCGTCAAATGCTCTAATTTTTGTAGCACAACGCATTATTAATCATTTTATTAATATAAGAATAAAAAGCGATGTTTTAATCATTTTTAATAAAGAAATATATGTTTTGTTCATCGCTTAGTCTTTGTTCATCGATTAGTATTGTTCATCAATCAATCTTTGTTCATCAATAACCTTGTTCAAGAATGATGAGGTGATGAACAATATTAACTCATGAACGGTATCAACTGATGAACAAAGACTAACTGATGAACACTTATGAATAATATATAGATTGGTGTTGTCTTGTTCATCAGTTAATGTTGTTCATCATTTCATCAACAAGACTGATGAACTGATGAACAATATATAGATTGGTGTTGTCTTGTTCATCAGTTCATCAAAAAGATTGATGAACTGATGAACAAGACTAACTGATGAACAACATTAATCTACATGTTGTTCATAAGTGTTCATCAGTTAGTCTTGTTCATCAGTTCATCAGTCTTGTTGATGAACTAATGTACAAGACAACACCAATCTATATATTGTTCATCAGTTCATCAGTCTTGTTGATGTCTTGCCGATGAACTGATGAACAACATTAACTGATGAACAAGACAAGACCAATCTATATATTGTTCATAAGTATTCATCAATTAGTCTTTGTTCATCAGTTAATGTCATTCATGAGTTAATGTTGTTCATCACCTCATCAGTCTTGAACAAGATTATCGACGAACAAAGACTAACTGATGAACAAAACATATATTTCTTTATTAAAAAAATGATTAAAACATCGCTTTTTGATTCTTAAATTAATAAAATGATTAATAATGCGTTGTGGTACAAAAATTAGAGCATTTGACGCAATTTAAACGCTAAAAATCTAAGCTAGACATTTCATCAAACACTTTGTGTGCAACAAATATGACTAAAATGTCATCTTTAACGTGCGCTATCTCACTCAAAGCATATCGGATGTGAGTGATTCAAATTTCTGGGTAAAGAGTGAACCAAAGTCTACAACTTTCATATTTTTAGTTTTTCACGATTCGGCATTATGAGGTTAAAAATTAGGGTCGAATATGTAAAAAAATCAAGAAAATTAACACCCATTTGATATGTAAAAAAACAGTTTCGAAATTTTTAACAAAAATTCATACCAAATTAAAGAGGATTAAATTTTAGAAATTATGGTGAAATCGGTTTTTTCTAAAAGTTCGTCGTTTAAATTTTATGTGCGTTTAAATTGTGAGGGTGAAGTTAAAAAATGGATTAGTTACCAAATTGCCCCTGGTCAATGTGAAGAAAGAGATATGTGGGTTTTGTTTAAATCCTAGACGTAGGACTGTATTTAATTAAGATTGAATGGTCACAATTACATTTTACGTTTTTTATTTTGTTAGTACTTTTTACATGATCTCAACTCATGATATTAAACTAACATTTACAGTTCTTATTTACTTTCAATCTAAACATTAAATTAGAAGTGTCTCCACAATTTTAAATGCATTTCAAGCTTTATGTTTTTAGGCAAAGTACAACTTCTTCTTCTTTTCTTTCAATGGGAAAGTTTTTATTATAAAAAAATAATATAAAAATAAAATAAAAAATCAACTCATTTACATGGAGAAGATGAGTCAATAGAAATGTACAACCACATAAGCCACAAAAAAGCCAAGACAATTGCTAAAACTAAAAAAGAACACATATAATAAACTCTAAGCCTTACAGCTCGAAGACTAAGAAGGACTAAACAATGCTAAACATAGATTTGTGATTCTACGAATCCCAGCTCCAATTAATATTATGACATTTATAGATATCCAACATAAAGACAAATTCTGGATCTCAAAAAACAATATTTGGCGGTTCCTTAGATAGGCTAAATATTTATCATTTCTCACCTTCCAAATCCACCAAAAACATGTTTGCATCACTCCCACTAAGCTTGAACTTACATAGATGATTGCATATTCTTAAACTTGCACTTTGAGCAGCTCTTTTTTTTCCTTTTTTTTAAATAAATAAACTAGTTTAATCCAACCAGAGTTGATTTGGGCACACCAAAACCCATTAATGACCCAAAAAGATCTAGCATAGAGACAAGTGATCATAAGGTGATTTGTAGATTTAAAGGACTTAATTGTAAATTGAGAAAATATTCGAGTGTAAATCCGCACCTTACTAGATAATTAAATCTTGTAACTTTATTTTTACTTTACAATTCTATGTTTATAATTGTTAAAATTTTGAACACCATGATTATTATTATTATGATTAAAATTATTTTGTTTTCCAAAATCAGCAGGGTTCCAATGAGTTTAAAACACTTGTCTATAGTATGACCATTAAACCCACAATGTTCACAAACTAGTAAAGGACCACTAGTAGTCCTGATAACGCTACACGCGTCGTTCGGGGTCAAAGGAACTTCCTTTTCATCGAAAAGTTTTCAACACCCTAATGAACCTAATCGTAGTGTAGTATTAGGGTAAGCCACGGAATTGATATCGCTCTCTAGGGAATAGGAATGATAGTGAGAAGTTACTACGCTAAGTATGGGGTTGAGGAAGATTATTTTTTTTATCTTTTTATGTTTTTAGGAAATGGAAAGGTATGAATCTCGGGGTTTGGATTTGGGGGTTTGGTATTTCTACCGATTACTTCTACTTATCTAATTATGTGTATGTAGTCTATGTCTATTAATGTGTGCTTGTATGATAGTTAAAAATGTATTTGCTTAGGCTTGATTACTCCCTAGTTATCTCCTATTGGTGGTTGAATTCTCGCGTCCTTATTCTTAATTGCGTTGTGTCTCTAAGGTCGTAGGGTATGCGTTTATCCCTAACTCTTTGAAGCTACCAAAGGTTAATGACTACAAAATCTCAAGGATTCATAAACTTTAACTCTAAGGTATTCTTTGAATGACTTGTCTACAATTACTCTAGGCGATTATAAGCTAAGGTTCATCAAAGATCAATCAAGCATTACAAACACAACGAATGACCTATCGCAATACTAGGTCAATCACAATTAAGATAAGATACAACCAATCAATATTCAATAACTAAGTTTCATATTACCTAAGCAAACACACAAGTAAATTAGCCAGACATGGGGAACATGCAAGCATACACACAATCAAAGGAAGACATAATTAAATTAATGAAGTAAAACACTTATCTTGATGTAAGATAGGGTATGGAACCCTAAAATACTGTACAAGATAGCCTTGGTTCGGTTTAGGTTTTTACTCCAAAAGACTACACACTGAAAAACTACAAAATTCGGATTATATATATAAGATTACACATATGACGGCGCCACCTTTAATTTGTGACGCCGCCGGGTCACCGTTATTAGGGTTTCGCCTTGGCCACGTTATCATTATGACGGCGTTACCTTATGTCCGTGACGCCGTCGCCTTGAGTCTCGACGCCGTCTCGATCAAATCTAGGCCGTCCCGAGTCATGCGACGCCTACTCTTTAAAACCCGATGCCGCCACTTGAAAATAAGCAATTTGGCTATTGTATCGTCACAAAACATCTTCGACGGCGTCACAGTATAACCCGACGCCGTCCCTTCGGCCCAAAGCACTGAGTGTCTCGATTCTTGACTTTGGCCATTTTCTTCAGATATTCATGCCTTTTCGTCCGAATAAGTGTCATTCCAGAATTTGCCTTCAAGATACCTAAAAGTGAAAAGGAACGATATTAAGTAATAATGGATACAAAAGTGATCAAATAAAGGCTTAAACGACCCTCAAAAGGTACATTTAAAACCTTATCAAATATCCCTACACTTGGTATTTGCTTGTCCTCAAGCAAATGTGCTTTTAGCCAATCAATTTATAAGTTAGAGGTCATGAAGCATTAGTTTAGACCGATTCACAACACATATAAGCCCCAAAAGTCATAACAAGCACGGAATTACATACTAGCACCTCACATGGGGTGTTGGGATACTCACATCTCTCGGTGTATATGAAATATAACAAGTTGGAAATGGAAGATAAACACTCATTAACCGGTCCTAGTACATAGATTACCATAGGCTTGAGACTAGATCAAACCTCCATCGCTTTGGCGTAAGCACCTAGGAAAGACTATCTAAGAGGTCTTTTAAAGGGTTATAATGATAGGCTTACGGTAGGGAAACAAAGGGTTTGGTGGGATAGGCTATTTAGTGGTGGCAAGTCAAAAATCTTTATGTTACAAGCATGCGAAGAATGGCGTTGCTAAGCCAAGACTCGACACTCTAAACTCTAGATAACTGAAACAAACAAACATAAATTAAAAGATAGATTTAGGATGATAGCCCGTATGTTTTTCTCAATTTTTTTTTCATACACTTTTACTCTACCATCCTCTACGATAACATCAAAATGAAAGGGATTTATAGGCACATCCCTACACTTGAGTTTTTATTACTCTAACACTAATTTGACCCAAATTAAAAAGATCAAAACACTTGGAGTACATTATTATGCAAATAAAGGGAATTTGAATTTAACGCCCCTTCCGTCATCTCATAAAATTTAACTTTTCCCATGAGTCCCAATCGTCCCAAAACTGTGTACAAAGGATATGACTCGACTTAGCAACTTATGCAAGCAACTAGATAATTGAACAAAGGGTTAAGTGTGATAACAATAATGCACTAAAAGTGAGTGCATACAAGGTAGGCTAAGGCGATTTGGGTGTACATTTGGGGTGGATTGTAAACAATGCTCTTCATTGATATTCCGAAAACCGAAACATCACGAGAACCGCGAAAAGGATAGGCTCGAGGGGTTAACTAGGGTATCGTGTACTAAAGATGAGTACAACGCAAGGGTGTGGGGAATTACTCAACCGATGTGGAAGAAGTAATTATATTACGGTATCAAACAAGGGTTATCCTAATGCCTCTTATCATTTAGTTATTCCTAACTACACAAGTGTAGTCTTACTAGCGATCTCGGATGCATCACAAAACAAGTTCTAGAATCTATTATACTACCGGTTCACACTCTAAGCATTAAAGATGAATGCTTTAATTCCTACTAATCTAAGGCGATCCTCACATTTTGGGTGGAATTTAAGTGGTAAAGGGTTTTGTGCTAGTCATATAATTTCCTATCCATGAGACGCTTTATTAAGACTAATGGCCCACCCTATATGTCATGAAAATTTTAAATTTGGTGCTAAAATTACCCTAACCAATATTTCTCATGGTTTATTACACAAATAAAATTGGGCAAGGCAAATATTCAAGGATAAGCATAGTTTCAAAGTTCAAGTTTTATTTTCCCTCCCTACACTTAAACTGAACATTATCCCCAATGTTCCCCGAAAGTATCAAAGTTATGATAATGGAAGGTAATTAACAACGAAAGAAACTAGTACTCCCCTGATTAGCTCGGTAGGATCCGTTTGAAGCGATGGTTACATCTTTCTTCTAGAAGAATGTTTGCGTGAAAAGCTCCTTCTCATCTTATGTATCTTCTTCTTGATAAATTAAACCTGCACATTTGAAGAAAACAAACGAAACCTTAGCGTAAAATCGGCGGTAACAATATATATAGGACTCTACTAAACTAGGATATAATGCTTGTGGAATGGATGTTTACGAATTTCGGAAAATTAAGACCGAAAATTCCAAAATTTATAAGTAGCTCGAAAACGAGAAAAGTAATCATTGTTTATGCTCCTTCCCGATGGCGTCGGGATCGCGCCGTCGATCTCGATCCCGACGCCATCGGGTTATCCCGACAAAACCGGTCTCGATTTTCGAAAAAATTAAAAATTTACATCTTTAGAATCGAAAATTTCCGCAAAACATCCATTATGACTCGATACAAGCATTTGACTCGAACAAACACACATGTATATCTTTTAATTAATTGTAATTCTCATGTTTACGTTTCTTTTGAAAACGTGTGTAATCCTCCCTACACTTATCCCTTATGTAAAATACCTTTATATGTAATTAAGACGAGGTTAAAGACAAAATAAAGCATTTTACAAATTTAAACATGAGAATACACAATCAATAAAAGATACACGACACACAAACAAGCAAACAATTAAGCATGGGTTGCCTCCCACGAAGCGCTTTTCTTTATTTATGAGTCTTGTAGCTAGACTCGAAGTCGTGCCCCTACGTGACTTCATTACCGTCACCTTCTTCCTCATGACGGTCTCTAGTGGGTGATTCCATGTTGTAGAAGTGCCCTATGATGCACCTTTCTAAGAGTTCGTCCTCTCCCCACTCAGTTCTATATTCCGGTCCTAAGTTCAAGCAATCCTTATGGAAACCGAAAATCTTGGCCATAACATAATCCACTCCTTTCTCCTTATCCTTCTCATTCCTATAGTAGACCGATAGTTTAAGTTCCTTTTCATCATTGAAGAGTGTTGAAAATTTCTCAATCTTAAACGGCATTTGGTAGGCTACATCATCGGTCTCATCCTTGAATGGCACTATTCCTAACGATTGATCATGAGTCATCCCGGTGCTTTCTATGAAAGGTTTCCCTGGAATAACGTGGGACAAGCTAGGATCTATGGTCGTACTAATATCATCCACTATTATGAAATCCGTAGGAAACGTGAAACTACCTACATACACAGGCGATCCCTTAATTCTACCAAGAAAATTGCAACTAACCCTAGGATTATCGGGATCTTTCCTAGTTGGGATAGGCTTCTTCATTACCCAATTATAGTAGGTGCTAGTCATTATGTTTATTGGGGACTTGCGGTCAATGTAGGCCTTTGCCACGAAAAGGTGTCCTATGCAACATGGTATGTTAAGATTCCAAGGGTTCCCAAACTTGATCCTAGGGCTTCTCCTAACATACATGTGACGGAGGTCACGCACTAAGTGAGGGTGGCGAGATAGTTCTTCTTCCGTAGGAAACTTATTGAAATAGTCATTGTCTACTTCATCTACTTCCTCGGTTGTTTCATTCCTAGGTTTTTCACTAACCTCAAGTATCGTTTCATGGTTCGCTTCGTCATTTGTTCTATTAGGTTTCACAAAGGTGATGGTATTGATGAATTGAACGTGCTTAGCTAGCTTACTTGGGTCCTTAATCTCTACACTGGGAGTTTCGGGAGTTGAGATAGCATTAACCTTCCTATCACTATTGGTCATGGCTTTCAAGAGGTTATCTATCTTTCTATCCATCTCGGCTTGTTGTTGGTTAAAACGGTCCGAGAGCTTAGCTATTTGAGCTTCTTGGGATGCGACTAGGTGTTGCAACATCCCCTCAATGTTTTGTTGGTTAGGGCCGTGAGATGGGGCCATGAGAAATCATTGGATGTGAATTCTTTGGTTTGTCCCCAATAAAAGTCGGGCTTGCCCTTCCATGCTTCTCGGGCGTCATTAAAAGTCCTAGGTCCGGGTGTGGTAGGGAATCTTCCTCCCGTTCCATTAGTACGCGAGGATGCGTAGTCAATGGAAGCTTGTTCGGGGAATCTTGTGCAAGTACGCGTGTTATGAGGACTATTACACGACTCACACGAGGAAGAAACTTTGTTCACTTGGCGTGAAGACTTAGTATTTTCGTAGGAGCTCATTAGGAATTTAACTTGATCTTCAAGCTCGAGCATCCTACGGTCGGAAGATTGTGAGTCAATGGGAGGCAAGGAGATTGCCTTTACGGTTTTGGGCAACTCACGGGGGTCATTCCAACTTTCATTGTCATAGAGAGCAAGGTCCTCTATGATACCCCATGATTCTTCCGCGGTGAGATCACTAAGTTTTCCACCGGCCGCTTGGTCAATGGATCGCTTGGTGGGGAAGTTGACATGATCATAGAAGAGTTGGACTTGAAGCCAAAGATCAATGCCGTGATGAGGGACTTTATGGAGTAAGTCCTTGAATCGAGTCCATGCTTCAGAGAGATTCACCTTGACGTTGTTGGAACATCAAGATATCATTCCTAAGCTTAGTGGTTCTCCCGTGGAAAAATTGAGCAAGGAAGCGAGAGGTGAGATCATCCCAACTTGAGATGGAGCCGGCGGAAGTCGCTCAAGCCAATTACTAGCTTGGTCCCGTAGAGAGAATTGGAAGAGACGCAGACGCGTGGTTTCCCGAGTAGTAGCATCGAGGTCGATGGAATCGACAATTTTAAGGAAATCCTTAAGATGTCGATTAGGATCTTCGAATGAAGTCCATGGAATGCACATCCGCTTTGCACCAACCGGATGGTGTCGGATCATAGGCCGTAGTTTGGGCTTGGTCGGAAGCTCAATGGTGTTCCTATAGCCTAGGTGGCTTGGTCTTGAGTATTCACCAAGAGTACGGCCTCTTGGCGGGTCATTTGGTGGTAGGTTGATGAATGGTGGTTGGTTATCACCTTCCATGATGAAAAGTGATGGGGTTACTGAACAAAGGTCACGAAGAAGGGGATAGACTACGAGGAAGCTAAAATGGGAAAAAACTTACTTGATAGGAATCAAGCAAGGAAACCTAAGCGAGGTGGACTCTAACTAGCTATTCTATTCCCGAGCAGTGCGCCAAAACTTGATAACGCTACACGTTGTTCGGGGTCAAAGGAACTTCCTTTTGTCAAGCAAGTTTTTCAACACCCTAGGCAAGTGAACCTAATCGTTGTAGTATAGTATTAGGGTAAGCCACGGAATTGATATCGTTCTCTAGGGAATAGGAATGCTAGTGAGAAGTTACTACGCTAAGGTTGGGGTTGAGGAAGATTATTTTTTATCTTTTATGTTTTTAGGAAATGAAAAGGTACGAATCTCGGGGTTTGGATTTGGGGTTTGGTATTTCACCGATTACTTCTACTTATCTAATTATCTAAACTAAGGTGTATGTAGTCTATGTCTATTGTTGTGTGCTCGTATGATAGTTAAAAATGTATTTTCTTAGGCTTTATTACTCCCTAGTTATCTCCTATTGGTGGTTGAATTGTCACGTCCTTATTCTTAATTGCGTTGTGTCTCTAAGGTCGTAGGGTATGCGTTTATCCCTAACTCTTTAAATCTACCAAAGGTTAATGACTACAAAATCTCAAGGATTCATAAACTTTACCTCTAAGGTATTCTTTGAATGACTTGTCTACAATTACTCTAGGCGATTATAAGCTAAGGTTCATCAAAGATCAATCAAGCATTACAAACACAACGAATGACCTATCGCAATATTAGGTCAATCATAATTAAGATAAGAAACAATCAATCAATATTCAATAACTAAGTTTCATATTACCTAAGCAAACACACAAGTAAATTAGCCGGACATGGGGAACATGCAAGCATACACACAATCAAAGGAAGACATAATTAAATTAATGAAGTAAAACACTTATATTGATGTAAGATAGGATATGGAACCCTAAAATACTGTACAAGACAACCTTGGTTCGGTTTAGGTTTTTACTCCAAAAGACTACACACTGAAAACTAAAAAATTCAGATTCTATATATAAGATTACACATGCGACGGCGTCACCCTTTAATTTGTGACGCCGTCGGGTCGCCGTTATTAGGGTTTCGTCTTGGCCACGTTATCATTATGACGGCGTCACCTTATGTCCGTGACGTCGTCGCCTTGAATCTCTAACGCCGTTTGGATCAAATCTAGGCCGTCATTTCCGCGACGCCTACTCTTTAAAACCCGATGCCGCCACTTGAAAATAAGCAATTTGGCTCTTGATCGTCACAAAACATCTTCCGACGGCGTCACAGTATAACTCGACGCCGTCCCTTCGGGCCCAAAGACTGAGTGTCTTGATTCTTGACTTTGGCCATTTTCTTCAGATATTCATGCCTTTTCGTCCGAATAAGTGTCATTCCAACAATTTGCCTTCAAGATACCTAAAAGTGAAAAGGAACGATATTAAGTAATAACGGATACAAAAGTGATCAAATAAAAGCTTAAACTTAAACGACCCTCAAAATTTGGTACATTTTAAAACCTTATCAAAAGCACACAATTAAGAAAAAGCAATGAATCAAACCCAGTCTATGATCTTGATTCACTTAGTCAAGAACACAACCCACCAGCGACCAATAAACCCATAACCAATCAATAACCAAATCCTAGTTTCAAGAATTAGGGAAAAGTACCAGAACCACCTCAAGAACCATAAATCTATTAATTAAGGTGTCTTAATCAACCCCAGAAAGCTTTTGAGATCAAAACCCCAACTATTACCCAAACCTTAATTTTCTAAAAAAATAGGCGTTTTGCAAAAGACTTAGATCTGAACAACTAGACACTAGATCTATCAAATAACCAAGGTTAATTGACAGAATTCAAAGCATTTAAAAAAAACATAAATTTTTATAAAACCCTAATTTTCCAAAAAACCAATTTAGATCAAGATTTGAAAGCCTCTGGTACTATGAAGAAAATTATAAATTAAACCAGAAACCAAATCTTGAATCTCAATTCAAGACAAATTTTATATCAACCAAAAATCTCAAACTACAAATATCAACCAGTTATTGATCTTAATCAGAATTACAAAACAGATCACCAAACCACCAATTTCTTAACATTGCTAATCATGTGTAAGGCTATTGACTAAGTATCAATAGTTCTATTACAATAATACTCAAACTGAGAAATAATAAGACCAATGGAGATCAAATACAAGCTTTGGTTGATATTGAGAGAGAGAGAGAACAATGTGTGTGTGTGTGTTAGGATTATGAAAATTCATATGAAAGACTCGGTCACCCCAAGTTATGTCTAGCATAAGTTAGCTCATAGGCTTAGTAGTATTAGTCTAGTTAGCGTATCACCCGTAGAGTCGGGTCGGGTATTTACCCACTATCAGCCCACTCCACAGCCCAAGTAGGGGTGTTTTATGTCTTGTATATATACCCTTTCCCAGCCATGAGAAAGGGTTGGATGTTCTTTGATCTTAATCATACAACTTCACTTTCTCTCATTAGAATATCTCACTTTCTCTCTCTAGAATCGGCCTAACTCAAATCCGACCTTGTGTTATGATATCCAATGTCCTACAATTGGTATCAAGAGTCATGGTTTTATTAGCTTGATTGTGTGTGCTCGAATTTGTGGCCTTTTTTTTCGAATTGAATAGCAAGATAGGTCAGGATTTGAGTTTTTGTTTGTGGCTAGATTTGTTAAAATCTTGTACTTTCATGTTCACAACAATCTCTATTATCATTTCTTGGTGATCTACGGCTTATTTGGTGATTTTCGTGGAAGATTGAGTTTTTGTTCTTGGTTGCGGTTTGGTTACTAGGTTTGTTCTTCGTTGCGGTTTGTGTTAAAAGAGGTAGTTCTTGATTGTGGTTTGCTTATTTCCAAGGACTGTGTTTTGGATTTTTGCTTGAAAGGCAAAAAGGACAAAAGTGACTGGTGATTGCGACTTGTGGTCCACTATTTGTCTGCTAGTGACTGCGGTTTGACTACAAGCATTGCGGTTTGACTTCTGCGGTTTGTCTCCAAAAAGATTGCGGTTTGTCTCCTGCGGTTTACTCATTGCGTTTTGGTCATTGCAGTTTGCCTTTGAAGATTTCGTTTTGATCACTGCGATTTGCCTCTGAAGATTGCGTTTTGGTCTCTTGTGGTTTGTCTAGAGCCATTGCGTTTTGTCTCTTGTGGTTTGACTAAAGACTCTGCGGTTTGACCACTGCGATTTGACATAAGAACTTGCATTTTGATCTTTGCGGTTTACCAAGAAGATTGCGGTTTTTCTCAAGCATTGACTGCATTTTGCTTAAGCTTCTTCACTGCTTTTGTGGATTTTTTGCCTCTAAAAGTTGACTTTTTACGTCAAAACTTCCAACGGCCATAACTTTTGAACTAAGAATCTGCTTTCAATAAATACATCAAAATGCCCGGAACAACCTAAATATTGTGAGGTTACACACGAAGATGTGAAATGAATTTTTCGAGGCCCAAATCCCCTCTGGAAGGAAGTTATCGACGTTTTTAAGTTTTAGACCAAAATTTTACTATAACAACGTGCATCAACCAAACCAAATCACAACTAAACAACATATCACCTAGTCTATCAAACGATCATCATTTTTAACACACAATCACTAATCATTGTACCGATCCAACAGTTATCATAACACATATCAATTATCATTGGCTCACGGTTTCTTCTTGATTTGTAAAATCACGCGAAAGATTTTATTTCTTGGTTTAAATCATAGAATTGTAACATCCCGTGTACATTAATATCATGTCAAACACTTCGGATTCAGTCATAGCTGAGGTACTCAAATTGTACGACATGATCGATGAAAAAAATATTCCCAACAATGTACAACTGATAAACGTGTTTGAGTCGGATAATGCTAATGTGGAATCTTTGTGCTCGAATTCACAAGAGAGAGAGTTGCACCTGTTACAACAAATGCAAGATAATGCAGAGGAAAGTTGCATGAGATATTTTTGACTACTTCATTCACATCTCGAGGTTCTCTTAGAAAGACTTGGATCCGGATTCGAACGAGATTTTGCATCACTCTTCGGCCAAGATGTACAGACTCTCACAAGCGCAATGTTTTTGAACTTAGAAAAACTAGAACAACAACTTGACAAAGAAGAATTTCATGAAACTGGATCCATGGCTGCACTTCGGGTGATCAGCAAACAACTTCAATCTTTCATCGATTCTCAATACACTTGGGATTATGACAGTCAAATGACAGAAAAGTGTTTTACGAATTACACTGAAATTGAAGTTAACATGTTCAGAGAAACATTACTACAACACATGGGTAATGTTAAGGAGTAAATTGAAGAGAGAGCACAACACAAACTCAAGTATGACATCAAGATGAATGAGAGTTGGGTGTAATTAAGTGATATTAATGTTGATTTGAGTAAAGCATCAGACGCGAGATCAGTTGTCACTGAATGCAGAAGGACAAAGTCAGATAAGCATGATAAAAGCGGTAGTTCAGTGACTCATATCACACATGATGTGTATGCAGATATCAGACCAGTAAATGACCATGTGCCATTTGCTGAGGTACAATTAACTGTTCAACATGATGTCCCTACTAATGAACAACAACATATTGGTCAAATTGAATCTTGTTATGACACATATCTGTTGGAAAAGGTTGATAGCAATACCACTCTTGATTCAACAAATATGGATCATAAGAGAGGAGAAATTGATCAGGATGCTGAACTTGATCTAGAGAAAAGTCCTTTGCTTGAGGCTGAGCTTTTCAAAACAAATGATATGGTTGAAAAAAAAGTTTATAATGAACTTTCAAATAGATTCTCACAACTTGAAAAACATTTCATTTCACTTGAAATTGCAATACAACATAAAGAGGAAAGTCTTCAAACTAAAAAACCATGTAAGAATTCGGAATTTCCTGAATTTCGTGAATTTTTTGAAATAAACACTTTGAAAGCTCAGCTACAAGCCAAAAACTCAACGATCAACAATTTGAAAAAAAAGAATTATTATGCATGAGAAAAGTAATGAAGCCAAGGTTAGACATGACATTGATGCAATTGCAACAAGAAACATTGAATTGAAACATAATAAGGCTAGATTACTTAAGGAAAATGAGAATTTGAAAAAGCATTACAAAGATCTGTATGATTCTATCAAAGAAACAAGAACTAAGACTATTGAACAAACAACTTCTTTGATGGCCAAAAATGATGAATTCAAAGCTCAACTTCAGGAAAAGGGTTTTACAATTGCAGCATTAAAAAATGAGGTAAGAAAATTAACAGGAAATAGTATAAACACTAAGTTGCAAAACCACCAATCTTGGGGAAACCAGTTGCTTAACTACTTAGAAATTAATCAGTTGTTAGACAACCGACTGCGTTTAGATCTGAATGACCAAAATTTTCAAAAACACGGTTTGCCTCCAAGCTGATGCGAAACAAGTTTTGTTAAAACCAGTCACTTCATAGTTTGCAAAACCTCATCATATGAGTGCTTCTAGTTCTTCTAGGATTAGTTTAAAGAGTGTGTCATTTGTGACACCAAAGGAACATGTTAGACATAAAGACATTGTTCAGAATAACAACCTAGAGGATGCTAAGAAAAACACACATGAAAAGACTAGGAATTTTCCTGTTTCTAAGAGTAGTTATGTATCGATTAAAGCGATTCCTGTAGCAGATGACTCTAAGAATTCTAGATCTTTTTCTAACTTCAAACACTTTGTTTGATCAATTTGTCATAAATGTGTTTCTAATGCAACTCATGATAAATGTATAACAAAATTCCTGGAGGAAGTGAATGCTCATGCTAAGGTTCAATCCCCAAAGACTATAAACAACAACAATCCCGTAGAATCAAAGAGTTATACTCAGAAACCTGGTAGGCAGATTTCTATAGGACAAAGGTCTTCTCTAAACAAGTCCTCCACTGTGCATGAGAAACCAAACACTCCTAGATCTTTGTGGAAAACTAGAAGGGGGGTTGAATAGTTTTGCTGATTTTAACTTAGTTTCAAAAACTTTATATTCGATGTCATGTGAAATCGTATGGATGGATAGAGAATATAGATCTATAAGTAATGCAAGTAAAGAAAGCAAGTAAATTAAAGGATAGAAATGACACAACCGATTTATAGTGGTTCGGCTACAAGGACACCTTCCTTGCCCTACTCTACTCCCCGAGTCACCTACTCGAGAGTTCAAGCACTATGTCAACAAACTCCTTCAACTCGGTGGAGAAGCCTTAACAATGTCGCTTACACTTTTTCCGGTACAAAGCTAAATACCGAGTCCTTAACACGGAGGATCAAACCAACACGACTATAACACAACAAATATGTGAAATATGAAATACAAGATCTTTGCTACGTAAATCTTGTGGAGGAACAAATCAATCAAGGACCCCTTGCTTGGATGACTTGTAGAAGCTCGTGATCTCGCCTTGAGAAGGACCTATATGAGAATCACAACAAAAGAAAGAAGAACTACTATCTAGATCAAGAGATCCGAGATTAGAAGAATGAAAGAGTATATGAGAGAGTTTGTAAGAAGAGGGGTGAGTTTCAATGAGGAAATGGCTCTTTATTTATAGGCAAAAATTTGCTACTGTTGCACGGATCCCACAGATCCCTTACATGAGGGATCCGTAGGACGCTCCCCCTAAATGGGTTATGGGTCATGGGTCATAGACTTTGGACCATGGGTATCCAAGTAGATATAATGTATCTAGAAGATGCAATGCATCTAGTCATTGGGTCATGGGTTAGCTCCATGGGTTATGGATATGCTCCATGAGTATGGGTCATGGGTTACGGTTTTACCCATCCTAATAAACTATTACAATAAATGAATCATTACAACAATTAATGTTAAATGATTATATATATATATATATATATATATATATATATATATATATATATATATATATATATATATATATATATATATATATATATATATATAAATGCTTTACAAAAATAACATGTATCCTTATAATTTTACTTATGATAACTTTATATTTGTTATCAACAAAACACAAAGAGATCGCTAAATATTAATAAACATTTTTACGATTTATTTGTATTAACAATCTCCCCCTTTTTGTTGATGACAAAATATAATGTTATGATGAGTAAAACTTAAGACTAGATGTATGTTTTGAAAGCCATAAGTTTTACTTCTTCTCCCCCTTTTTGTCGAAACAAAAAGTGAGCCTAACGAAGAAATAAAGTGTGGAGAAATAATATAATACACGAATCACTAACTCCCCTTTGACAGTAGCTCCCCCTAGAAAAAGGCGTCAAGTGAGAAAATATAGAACCTACAAAGAAAACATTAGTAGTAACATGCAATATAATCTTGTGATTGACGAGAAACAAGATGGAGGGCCAAGGTATGTAAACAAAGCCTTGTAATAAAAAGACAAAGTGTAGTGGTATATAGGCCACATACAAACATGTAAAACTAAGAACAAGGTTTGTTCTTTAAAATGACTAAAAAAATAGAGAAAATAATACTATCATTCCTTCCATGCTTGCATAAGGTTATTGATGGAAGTTTGGGTGAGTGATGATGTTGATGCGATCTAGGATGTGGTTAAATATGAATCGCAACTCGTCCCTAATTTTCATTGCAAGTTCCCTAGTGGATTGGAAATGTTCACAATGTAAATGATGTGGGTAATGTGTGTGGATGGTTTCCGGGTTAGTTTGATTTGTGGGATGCGGAAGATGTGGTGGAAAAGTTGGAAAATACGGATCAAAGTCCGGAATGTTTGGAAGTGGTAGAAGAAAAGAACCTAGATGTTCTTGTAATACAATGGGAGCTAAAGGTGGTGAAGTTACAAGGTCTTTGCAAATTGTGTTTGGAGATGTGGGTGGTGTTAAAAAGACTAGTTCTTTTGTGTTGATTTGTTGGAGTGTTTTCGGAGTCTTAAGGAGTTCTGATAGAGTGATCTTAGGTGGAGACTTGATAGGTGATGATGGTGGTGTGCTTGATGGAGATGAGGGAGGTGCTACTATGGAATCATTTGGTAGTGAATGAGTAGTTGGTGATGAGCTTTTTGACAATGGTTTGGCGAAACAACAAGGCCGGATGCCAATCTGTGCGATTTTTCTAGATTTGGGTGGTGGCACTACGGAAGGTGGTAGGATAAAGTTTTGGATTTCTTGAAGAGGATTGTTTGCACTAGGTGATTCATCAATGTTGGAATATCTTTTGGATAACATGATGATGATTGTTTGTGAGGTTGAGAGTGATGGATATGCAATCATTTTGGGAACCTTATTTCTAGAGAAAATAGTGCATTGTAATGAATGCTTGACCCAAAATATAGACTAAAATCTAATGATTAGATATGAATTTAAGGCATGTGATCATGAGAACACAAGCATTAAGTAACATACTCATTAGTGAAAGAGGTAAAATGATGAAAATATGAAAGTTTAGAACCAAAGTGAGAAAAATAGAAGAGAATTTTAGCTTCTGTCTCACGGTTCCCACGGATCCTTCCCTTGAGGGAACCGTCAAGCGTTAATGCTGGGATCCGTGGTGCTGGTGACTCAGGCAGTTCAAATTTTTCCTTTTGAAAACATTTGTGCCTAGTGTGTGCCTATATGCAAACTATTTTGAGTTGCGGTTATCTCGACTCCTAAAAAGAAGAAGAAAAATAAACTCGAAGTGAAAAAGCATACTATTATGTGAGATAACCCGAGTGCTCCTAAATTCATTGTTGCTTGAATGAATGTACCCGAAAACATATATTAGTTATATGTTCCCTTTAGCATTCAAAAGACATGAGATGCAATGAAAACGGGTTTTTACTTTGTATTAATAATGAAAAAGGTTTGTCCTAGACGTGAGAAATAGCTTTTAGGAAAATGATACGGGAAGAAGTATCTTTTAGAAAGCATTTCAAAAAAGTTTCTTGTTTTAAAGAAAAGTTCATCTTTTAGTAAGAAAAATAGATATGAAATTACATGTTGTAAAATAAAGTTTACCTTGGGTTTTGAAAATTCCCGTATTTTTGGTGAGTTGTATGTGAAATAGAGATCCTAGACTCAGAAACGAAGAAGGCTAATGTTTACATACCTTGTAGAGGCAAATTACGACGATTGTTCCATGAGACCAAGACTAAGACAAAGCAAGTTGAATTGTTCCCGCTTCAACGGTTTGGTGAGGATGTCGGCTATGTTATCTTCGGATGCTACCTTCTCAATAGAAATGTTCCCATTTTGAACATTGTATTTTAAGAAGTGATGACGGAACTCTATGTGCTTGGTGCGAGAGTGCAACACCGGATTCCTGCTTAAGTCAATGGCACCTTTGTAGTCGCATAGAATGGCTATGTCACTTAGAAGAATGTCGTAGTCAACTAACGCTTGTTTCATCCATAGTGCTTGTTGGCATGCTTTGCCGGCGGAGACATATTCGACTTCGGTTGTTGATATGGCCAATGCCGTTTGCTTCTTTGAGAACCAAGATGTCAAACAACATCCCATAAAAGTACTGATGAGTGTGTAAATACTCATCATTTTGTACAAAATAAACCGCAAAATCATCTCGAAACACTCGAAACACATCAAAATGATCAAAATATCACAAATCGTTGTTTTATGTGTTTTAAATGCAAAAATATCAAAATCGATGAAAAACATATCAAATGTGCAAAATTGCGCTTTTAGTCCCCAAGTTTGTAAAATTGTCAAAATAGTCCCCGAGCCAAAATTTCGAAGAAAGTCACCAAAGGTCCTTTTGTAATCACAAATTATCATATTTAGTCCTTTGGTGGAAAATCTAAAAGTTTTGAGAAAATTACGCTTTAGTCCCTCGGACTTTTAAATTGGTCAAAAGTAATCCTTGGAGTTTCAAAAATGTTCAAATTAGCCCTTGGATTATTAAAACTTGGCAAAACAAATCCTTTGACTACTTTTCATAAGTTACATGTTTGGTCCCTTGGTTTTGAAGATTTACACAATTGGTCCCTATGTTATTACTTAGCCAAACCAATCGGACCCTATTTATCTAACCCAAGCCCAAACTAAACCCTTGGCCCAATACCCTTTACCCGGTTTTAAACCCGAACCCAACCCTGTGTTATTAAAACCCGGTCAAAACACTTTGACCCACCCAGTTTCCCTCTCTCCCTCACATGTTGCACCTCCATCATCACAACCTGCAATCCCCTGCTCACACTCCATCTTCACCATCATCACCCCTATTTCCCCCCCTCCAAACACAAAGAGCCAAGGATGCATTTAATACACCCCATACCTACCCTGCCCACCTCCAGTTGTTAATAAAGAAATTGGCGCCAAAATGGTTTGAATGGCTAGGATCAATTGTAGTGATCCAATGGTCACTTTTTGTGCTGGGATATGTCCAAGTAAGTGAGAGAAAAAGCTTGGGTGTATAAAAGGCCAAGAGAAGCAATGGGAAAAGAGTTAGCTTTTATTTTTTAGCAATGTATGTCGTTTGTAGTTTAAATTGTCTTAAGTAACTTCAATATGTACTTCTAAGCTTAATTTGTATCAAATAACAGTTTTTAAGTGTGTACAACTGATTTCAAGTCTCAATTCCAAGTTAATGTTGAAATTGCATACTTTCATGCCACTGTCCAAATTTTCAGTTTCTATCCCTCATGTACAAGCTTCACTCAGCTTATTTATGAGGTCACACAAGCTTATTTAAGCTCATAATAGCTTTCTATAAGCCTGTATTTAAGTTTCAAGCTAATTTGCATATGGGTCAACAAAAGGTCAAAATGGATCAAAATTATGCGAAAGGATTTGGGTTGATTCGAATAATGGAATGGGTTGATGTGGAAGCTATGGGTTGGAATATATAGGTTAAGTCCTTGGTTCACATTTAGCAAGCCACCGTGCTTTGGACTCTTGTAAGTAGTTTTACAAGTTTTGCTATTCATGTAATTGTAGTTTAAGTTTGTTAAAATCTGTGGTAATAGTAGTATCTAGGTTGTTTTAAGTCGGTTTGATCATATTGTCAAGTTGTTTCACCGTTAAAATCTGCTTTGATCTCTTATCGGTGATCTAAAGGGTGTTTGGTTTAAGGTTTAAACTGCTCTTCGAGCTTGTGCGATGGATTATGTTTATTAGTTCATGTTTCCCAAGTATATTTGAACTCACTTTAGCCAATAAATTGGGTCTCTTATGCTCTAAAGTCAACATTTCACTTTATTCTGCTCTTGCTGTTAACTGTTGAGATCAAGGATTGGCAAATCCTTGATTTGTGTTTAGAAATCCATAAGCTTGTTTGCATTACAATTGTTTTATCATATTAAATCGTTGTTAAGCCAAAATTTGGATTCAAAGTTCACTTAAGTCAAAATCTTAAATATCTTCAAAAGTCAAAGTTGCCACAATGCTTTTTTACCAAATGCAAAGAATTTCCATGGTTTCATCTTTGAGCCATTTTCAGTGAAATTTGTACCTTCATAAAGTTCAATGGTCTTAGTACTTATAAGCATTTTGTAGAATTTTGTGATTTATTTAAAAGCTTAAAATAAGCTTTCCTTTTAAGCCCATATTGCCCTGCTCCCGAGTCGGTGAATCTTGAGTTTTACTCGCTTTTGTAACTTGTACACAAGCTCATAAGAGCTTGTCATAAGTGATTTTGGTACAATCTGCTCTCACCCAGTGTCCTTTACAAGTCCCAATTGGTAGTTTTCCATTTGAGCTTATTTTCAAGCTTGTGTATGTGCCCAAAAGTAGCACTCAGATCTGTTTTAACTTGAAAATCACAAACATCAAAAATCTGTGATCGGTGTGATTCTATGGCTTATGTTTGTTGATTTGAGTTGCATTTGGTCATTTTGGTAATTTAGAGCTTCATTAGCAGTTGGTTCACTTTGGTACTCATTTGCTTATTTTAGTCTTATTCCAATAAGCATTTGAAAAGCGATTCGATTTCTTCAAACAAGTGCCTGTTTTCCAATTTTCTCATATTCCTAGTATTAATTTAGATTTTCCTGAAATTTTCAGATTTTCCAAGTTGTTTAGCTATTTTTCCTAATTTAAATTAGATTTTAATCATTTTTAATTAGCATTTAATACAAAAGATTCGTAAAAGGTTCAAAAAATAATTTTCAATTTTCTTAAGTTTAGATAAATATAAAAGTGAAAAAGTAATTTTCCGATTTTTCATAGTTTATTTGGTAATTTTAGTAATTTAATTAGTTTTAAATAGTTTAAAATTCATAAAAATAGAAAATAATCGAAAAATACAAAATAGTTTTGAAAATTCTAGTTTGATATTTTAGACTTTTCCATTTCATAATTTTATTTTTCTAGCTTTATTTCCTATTTTCTTGTATTTTAGGTAATTATTAAATAGTTAAAAATAGTTTTAATTAATAATAATTAATTTAATAGTTGTAAAATAGTTTTCTTTTCTAAAAGTTTCTTTTATCATTAGGATTGTAAAAATATTATTTTCACATTTTAGGGTTAATATTGCTCTAGTTTCACTTTTTAATTTGTACGTCGCGTAGTTTTTAAATTCAGTTTTGTAAAAACATAAAAACAAAAACATCATTTTAATTATAGTGATAGCGTTTATTTAATAGATTTTATCTTTTTAATCTCCTTTAATTTGCATTTAAGCCGTTGTAATTTGTTGGCTTTTTCCGTAGTTATAATCATAACCAAATCCTTTTCCGTTCAAACTCCTCGATCACTGTACGTTTGATAAATCATTGCACAACTCGCTGGGACATAACGACCCGGGGAAACATTATACTCTCCCGGATTTCATTGTATTGGTTTTGAGCGGTTTAAGTCTCATTACGATACATCATTCACAAGTGGCGAGACTTGCGTGATTAGACTTATTGTTTGGAACCGATCAAATTTTTACGCCACGCCGGAGTCAGTGCTATTTGTCTTACGCCTAGCGATTAGTTGTTTGAATACTCACTCATTTGTTCATATCATCCATATCCATCTATATATATCCATATTTTTATTTAAAAATCCAAAACCCAAAACATCCAAAACGTATAAAACACAAAAATATTTTTCCTTTTGTTTCTATATATGTATCAAATAATAAAATACAAAAGATTAAATCGTTTTCTTTAATAATAATAACAACTTAAAAGATTACCACATAAACCAAGGCAAAGCACTACCTAACTGGGTGCGATCATAATAAGTTCCCGAACTAAAGATATAAAACTTGCCTTTGTGTCCTTGTGATTGGTGTACCTTTTTCAAAGAAGCCATTCATCTTGGATTATTGGTTAAGTTCATCGTTGTTTTGCCTCGATTTTGTTTTAATTGATTTTGTTGTGATATCGACGTTTCGAACCGTAAAACCCATAAAGATTCTTCTCACCCAAGTTTTATAAAACGCCTTCATAATTCTCATTCTCATCCGAAAGATTTTCATAATTCCATTTCTCCTTAACTCGAGGTCTCTTAGAGTTACGTCTAGTGTATCTTTTCGCTCATAAGCTCGTGACGATTCTTAACAAGGAAAACGCATCTCAGATACGCATCGTTGAGCATCCCACCATGTCGGAATCCAAGGGATGGACACGAAGTCCAACCCGATCCACAAAATCCGGCTCCGATCTCCGAACGATGGAGGAGCTTTGCCAACCCACGATGAATGGACGGGCGGTCCAATTGCCCCGGTCAACATCGAGGCCACGGACTTTGGACTTAAACATCACATGATTCAACAAGTCCAAAGCTTTTGCCAATTCGCGGATCACGGGTGAAGATGCCAACAAGCATCTTGACAAATTTCTCATCGTCACCCAAAGTATGAAGCAAAATGGGGTCTCCGATGGCGCCGCCTTCGCTTATACCTCTTTCCT
Organism: Chrysanthemum lavandulifolium; assembly: GCA_022545495.1. Lineage (NCBI taxonomy): Eukaryota > Viridiplantae > Streptophyta > Magnoliopsida > Asterales > Asteraceae > Chrysanthemum > Chrysanthemum lavandulifolium. The sequence continues at coordinate 200,585,878 of CM040244.1, forward strand.
TATTCTTGACGCTTCATGCCACCGCATGGTTTGATCGTCTTCCCAAGAACTCAATCCATAGTTTCGATGAAATGATCTCCAAGTTCTTGGCGAAATATTTTCCACCGTCGATGGTGACGAAACTAAGGAATGAAATCGCAATTTTAGGCGGCTTCCGACGAGTCCTTATTCGAGGCATGGGAACGCTATAAGCTTTCAATTGACCGATGTCCGAACCACAACATGTTGCTTGTCACCCAAATAGATACATTCTATAACGGGTTAACATTGAGACATCGTGACACAATCAATGTTTGCTGCCGGTGGTACCTTTATGAAAAGGCGACCAAGAGTGCTTTGATCTCATCGAAAACATGACCGCCCACCACAATTATTGGGATTCTCTGCCGAGAGGAGAGTCAACGAGATCCACCGCCTTCCATCTTCGGAATTCACCACTCTCAACAAAAGTTGGAAGAAATATCCACGCCATGCTTAAAATGAATCACACAAATGCTAATCAACAAGTTAATGCCGTGAACAAGAGTTGTGAGACTTGTGGTGGTCCACACCCTTATTTCGAGTGTCCACCTCCGGTGGCTTCACTCAAGAGAGCGTATATCTTTGCTCAAGGTTCCTACAATTCGGGGTAACTCCTACCAACCGCATGGGGACCGTAGCCTTCTAAGCTATCGTTCTAACAATTACCTTGGACCACCCGGGTTTAATCAAAATCGAACAATCAAAGCAGAAATAATCGGTTTAATCGAATCGAATCGAATTTTCTAAATCAAGGTTCTCAAAATCAAGGAACTATAATCAAAACCGATTCCACGCTCCACAACAAACTGCTCAAGCTCCACCTCCTCAAGCTTCCATTGACATTGTTAGTTGCATCAAAACAATGAAGCTAAGATGGTGTCCATGCAAAATCGACACCTCTATGAGGAATGATTTTACATCCGAGATTAGAACAACTAGTAGCAAGATTGATCGAGAAAATAGCAAGATCGATAGCGTGCTTGCTCTTCTCATGAGTCAAAACAATCAAGCTTCAACTTCGGATCTCTTCCAAGTAACACCATTCCCAACCCTAAGGGTGAGTTGAATGCTATTACCACTGTAGTGGTAAGACGCACAATGGACCTATGACTCCAATGCCCCTCCACCGTGGCAATGAGTCAAGTTACCAAGGATACAACGGACGAGGTGCATATCTCAAGCCCACGGCATCAAGACAAGTCCAACCTTCTCGACTTACCTCCAATTCCGAACCCGTTGTTCGATGACCAATCCTAAGCCTTCACTTCCTTATCCTTCAAGGCTTAATGATCAAAAGGCCCATGACAAAACTAATCAACAAATGGAGAAGCTTATGCAAATCTTTCAAGATTTGCACTTCGAGATTAGTTTAGCGGACGCTTCTTCTTATGCCCAAATTCGGTCCAACAATCAAAAGTCGTTGACTAACAAAGAAAAGATTTCGAATTGGCTAAAACTTCTTTGAATGAGAATTGTTCGTGTTATCCTCAAAAAGCTTCCCGAAAAGCTAGGAGACCCCAGAAATTCCTCATCCCATGTGATTTTCAAGGATTAGTTCAATGCCCGCTTAGCCGATCTTGGTGCGAGCATTAACTTAATGCCAAACTCCCGTGGAAGAAGCTTTCATTACCTCCGCTACACCTCGTGTATGGTCCTTGAGCTTGCCGACCGTCTGAAGTTCTCATCCGTTAGGTATAGCCGAGGACGCCGTGTAAAAGTTGGAGATTTCCATTTTCCGCCGATTTTGTTGTTGTTGAATTTGATGCCGATCCCAGAGTACCCTCATCCTTGGGAGGTGCTTGAAAGCGGTCGTGCATTAATCGACGTTGATAAGGGGAAATCACTTTGAGGTCAAACAAGGAAGCCGTTACCTTCAACCTCGATCAAGTTACGAGATATTCCCTAGTTATGAAGACACTTCCGTCAACATGATTGATGTCATTGACATTGTGTCGGGGAATATTCTCAAGAACTTGGATTCTCGAGTGGCAATCCCACTTGCTGATCCCATCGCTGTTCTCTTCCACATCCCTCACTCCGCTTGAGGAAGTAACTCTATTTCGGAGAGATTGAAGCATATTTGTCTAGTGATTCGGTTTCATGGAAATTGATCACGCCCCTATTGACATCGAGGAGATATTCTTCTCATCGAGAAGTTGCTCAATGATGATCCTCATCACTCCTCCTCAAGAACTTCATAAAGAGGAAATCAAAGCGATTGAAAAATCGATGATCCTCCCGAGGTCGAACTTAAGGACTTACCACCTCATCTCGAGTATGCATTTTGGAGGATGACAATAAATCACCCGTCATCATTGCTAAAGACTTGAGTGAGGATGAAAAGCCGTTCTCATAAAGGTTTTGAAGTCACACTGGCGAGCCATCGCTGGAAACTTTCCGACATCCGTGGGTTGACCCAAATTTTGTACTCACAAAATTCTCCCGGAAGATGACTCAAACCAATGTTCAACACCAAAGAAGGATGAATCCTAAAATTCATGAGGTCATCAAAGCGGAAGTCATAAACTTCTCGATGCCGGGGATGATTTACCCTATTTCGGATAGTCCTTGGGTGAGCCCGTTCATTGTGTGCCCAAGAAAGGTGGCATTACTGCTGGTTGAAAATGATGAAAGCGAGTTGATTCCTACCGATTGGTTACGGGATGGCGTGTTTGCATTGACTATCGAAGTTAAATGAAGCCACCCGTAAAGACCACTTTCCTTTGCCTTCATGGATCAAATGCTTGAGAGATTAGCGGAAAAGAATACTATTGTTTTCTCGATGGTTTCTCGTGTTACTTCCAGACACCCATTGACCCCAAGATCAAGAAAAGACCACATTCACATGTCCTTATGGAACATTTGCTTACCGACGCATGCCATTCGGCTTATGCAATGCTCCCAGACATTCCAAAGGTGTATGATGGCCATTTTCCATGATATGATCGAAAAGACTATGGAAGTCTTTATGGATGATTTTCGGTCTTTGGGAATTCTTTCCAAACATGTCTCTCCCATTTGGACAAGATGCTTGAACGTTAGAAAACACGAACCTTTGTCTAAATTGGGAGAAATGTCACTTATGGTCAAAGAAGGCATTGTCCTTGGCCATAAGATCTCTAAAAAGGGATTGAGGTGGACAGAGCTAAAGTTGATGTTATTGCAAAGCTACCTCCTCCCACAACTGTCAAAGGAGTAAGAAGTTTCCTTGGTCATGCCGGTTTCTATCGTCGCTTCATTCAAGATTTCTCGAAAATATCCCGCCTATGACCCGACTTCTTGAAAAGACACTCCTTTCGTCTTCTCTAGTGAGTGCATTGAAGCTTTCCAAACTCTTAAGAGAAAGCTCACGGAAGCACCAATTCTAGTTGCCCCGATCGGGACCTACCATTCGAGCTTATGCGATGCAAGTGATTTCGCCATAGGTGCGGTCTTGGGGCAACGCAGGCTAAACATTTCCACCTATACACTATGCTAGCAAAACTTTGAACGAAGCTCAAGCACATTACACCACCACGGAGAAAGAATTACTAGCGGTGGTGTATGCTTTCGAGAAGTTTCGCCATACTTGATCTTGTCCAAAAGCATAGTGTATACGGATCACTCGGCCCTCAAATATCTTCTTGCTAAGCAAGATGCAAAACCGAGATTGATCCGATGGGTTCTCCTCCTACAAGAATTTGATATCACCATCCGTGATAAAAAAGGAGCAGAGAACCTAGCGGCTGACCATCTTTCCCGTCTTGAAAATCCTCATCAAGGTGTGCTCGAGAAAAGGAGATATGCGAAACATTTCCTCTCGAGACACTTAATGTGGTATCTCATCGTAGAGATTCGAGTACCCCATGGTTTGCCGACTTTGCAAACTACCATGCGGGTAACTTTGTTGTGAAAGGATGTCGTCCCAACAAAAGAACAAATTTTTCAAAGATGTTAAGCATTACTCGGGACGACCCCTACTTGTTTAAAATCAGGCAGATCAAGTCATCCGACGGTGTGTTCACGGCAAGAAGTCACTGAAATTCTCAAGGCTTGTCATCATGGACCCACGGGGACATAATGGCCTAACTACACCGCCAAGAAGGTGTTTGATTCCGGTTTCTATTGGCCCACAATTTACAAAGATGCCCATGATCTCGTTAAATCTTGCGACTCTTGCCAACGCTATGGTAACATCTCTAAAAGAGATGAAATGCCTCAAAATGCCATTCAAGTGTGCGAGATCTTTGACGATGGGGCATTGACTTTATGGGGCCGTTCTGCCTTCTCGAGGAACAAGTATATACTCGTGGCGGTCGATTACTTGTCTAAATGGGTGGAGGCGAAAGCGCCACCTACCAACGACGCCCGAGTAGTGGTGAAGTTTTTAAAGTCTCTCTTGCCCGCTTTGGAACTCCTCGTGCCATCATTAGTGATCGCGGCACACACTTTTGCAATGACCAATTCGCAAAAGTGATGCTTACATCGGTGTCACCCACCGCCTCTCTACAGCGTATCACCCACAAACTAGTGGGCAAGTGGAAGTTTCAACCGTGGTTTGAAAAGAATCTTGGAGAGGACCGTGGTGAAAATCGTGCCTCTTGGTCGGACAAACTTGAAGATGCACTTTGGGCCTTCCGCATCATTACAAAACACCCATCGGGTGTACTCCTTACAAGCTCGTGTATGGAAAGGCGTGTCATCTCGATCGAGCTTGAGCACAAAGCCTATTGGGCCTCACATGCAAATTTCGACCTCAAGTCTTGGTGATCACCGGAAAGTTCAACTCAATGAATTAAATGAACTCCGTAATCAAGCCTCACGAGAACTCTTTAATCTACAAGGAAAAGACAAAGAAGATCCATGACTCAAAGATTAAGAACCGCGTTTTCAACGTTGGTGACCGAGTCCTTCTTTTCAATTCTAGATTGAAGATCTTCTCGGGAAACTTAAGACCCGTTGGATCGGTCCATTCACCATTGCCAAAGTTTTTCCATATGGCACCGTCGAATTATCTCAAACAAACGGGCCAAACTTCAAAGTGAATGGACATAGGTTGAAGCACTATTTTGGAGAGGACATTCCTCCCGTGGTTGTCCGGATCTACAAACTTTCCCATGAACCAATGAATGCGGGATCGAGTCAAGCTAGCGACTCGGTAATCAAAACAAGAGCATGCTATATGGGTTTTCACCCATATTTCGTCTTCTCACCTCTTTCTACCACCCTAGTGTGGGGGGTTGCCATGTTGTGTATATAAGTCTTCAAAAAAAAAAAAAAAAATAAAAATAAAAAAATAAAATCTTCATTCTAAATAATGGCCGTAGTATTTCCCTTTTCGTTCTTTGTTTCGGCATAACCGCTTGTACTTTGAATATTGAGGGCAATATTCATTTCTAAGCGTGGGGAATTCTCACGAATTTTATCATATAATTATACCAATTCCCAGCTTTTGGCCAAAATTTTTTTGGAGTAAGTGTTCTACACTTACTCATTTGGTTATCGATCCGCCTTGTCTAATAAACTAAAGGATTGGCTAATCCAGAGCAAACGGCTCTTGGTAAAGATTTCTCAAACCGCTTATATGGCTTGCAATTTGCCCAAAATTGTATGGTATTCAACTCACCATATCCTAAAAAGTGAAGAGTTGGCTAGCCCGCAAGATTATGGCTTGTGGTAAAGGCGTGGAAAATCCATAATTGGTAATCGGCTCACCAAAGATAATATTGATAATTTATCTAAGAGTTGGCTAGTCCAGAGCAAACGGCTCTTGGTAAAGACAAAATCAAATCCGTTGGAAGTCGGAGGTTTGCTCAAAATCACATGGTTATCGATGTACCATGGTTCTTACTTGAACTGAAACATTTGGCTACTCCGAAGTAATGGCTTTTGGTAAAGAGTTTAAAATCCATTATGTTTTCTCAAATCATTGCTAGGGACTAGCAATATCTCGATGTGGGGATTGATGAGTGTGTAAATACTCATCATTTTGTACAAAATAAACGCAAAATCATCCGAAACACTCGAAACACATCAAAATGATCAAAATATCACAAATCGTTGTTTTATGTGTTTTAAATGCAAAATATCAAAATCGATGAAAACATATCAAATGTGCAAAATTGCGGTTTAGTCCCCAAGTTTGTAAAATTGTCAAAATAGTCCACGAGCCAAAATTTCGAAGAAAAGTCACCAAAGGTCCTTTTGTAATCACAAATTATCATATTTAGTCCTTTGGTGGAAAATCTAAAAGTTTTGAGAAAATTACGCTTTAGTCCTGGACTTTTAAATTGGTCAAAAGTAATCCTTGAGTTTCAAAATGTTCAAATTAGCCCTTGGATTATTAAAACTTGGCAAAACAAATCCTTTGACTACTTTTCATAAGTTACATGTTTGGTCCTCTTGTTTTGAAGATTTACACAATTGGTCCCTATGTTATTACTTAGCCAAACCAATCGGACCTATTTATCTAACCTAAGCCCAAACTAAACCCTCGGCCCAATACCCTTTACCCGTTTTAAACCCGAACCCAACCTGTGTTATTAAAACCCGTCAAAACACTTTGACCCACCCGTTTCCCTCTCCCTCACATGTTGCACCTCCATCATCACAACCCGCAATCCCACCCACACTCCATCTTCACCATCATCACCCCTATTTCCCCCTCCAAACACAAAGAGCCAAGGATGCATTTAATACACCCCATACCTACCACCGCCCACTCCAGGTTGTTAATAAAGAAATTGGCGCCAAAATGGTTTGAATGGCTAGGATCAATTGTAGTGATCCAATGGTCACTTTTTGTGCTGGGATATGTCCAAGTAAGTGAGAGAAAAAGCTTGGGTGTATAAAAGGCCAAGAGAAGCAATGGGAAAAGAGTTAGCTTTTATTTTTTAGCAATGTATGTCGTTTGTAGTTTAAATTGTCTTAAGTAACTTCAATATGTACTTCTAAGCTTAATTTGTATCAAATAATAGTTTTTAAGTGTGTACAACTGATTTCAAGTCTCAATTCCAAGTTAATGTTGAAATTGCATACTTTCATGCCACTGTCCAAATTTTCAGTTTCTATCCCTCATGTACAAGCTTCACTCGACTTATTTATGAGGTCACAAAGCTTATTTAAGCTCATAATAGCTTTCTATAAGCACGTATTTAAGTTTCAAGCTAATTTGCATATGGGTCAACAAAGGTCAAAATGGATCAAAATGATGCGAGAAAGGATTTGGGTTGATTCGCATAATGGAATGGGTTGATGTGGAAGCTATGGGTTGGAATATATAGGTTAGAGTCCTTGGTTCACATTTAGCAAGCCACCGTGGCTTTGGACTCTTGTAAGTAGTTTTGCAAGTTTTGCTATTCATGTAATTGTAGTTTAAGTTTGTTAAAATCTGTGGTAATAGTAGTATCTAGGTTGTTTTAAGTCGGTTTGATCATATTGTCAAGTTGTTTCATTTGTTAAAATCTGTTTTGATCTCTTATCGATCTAAAGGGTGTTTGGTTTAAGGTTTAAACTGCTCTTGAGGCTTGTGCAATGGATTATGTTTATTAGTTCATGTTTCCCAAGTATATTTGAACTCACTTTAGCCAATACATTGGGTCTTTATGCTCTAAAGTCAACATTTCACTTTATTCTGTCTTGCACATTAGCTGTTGAGATCAAGGATTGGCAAATCCTTGATTTGTGTTTAGAAATCCATAAGCTTGTTTGCATTACAATTGTTTTATCATATTACATCGGTGTTAAGCCAAAATTTGGATTCAAAGTTCACTTAAGTCAAAATCTTAAATATCTTCAAAAGTCAAAGTTGCCATAATGCTTTTTCACCAAATGCAAAGAATTTTCATGGTTTCATCTTTGAGCCATTTTCGATGAAATTTGTACCTTCATAAAGTTCAATGGTCTTAGTACTTATAAGCATTTTTGTAGAATTTTGTGATTTATTTAAAAGCTTAAAATAAGCTTTCCTTTTAAGCCCATATTGCCTCGCTCTGAGTCGGTGAATCTTGAGTTTTACTCGCTTTTGTAACTTGTACACAGTGCTCATAAGAGCTTGTCATAAGTGATTTTTGGTACAACTGCTCTCACCCGTGTCCTTTACAAGTCCCAATTGGTAGTTTTCCATTTGAGCTTATTTTCAAGCTTGTGTATGTGCCCAAAAGTAGCACTCAGATCTGTCTTAACTTGAAAATCACAAACATCAAAATACGTGATCGGTGTGATTCTATGGCTTATGTTTGTTGATTTGAGTTGCATTTGGTCATTTTGGTAATTTAGAGCTTCAGTAGCAGTTGGTTCACTTTGGTACTCATTTGCTTATTTTAGTGCTTATTCAATAAGCATTTGAAAAGGCTTCGATTTCTTCAAACAAGTGCCTGTTTTCCAATTTTCTCATATTCCTAGTATTAATTTAGATTTTTCCTGAAATTTTCAGATTTTTCCAAGTTGTTTAGCTATTTTTCCTAATTTAAATTAGATTTTAATCATTTTTAATTAGCATTTAATACAAAAATTCGAAAAGGTTCAAAAAATAATTTTCAATTTTCTTAAGTTTAGATAAATATAAAAAGTGAAAAAGTAATTTTCCAGATTTTTCATAGTTTATTTGGTAATTTTAGTAATTTAATTAGTTTTAAATAGTTTAAAATTCATAAAAATAGAAAATAATCGAAAAATACAAAATAGTTTTGAAAATTCTAGTTTGATATTTTAGACTTTTCCATTTCATAATTTTATTTTTCTAGCTTTATTTCCTATTTTCTTGTATTTTAGGTAATTATTAAATAGTTAAAAATAGTTTTTAATTAATAATAATTAATTTAATAGTTGTAAAAATAGTTTTCTTTTTCTAAAAAGTTTCTTTTATCATTAGGATTGTAAAAATATTATTTTCACATTTTTAGGGTTAATATTGCTCTAGTTTCACTTTTTAATTTGTACGTCGCGTAGTTTTTAAATTCAGTTTTGTAAAAACATAAAAACAAAAACATCATTTTAATTATAGTGATAGCGTTTATTTAATAGATTTTATCTTTTTAATCTCCTTTAATTTGCATTTAAGCCGTTGTAATTTGTTGGCTTTTTCCGTAGTTATAATCATAACCAAATCCTTTTCCGCTCAAACTCCTCGATCATCATCGTTTGATAAATCATTGCACAACTCGATGGGACATAACGACCGGGAAACATTATACTCTCTGGATTTCATTGTATTGGTTTTGAGCGGTTTAAGTCTCATTACGATCATCATTCACAAGTGGCGAGACTTGCGTGATTAGACTTATTTGTTTGGAACCGATCAGTACATACACCACTTATACTCTTTCGGTCAACATAATCACCGCATGGTCGAATCTGCATATACAATAGTTTCTACCCCGCACTTTAGGATACCATAATCCTAATTGAGTCGCACCATTAATGTATCTAAATATTCTTTTGACCGATTCTAGATGTGATGTTTTAGGGTCTCCTTGAAACCTAGCACATAGACAAACACTAAACATGATATCCGACCGACTAGCCGTAAGATAGAGAAGACTACCAATCATGCCACAGTATTTTGTGTTATCAACGGATTCACCATCTTCATCTTTTGTAAGTTTAGTGTCGGATGACATTGGTGTTCTTATGGGTTTTGACTCTTCTAAACCAAATTTCTTTAACATCTCTTTTATGTATTTAGATTGATTAAAGAAGATACTATCTTCTAGTTGTTTGATTTGTAGACTAAGAAAGAAACTTATTTCTCCCATCATACTCATTTCAAACTCGTCATGCATGATTTTTGAGAAATCATTACACATGTCTTGACAAGTAGATCCGAATATAATATCATCCACGTATATTTGAACAACAATTATATGTGATTCCTTTTTCTTAGTGAAAAGTGTATTATCAACTAACCCCATGGTGTAGTTATTTTTGATTAAAAATGACTTGAGTCTATCATACTAAGCTTTTGGGGCTTGTTTAAGACCGTAAAGAGCTTTCTTTAATTTATACACATGTTTAGGTTTTTTGAAATCGATAAAGCCCGGAGGTTGAGCTACATAGAATTCTTCATTAATAAAGCCATTTAGAAAAGCACTTTTAACATCCATTTGAAAAGCTTAAGATCATTAGCACAAGCATAAGCAAGAAGTATTCATATAGACTCTAATCTAGCCACGGAGCATAGGTCTCATCAAATTCTATTCCTTCTTGTTGATTATACCCTTGGGCAACGAGTCTAGCTTTGTTTCTAGACACTACACCGCTTGCATCTAACTTGTTTTATATACCCATTTAGTTCCTATTACGGTTTGATTACTAGGTGGAGGGACAAGTGTCCAAACATTGTTAGAAACAAATTGATTTAACTCTTCTTGCATAGCCATTACCCAACTTTCATCTTTTATGGCTTCTTGTGTATTTTTAGGTTCTATGGTTGAGACAAAAAAAAATAAACTATTTTGGTTTTGGACTTGAGATCTTAAGGTTCTTTTATTTAACTTTCCTATGACCTTATCTACTGGGTGATCTTTAGACTCTTTAATATTGATGATTTCATTGTTTAATGATATATTTTCCTTGATTTCCATGGCTTCACTTTCGATTATCTCGTCATCGACAAGAGTGTGGAAAACTAGAAGGGGGGTTGAATAGTTTTACCGATTAAAACTTGGTTTTAAACTATTTAGATCGACTTATGTCAATCTATTAAACATGTGTATTGGATGTTGATAGACAAGCATATATAAGTATGTAATGAAAAGATAAGGAGTAAGAAGCACAAAACTACAACGCGAGTATATATAGTGGTTCAGCTACAAGGACACCTTCCTTACCCTACTCCACTCCCCGAGTCACCTACTCGAGAGTTCGTAAACACTACGACACCAACTCCTTATAGAGGAGAAGCCTTCACAACGTTGCCTACTCTTTATCCGGTACAAGCCTAGATACCGGGTTCTTCCACAAGGTAGAACCAACCCTATCACAACGTCGCCTACCCTTTATCCGGTACTAGGCTAAATACTGAGTTCCATTACAATGGAGGAACTACTACCCAAACACTACAAAACACCTAACCCAAAGGTGATCTACTCCTTTTCACAACATCAACAAGGATATCAATATCCTTTGACCCAATACTAATCTATCTTGTACATCAAATCACACCATATCGAATGTACACCTTAGACACCTTTCACTAATGCCTTTTGACTCGATCTTCAAAGCACCTTTCACTAATGCATTTAACTCGGTCTTCAAGGCACATTTCACTAATGCCTTTAGCCTTGACTTCTAAGCACCCTTCACTAGTACTTTCAATACGGACGATCGACACCCTTCACTAATGTCTTCGTCTTAACTCTTTTAGAAATCTTTCACAAATGTCTTCAACACTACACTTCTTATGAGAAAGAAACGAACTATCAACAAGAGAACCTCAGTAGTCTTGTTGATAACGAGGCATGGCAACTCATGGACTTGAGCTTGCTCGTCTTCAAAAGATGGTGATCTCACCTTTAAGAGGAACCTAGAGAATCACACGAAAACAAAACTACATACATAGATCACTTGGATCTAGGGTTAGAGAGTTTTTAACTCAAAGAGAAAATATGTGAGAAAGGGTTAAGAAACCATGGAGAAATGGCTCACTATTTATAGAGAGAAAATAGCTCTTGTTCCACGGATCCCATGGATCCCTCACTGAGGATCCGTCCGATGTAATCTTGGGGATCCGTGGGGCCTCCCTTGCCTATGGGTTTTGGGTCATGGGTTATGGATCATGGATATCAGGTAGATACAATGTATCTATAATATGCAATGCATCTAGTCCATGGTACATGGATTAAAACTATGGGCCATCGATTAAAACCATGGGTCATGGATAATATCCATATATGACATAAGCATGATGTCATGCAATGGGTTATGGGTCAAGCTCCATGGGTTGTACCCAACTACATTCAATGTATTTGGTCAATGGGTCAAATACTTAAGTTTCTACCCAATTGTATTACCCATTATAATACATACTAGTTATGTATATATTAGCCCAATATGTAAACACTAGTTGTTGTACATATGTATTACAAAATCATAAAATCACTTATACTTGTTTTAGTGTTTTATGTGAAAATGATTTTACGTTTGTTATCGACAAAACATTAGAAGATCGTGAAATATAAATAAATGTTTTTACGGCTTATTTGTATTAACAATCTCCCCCTTTTTGTTGATGACAAAACATAAAATTATTTTAAGGAAAAACTAAAATTCGTAAAAGTTTGAGTTTGTAGTTTTTACTTTCTTCTCCCCCTTTTTGTCGAAACAAAAAGAGCTTTGGAAAGGAACTAACACATTGTTTTAAGAAAAACATGTGAAGGAAAAAAAAATAGAGAGCAAGTGACGGGAAGAGTTCTCGTCTTAACTCCCCCTTGACGAGTCCATCCCTTTGTTAGGGCGTCAAGAAGAAAAACAAATACTAAACTAATTCATTTGCAACTAAGTTTGCAAAATATTTCGTCTAATTGACGAATATGCTCCCCCTTGATGATTGCAATTTTGCAAAGGGACGTCATGAAATGTAATCCTAATATTGCAAGTGATCTTGCAATGTAATGCTTTGACACAAAGCTCCCCCTAGCTTTAGAGTGTCAAAGTCTTTTCGTAAATTGAAAATCTACAAAACAAAGATTAGAAGACAAGTATATGATGCATAATTTACTGCAAATAACACTCAAGTTAGTAGAAAACTAGTCTTCTGTTGCACGGATCCCATGGTTCCCTCCTTGGAGGGATCCGTGTAGGAAAAACGTAGGGATCCGTCTATCTGTAACTAAGATACAGAAAATGTGATGTACCAAAAAAGTTGGCACCAAAATGAGATATGAACTATACCAATAATCATATACTCGGAAATATAGAAAATATCATGTAATTTCATTTAATAAAACTAGAGATATGATATACATGACTCTAAAAACAAATAAAATGAACGATACATGACTTTGAGTTACTAGACTATCTAAGTCACGCTTGATACTAGGACACCACTAAAATCCTCTAGCTCAAGTTTGTTTAGGTTTAATCTCGTTGAAACGTTCGAGGAGGTGATAAAACATGAAACGTTGATCTTCCCGTACTTCATCTATCAAACTTTCAACATTTTGACAATGATAGCAATCTTTGTCATGGCTAGGTAGTGGTGATGGAAGAAAGGAAATTGCTTGATGTGAAGGATCAAGTGAAGCGGGTTGAGGAGCCTCAAACGATGGAGGGATTGGTGGAGGCGCATTTGAAGATGGCTCAACTAAGAATGATGGTGGTGGTAGAGAGGTGTCAACTTCCATGTGGTCGGGTGGTTGACTTTGATAATTTCTCATAATCCAAATGGGATTATTTGATGGTGACGGTGAAAAGGAAGTCGGAGCTAGTGTTGATTCAACACCTTGATTTTGTTCCATCATTCCTCCTAATGAGGAGAATGTTGCCGGTGGTGGAGGATGAGATGGCCTAGGAGGAAAGTCCTCTAGATTGTAGAGGTGTGGTGATGAAAGTGGAGTGGTGAATGATAGGGCTCTAGGCACCAATGGTGATGGTTTAGTGGAAATGGGATTGTTTGGTTTAGGAGGTATGGTGGTGTTTGGCATAGGTAGTTTGGTGGGAACTATCCTTTTAGGGATTGGTTTGATTGGCTGAGTTGGTGTAGGAGAAATCCTAGCATTTGTGGATTTGACCGGAGATGATTCGGTTGAAGAAATTTCGTGTACAACACGAGCAATTTTCTTGGGTGGTCCTTTGGTAGATGAGTTACCACTTAGAGCTTTCCTCATGATGAGATGATTCAAGGAGGTTTGTAAGGTTTCTAAGTGCTGAAAATGAGGATGAAGATGATGACTTTAGGAGTCCTAACAATGTGATTTATAAAGCAAGGGATTTGGCAAGTGCATTCAAGACTTAAGCCACTAAGATTCCTTGGAATGTGATGATTAGCATGCACAAGAGTCAACTTCATAGTTGTACTGATCTAAGAACTTAATTAAGATGAGATGGAGTGTTCAAGTTAGCAAGATGAGCTTGAAATGATTGTTTTAGCTAGAGTTGACATGAATCATCATCTGATCCCACGGTTCCCTCAATGAGGGATCCGTCTGAGGCTAATTCTAGGGATCCGTCTCTCGTGGTAGGAAAAGATAACAATGATGTTTGTAAGGTCTAATGCCTATACCTTCTTGAGTGTTTGGTCCATCTAAGTGTCTTAAATGAAAGGGTACTTAAATGCTTAAGGCAATGAGTGATGTAGCTAATGATTGCCTTTTATGGAAGAAATTGGAACTTTCATGAGTACCAATGAGTGACCAAAGATGACACTAAAGATTTGAGAGTGTCAAATGGAGCTAAATCATCCTTGAGATCAGATAGTAACTTAAGCTAATCTTTTGGAGGATATCCTAAAAGTTTTAAGATTGAAAAGCTAGAGTTTGATCCATTTTGACCTATTTGAGGTAAGGATGACTACAATCAATTTGCTAAAATTAAAGGTTTTCTAAAGCTAGATGTATTAACATGTAAGGGATCGTGTGTGAGTATAAGAGCGGAAGAGTAATGAGTTTTGATGAGACGATGCATCTACAAGCGCTTTGAGTGTGATCTAAGTGAGTTATGTGTGAGAATGAAATTTTGCTCAGCTTTGATAAGGACTTAATTTGTCCTAAGATACTATGTCTAGCTTAGTGTGAAGTGGTCTAAAGACATGTTTGGACATAAAATGATTGCAATTGCATTTCTGTTTGTCAGATCCCACGGTTCCCTAAGATTAGGGATCCGTCTAGCACAACCTTTGGGATCCGTCTCTCTGCTAAACAGAATCTTTACAATAGGTATGCAATGGTTGCACAAGGCATCATATTTCAGAGTTATTGTTTTCTAAGAAGTTCAAACACTAATATAGTAGAGATATCAAATGTTAAATGTTTTATTTCATGAAAGAAATTTGCATTACATTGATAAAGCATGAATACTAAGGATTGACCCTACTTAAAAAGAAAACTAAGTTTCTTGAGCATTTTCGCTAGATGGATCGTCAAATGGTTGATGAGTGTTTGCCGATTTAGGGATGAAGAAAGTCTTCATGAGCGAAGTGCTTAGAGGTTCCATTATCTTGTTCAAAAGTACGTACAACGGACTTTGAAATTGAGGGTGGAAGTACATGATGTGATGATAAAGGCGTGTCAAGAACATTCCATAAGGGATTAGTTTGTTCTTGGAGCCTTGAAGATTTACAATTCGCCTTGCGAAGAAGTAGGAGAGATTGTATGGTTGTTGTGTTAGCAAACAATACATTATGTGAGTACAACAAGCGGGAAGGATTTCTCGATTTCCCCTAAGACTCCAAACATTTTCACATAGGATGAGTGCGAGAGCCTTGTACTCTTCTCGGATATCCCGTGTATAGATAATGTTTGGATCGGAGTAATAGGGTCAAGGTTTGCATATCAAGCGAGTCAAGTCTTGCGGGGAAGGTATGTGTGAACAATATGGACTATTTTCTTCATGAAAGTTGAAGAGAAAATCAAGAGACCAATCTTCAGTGAAGGCACATTGTCCATGATTTGGAATTTGGAGGATGTGAGCAAATTGCCCAAGGGTTAGAACAAACTTTTGGTTTTTGATCCAAAACCAAAGAGATAGAGAGCGATCCTCGTTACGAACAAGTTCAACTTGATGGAAGAATTCCAATACAAACCTCGGACATATTTTCTCGTTAATTTCGAGAAGACATTCCAGTCCTATGGTTCAGAAGGAGGTATTGATACCTTCTTCATATTGTAGAGGAGTGTCGACAATAAGTCCTTCACGGAAGTGACGGGTTTCGAGATTATTGAACCCACGGACATGATTGCCAGGTGTGTTGGGTTCAAGAAAGATGTTAGGGGTATCAACGCTAGTGAGTGAAAAATCGAACTCATACTCATGTGACATAGTGAAACCTATAGAAAAGAAGAGTTAATAGGATGTGACGTATTACGGGCAGAACAATGATTACCTGACGTTTTGGCAAGATTTTTATTAACAATGATAATTAACTCACTTAATTCTAGTGGAACAATTTTTTAGGAAGAAGACGGTTTTTATTTTGCATGAAAAAAAAAACTGTTATCTAGAAGGACGGTTCTCACGGTTCCCTTCCATAAAGGATCCGGCTAGTATATATACAAGGATTCGTGGATCTGTAGTAGCAGAAACAAGATTTTTGATAAAAACATAGGTTTTTACATTTTATAGTTTTAAACCAAGATATGTGTATTAGCCTACATTTTCTTTTAGCATGCATTAATGGTTTCTAATGTAATACAAAAAATACGAAAGATATAAATCAAAAGAAATGACAAACACATTATGAGAATAAACTAGATAAACTAGAATATTAGTAATATTTCATTTCAATGCTAAGAACGATACAAAGGATTGGGTATATAACACCAATGTAGATTAACAACACAAAGTATATGTCTTCATACGAGAACTTCATCATAGGAAACACGAGAGCGATGAGTGTTAAGGCGATGAGTACGAGGGCGATGTAAACCATGTTGATGACGAACCTTCTTGGTTGTGGTTTGAGATGAGATGAGATGAGGAGGAAGATGAAGTTTTGAATGAGAGGTAATTTTTGAAAGTGGAAGATTTGAAAAAGTGAGAATTTGGTGGAGTGGACGTCGGAGTGAGTTTTTATGGGGAAGGAGGAATTTTTGAGATTTGTGTTTTGTTTTATTATTAGAAAGATATGATTTTTGGATTAAATGAAATAAAACACAAATTTTAAAAGCCTCAACTTTAGACGAAAGAGCAACACGTATGCGAGAAAAGTTTCCTAACGAAGCTACGTGTAATATATAAATATGCACAAAAGATAATCATATAAATTCCTATGTAAGCATACTTATTTATCAAGCTAATGTTATTTAGAGATAAGAGGAAAGTCATAACTCTAATGCACTTAGGAATGTCTTTACAAATGACACAACAAGTGTCAGTGGACAACCTTCGTGTTTAAGGTACCTTCTTAGGGAAGGTATTCTTGTTACCAAGAAATTCATATGGCTTGGTAGGTATGAGCTTTAACTAAGCAACATGACAAAGAAGATTAGTGCAATTAAATAGTAAGAAATGTTGTCATCTAATCAACATCCAAAAAGGAAAAAAAAATTAAAAACATGGTATTTGTTTTTATAAAGACCTTCTTTGTAGTTTTCAATTAACCACGGATCGTATCAAGTTTTTAAAGTACAATATACTTTAAGAAACTTGGTAGCAACTTCGATGTCAATTGTGGAAAACTAGAGCAGGGGTTGAATAGTTTTACCGATTAAAACTTGGTTTTAAACTATTTAGATCCACTTATGTCAATCTATTAAACATGTGTGTTGGATGTTGATAGACAAGCATATATAAGTATGTAATGAAAAGATAAGGAGTAAGAAGAACAAAACCACAACGCGAGTATTTATAGTGCTTCGGCTACAAGAACACCTTCCTTGCCCTAATCCACTCCCCGAGTCACCTACTCGAGAGTTCGTAAACACTACACGACACCAACTCCTTATGGCGGAGAAGCCTTCACAATGTTGCCTACTCTTTATCCGGTACAAGGCTAGATATCGGGTTCTTCCACGAGGTAGAACCAAACCTCTCACAACGTCGTCTACCCTTTATCCGGTACTAGGCTAAATACCGAGTTCCATTACAATGGAGGAACTACTGCCCAAACACTAGAAAACACCGAACCCCAAAGGAGATCTACTCCTTTTCACAACATCAACAAGGATATCAATATCCTTTGACCCAATACTAATTTATCTTGTACATTGAATCACACCATATCGAATGTACACCTTAGGCACCTTTCACTAATGCCTTTTGATTCTATCTTCAAAGCACCTTTCACTAATGCCTTTGACTCGATCTTCAAGGCACCTTTCACTAATGCCTTTAGCCTTGACTTCTAAGCACCCTTCACTAGTGCTTTCAATACGGACGATCGAAACCCTTCACTAATGTCTTCGTCTTGACTCTTTTAGACATCTTTCACAAATGTCTTCAACACTACACTTCTTATGAGAAAGAAAAGAACTATCAACAAGAGAACCTCAGTAGTCTTGATGATAACGAGGCATGGCAACTCATGGACTTGAGCTTGCTCGTCTTCAAAAGATGGTGATCTAGCCTTTAAGAGGAACCTAGAGAATCACACAAAACAAAACTACATACATAGATCACTTAGATATGGGGTTAGAGGTTTTTAACTAAAGAAAAATATGTGAGAAAGGGTAAGAAACCATGGAGAAATGGCTCACTATTTATAGAGAAAATAGCTCTTGTTCCACGGATCCCATGGATCCCTCACTGAGGATCCGTCGATTAATCTTGGGATCCGTGGGACGCTCCTTGCCCATGGGTTTTGGGTCATGGGTTATGGATCATGGATATCAGGTAGATACAATGTATCTATAATATGCAATGCATCTAGTCCATGGTACATGGATTAAAACTATGGGCCATCGATTAAAACAATGGGTCATGGATAATATCCATATATGACATAAGCATGATGTCATGCAATGGGTTATGGGTCAAGCTCCATGGGTTGTACCCAACTACATTCAATGTATTTGGTCAATAGGTCAAATACTTAAGTTTCTACCCAATTGTATTACCCATTATAATACATACTAGTTATGTATATATTAGCCCAATATGTAAACACTAGTTGTTGTACATATGTATTACAAAATCATAAAATTACTTATACTTGTTTTAGTGTTTTATGTGAAAATGATTTTACGTTAAAATTATTTTACGTTTGTTATTGAAAAAACATTAGAAGATCGTAAAATATAAATAAACGTTTTTACGGCTTATTTGTATTAACAAAGAGGTTGGGTAGGTTTCGGTGGACTTTCATCAAATTTTATGTTTAATGACTCTTCAACCTTCATTGTTTCTTTATTTAATATAACATAAGCTTTACTATTAGGAGAGTAACCTAAGATGATACCTTCGGTTGATTTAGGATCAAATTTAGTTAGGTAATCTTTAGTGTTAAGTAGAAAACATTTGCTACCAAAGACTCTAAAATGTTCTAACGTGGGCTTTTTGCCTAGAAGTAACTCATAAGGAGTTTTACCTAAGAATGGTCTAATTAAGACTCGGTTAAGTATGTACGTTGATGTATCAACGGCATTGCACCAAATTTTTTTAGGAATAGATTGCTCATTTAACATGGTGCGACTCATTTCTTGTAGGGTTCTATTTTTCCTTTCAACTACCCCATTCGATTGTGGAGTCGAGGCCAGAAATTATGAGTAATACCATTAGCGTCACAAAAAGCTCCAAATTGCACTTCATTATCGAGTTCCCTACCATGATCCGTTCAAATAGACACTATAGGATTTCCTAATTGTCTTTGGATTTTCTTACTTAATATTTCAAAGTAATTGAACATTTCAGTTTTATTCTTTAAAAATTTAGTCCATGTGTACCTAGAGTAATCATCCACTTCCATAACTTTGAATAGCGGATGGACCAAATAAATCCATGTGAAGACACTTAGTAGTAGAGACCATATTTTTAGCTTTGTGACTAGCATGGACTTGCTTTCCTACGTTACAAGCATCACAAAAATGATGTTTGTATTTTAATTTTGGTAGATCTCTTACTAGTTCTTTATATGATAGCGATTGAATAAGTCGCATATTGTCGTGACCCAATCTTCGATGCCATAAGGTCGAAGTATCATCCATAGAAGTAAGACAAAGTTTGTCTTTAGGTTCATTACCAATTTTAATGACATAGACTCCATGTTTTCTAATGCCTCTTCCTATAGTAATACCGTTTTCAATATTTTACTACGGTTTCACTAAAAAGTCGTTACACTTTTATCACATATTTGTCCTATACTTAGAAGGTTGAATTTGAGGTTTTTACGTGACACGCATCGTTAATGGTTAAAGATTTGTGAGAAATTATACCTTACCGATGATTTTGCTCTTGCTATTACCAAATACCACATTCCTCCATTGAAGGATTCATATGTGGAAAACAAGTCTTTATTACGGTCATGTACCTCGTGTACCGCTATCCTTGATCCATTCATCCGAATCTAGGTTGACCTTTAAGCACACCTAAGAAAACAATTAACTCAAAGTTTGGTCCCCATTTGTTCATGGGTCCATTAGTGTTATACATTTCATTCATATTAGGCATATATGGAAAAGGTGAGTATGCATTCCATGGTGCAAAGTTTTGAAATGGAAAACCGTTTTGTACATTTGGATTCCATCCCATTTGATGGTGGTTACTTCTCGGATAAACATTATTAGGTCTCCTTATAAATGTGTTATGTTTTGAAAACGATGGACCTTTGTTTCTCATAAAACTTTGATTTTGTTTTATTGGTGGTTGTCTAACAGTAATGTGGGTTGGTTTCTTCTTATTAATGATAACAAAGTCGGTTCTAAATGAAGTAGCTACACTATTTCTACTGTTTGCATCAGCAGACCCACGGATCCCTGGTTTTACACTAGTCGGTTCCCTTTTTGTGGGATCCGTGGGATCCATGACCACAGTGACATGTTTTTCTATTGCTTTGACAAATTGTGTTTCTTTATATTTGCTAGTTGATGCATCAAGTTGCTGAGTACCTAAACCTTTTTGGTTGTTTCCTGTTTTAACACTATCTAATATCATATCTAGAGTATTAGTACTCATTCTAGCAATCTTGGAATCAAGATTATCAACTAGTGTTTGAAGTTGAACACAAAGCTCACATTCCCCACTTGCTATCTTCCCTTTTTCTAAACGTTTTAATTTTCTTTTTAATTCAATGACTTCCTTTTCTAAACATTCATTTTGGTTTTTCAAAATCTTGCTTTTGTTAATTACTTTTAGAATAATTTTGCAAAGTTTATCATATTCACGATGCAATGAATCATCATCTAATGATGAGCTACTATAATAGAGATTAGGACATACCTCATTTGAGTCATTTGCCATAAGACAAATTTCTTCATCCTCCTCTCGCTCATTCCCCACGAACCACTCACGAGCGCTTTTTGTTCGTCACGTTTGGGACACTCACTAATGAAGTGATTAGGGTCCCACATTTAAAACATCTTGCGTTAGTCCCTTGCTTTCTTGTCGTCTTTGTCTTTCTGGAACCCTTCTTGTCGTCATATGGTTGCTTGACATATCTTCCTTTCTTAAAGAACTTCTTGAAATCCGCACCGCCATAGCATATTCTTTGTCATCACTATCCGAAGAAGAGTTTTCTTCATCGCTTGAGACCTTCTTAGCTTTTAAGGCAAGAGATTTGTGCTTCTCTTTCTTTTCTTTTGAGGCTTCGGAATCTTTAGCTAGGACAAGCTCATAGACCTTTAGATTGCCTATGAGTTCATCGAGGGTGAGGATTGACAAGTCTTTTGATTCTTCGATGGCCGTCACCTTTGATCTCCACTTGGATGGAAGTGCCCTTAGATATCTCCTAACATGATTACGACTAGAGAAAGACTCATCAAGTGCTTGTAATGATGTAATTATAGTATTAAAGTTAGCAAAAGAATTATCTATAGTATCCTCATCCGATATTGAAAATTGTTCATATTGTTGAACAAACAAATCTATTTTATTGTTTTTAACTTGTTGATTTCTTTGATGAGTTACAACTAAAGAATTCCAAATTTCTTTAGAGGTTTTAAGCATAGAAATTCTTTCGAATTCCTTTTTGGGTAAAGCATTGTATAAAACCATTTTATCTTCACTATTTTTGGAAAGCTTTTTCTTTTGATCATCGTTAAATTGATCATGAGGTGTGTTTACTAAATTTCCGGTTTTATCATCTTTTGTAGTGTCTTCAAAATCGCTTTCAATAATGATGCACCAAATATCAATATCTTTTGACTTCACATACGTTTCGAATCAATTTTTCCAATAAATGAAACCATTAGTTTCAAGTAGTGGAGGTCGTTGCATAGATTGCCCTTCTTTATAATTTTTAGAACCCATTGTGATCGAAAAGTTTTTAAAATACTATTTAGTTTAAAACTTTTGTAAACTTAGCTCTTGATGCCAATTGTGGAAAACTAGAAGAGGGGGTTGAATAGCTTTGCCGATTTTAACTTAGTTTCAAAAACTTTAGATTCGATGTTATGTGAAATCGTATGGATGGATACAGAATATAGATCTATAAGTAATGCAAGTAAAGAAAGCAAGTAAAGTAAAGGATAGAAATGACACAACCAATTTATAGTGGTTCGGCTACAAGGACACCTTCCTTGCCCTATTCCACTCCCCGAGTCACCTACTCGAGAGTTCAAGCACTATGTCAACAAACTCCTTCAAATCGGCGGAGAAGCCTTCACAACGTCGCTTACATTTTTTACGGTACAAAGCTAAATACCGAGTCCTTAACACGGAGGACCAAACCAACACGACTATAACACAACAAATATGTGAAATATGAAATACAAGATCTTTGCTATAGAAATCTTGTGGAGGAACAAATCAATCAAGGACCCCTTGCTTGGATGACTTGTAGAAGCTCGTGATCTCGCCTTAGAGAAGGACCTATATGAAAATCACAACAAAAGAAAGAAGAACTACTATCTAGATCAAGAGATCTGAGATTAGAAGAATGAAAGAATATATGAGAGAGTTTGTAAGAATAGGGGTGAGTTACAATGAGGAAATGGCTCTCTATTTATAGGCAAAAACTTGCTACTGTTGCACGGATCACACGGATCCCTTACATGAGGGATCCATCTAGTGTAAACTGAGGGATTCGTAGGACGCTCCCCCTAAATGGGTTATGGGTCATGGATCATGGGTCATGGGTCATAGACTTTGGACCATGGGTATCCAAGTAGATACAATGTATCTAGAAGATGCAATGCATCTAGTCAATGGGTCATGGGTTAGCTCCATGGGTTATGGATATGCTCCATGGGTATGGGTCATGGGTTATGGTTTTACCATCTAATAAACTATTACAATAAATGAATCATTACAACAATTAATGTTAAATGATTATATATATATAAATGCTTTACAAAATAACATGTATCCTTATAATTTTACTTATGATAACTTTATATTTGTTATCAACAAAACACAAAGAGATCGCTAAATATTAATAAACGTTTTTACGATTTATTTGTATTAACAATCTTGTCTTAGGTGGATACCGACGGGTAGAATTTTCAATTCTGGTCTTAGATGGATACCTACTAGGAAGATGTTCACTGATTGCAAAACCAAGGTTGATAGAGAAACCCCAAATGGTTTAGATGCTGATATCACTAACATATATAAATGCGAACAAACTCTTAATGTTAGTGCAGGTAGTGTTTACTTAAGTGTCGGTACATTGTTCACTCCTATTAAGGAAAGACTCAGAATTTCATTGCTGAAAAGACTGATATATCATAAATTAGGGGTTTATGAAAGTCAACCTTGATGAACATGAAAGATGATGTTTCAACACATCAGTTCAAGCCTCGTTCCTCAATGTCAAAAAAATGGCACCTGCAGGCAACACTTCAGGCCCCGCTCCTCATAGAAAAGAAAGGCATACGCTTCAGTGCGCTTTATCTTTGGTTGAAGAGAAATCGTCTTGTTAATGACCATTCTCATCAACATTCTCCATATTTTCTCATGCTCGTTCAGCCATTCAGTGGATCGACATACATTAGATTATATTTCTATTCACATGTTGGGCCAATGGATCATTCACTTGTTGGGCATTTGACACTAATTGTGACTATGAAGTTTATCGAGTATCACGTATTTTAGATTGAAGTTGACTTACACAAAGGTGTGTTCTTATTTTATCTTGAAGTCGGGGTTGGTTGGATGCATAACTTTCAATGATAGCTTGCTCCTACTTAATATTTAAGTTGAAGTCTTGGTTTATCTAGTTACCAGCAGTCAAGGTGGATGGTTGAAGACCTAGTTAAGTATCACTTAAAGGAATTACGCTGTAATACTCAGTGTCACACGCAGATGGCGTTGTGGATAGTCGCAAAAGGTGTCAATGTCTCATACTTTGGTTGGGTATTGAGTACTTAGAGATTTCCTTGGACTTGGAGCATAAATTCTCTACACCGTTCTTACAACATTAGTGCAAGCTTAAGTCACAAGAACGGGGAATTCTACTTCAGCCTCAAGATTGGTATATCGGGTTTGCTCCATCAATGGTCACTTCAAATTGCCTACATAAGGGTTGGTAAAGATGGTCAGATAGAGTTTCTATAGCAGTTGATTCTCACTGAATACATTTGAGCTAATTTTGTTCTTAACAAGATTTCAAGTATATGTGTGTATAATGTGTTCTTGATTCTAAGGTATCAAAACCGACAAGGGAAGGAGACATACATCCGAATGCTACTTGAGTACCACGAGATGAACTTTATACTTCTTCTTAATTGAAGTTATTCGGAATACAAATGTCATAACCATGAGAGAAACTCGGTGTTTTAACTCACGGAATTTGGTGTATTATTCCAACTAAGTAGGGAAGAGATGTAAGAAACAGTTTCTGATGATAAAAGAGGTACACAATTGTATGATGATTCCGATGAGATCGCAAGCATTAGGGGAGAGAAATGTGTACATCGGGGACGCATTACAGATTCACATGATCAGGCTTAATCATTTATTTCGGAGTTGATCGAGTTTTACTCTCATAACTGCAGAGATGATCAGTGCTTCAACCTGTTACTTTGGTGTTATCATTTCGTCTCTCTTGTTGGGTATTGAGCTTCATACAATGAGGCGGTTGCATCACTTCAACTACTTGGGGAAGTGGTCTCTTGATACTTTTGGTATGCATTACTTGACCTTGATGGGAAAAATATGAGAATAATTATTCAAGCGTGAGATGATCGTTGCTTGAGTCGGTTGGATTTTTATATTCTTTATCGACATCTTCTCACGAGCTGATATGATTTATGATAAAGTGATTCCGGTTGATGCTTCATGTACACAATTTTATGATGATTTCGATGAGATCTCAACCATCAGGGGAGAGAAATGTGTACATCGAGGAAGCACAACAGGTTCACGTGATCGAGCTTAATGAATTATCTCATCATAGCCGGTTTAGATGATCAGTGCTTCAACCTATTACTTTGGTGTTATCGTTTAGTCTTTCTTTGGGTATTTGTGTACATTATGGGTTGATTTGTTAAACATAAGATAACTGGTGTGCACTTGGTGAGATGAATATGTTGATCTATTTGATGAACCCCCATACGGATAATCACGATGATCATTCTTAATAGGAAAAGCAATATTTGATGTGGCTTGCTACGAATTCCGTTGTGCACTTAACGAATGCAAGATTAACTAATGCAAGCTTGAAAGAGAGCTTTCAAACTGCTCAAAATAAGATTGTCGGTTTGAAAGCTACCTAAGCATCACATTGAGAAGGCTCAAGTTCAAATGATTATTAGGGAGCCTCAAAGCTTTGGTGGTGAAAGTTTAAGAGATGTTGACTATTGACTACTAAAATGTATAGAACGATATCCTCATTTACGTATTCATGTCAACATCTTCTTAAATGAATAATATATTTTATACATATCTTATACCAAATTGTAAATAGAAAAATATAAAACCATCAAAAACCATAAAAATCAGAAAAATAGAAAATACCAAAAATAGTTTTTCAAGGCATGTCTTCTGGTATCGATAACATTTACGGTCCTAGAAAAGTCATTCAATAATTACACGGGTCTTTAAATGAAGTTCGAATAGAAGTTAAAAAGTTTTCAAAACATGCCTACGTTTTTCATAATGAGGAAAGCATGTCGCCAAAAAGACGCCTGTTCCTATACAAATATTTTACATCTATGATTCTTGAGAGTATTTGTGTTACACATGGTGGAAAATGAGTTGTTTTCATAATCTATCAGACTTAGAGTTTTCATAAAATTTGACACTCAATCAACGATTATAGCTCTTTTAATAGAAACAGGTCATTGATTGAGGGGGAGAGGGTTTTCAAATTTATGACATCTAACGGGCTTATTTAATCTTCTTATAATCCCATTAAAGTACAAGGAGTTTGAATTCCCAAGGACTAAATCTGCCAACTTTGAATTGCTGGGATATGATTGCTAGGATTAGATGATTCGAGTTTGATGTTCACATATAATCCCCATGCCTTCGTATGATCTGACTGATTGAATTTCGATGTTGGGTTGACTTTTGTTAGTCGATTGTTATTTGAGTGTTGTCGAACACCAAATATTTGTATGTATGTCTATCTTTTTTGACCCTCTTATGCAGATAACATGGTTTATGAGAATGTTTCCGCTCCTGCTTCCACAAAATCTGATGATCAGATTCTGCCATTTCAACATTTGGTGCCGATAGGAACGGGTAACTATATCTTGGATCGACAAAAGAAGCAAAGGAACCTAACATTTTAGATCTCTATGGATATCCTGCATGATATATATGTCTTCAGAGGTCTCACTGCATCAACAGATGTTTCTTCCATCTTTACAGCAACAACTGAAGCAACATCTGTATTTCCACCACCACCACCACTACAAAGCACAACATATCTTGAGTTAGCAAATTGTTCAAATCTTCCACATAACAGAATGTTTCATCATTCCAGTAGTAAGGTCAATATCATCTTGTGGTGCATATCTTGTACATTCCTAAGTAGTGTAGTATCTAATGTTATGTGTCAGAGTATGAATTTTTCATGAGTTTCTCGTTAAACTCCAAATCATTTATAAACTCATCATATCTAACACTAACATTCTCCCTCATAGATTGAGGGGGAGCATTGTAATGTTCTATTATCAGTACATATTAAATCAGACCACATTTTCTCCCAAATTTTCTAACTTATTTAAATCAATTGAGATCCCAAATCTCAAAGGGATTGAAATTTTTAATCGGGGGAGAGAATATGATTTAAATATTAAAACTGATAAAAATGTAATTGTTTAAGACTCAGGAAGGCTCTCCTCCCTCCAAGTGCTAAACAATTTCAAATACCAATGCATATGTTAAGGGGGAGCATTTCTGAAAGATCAAAAACAATTGAGGTATAAAAGCTTTGATATCAAATATCACAAGTACCTTGATTGATTTTCAATTGGTTTAAAGCGGAAAGAGTAGTACCACATGGTGACCTTGCATTTACTTTATCGGTCATAAGGATGGTAAGGTTAGGTATTCGTTCCCCACGATCTCGCCGGAGCCGGAGGGATCTAGCTAGGGACAATCCACTAGTTACTGTAGAAGTCCTTAGGTGTGATTGAAACTTGATGTTGCTCATAAAACTTTCTTCGTATTGCAAAAACTCTTTATCCAACAAGAACATATGGATAAATACAAGAATTAAAAAAGCATTAAGATTATTAGCAGAGGAGTTAAGATGAGAGGACGCACCAGTGTCCAAGTTCTAATTTGCATTTGCTGGATCTTGGAGTGTCATGGTGTTGAAGGCTTGTGGTAAAAGCATTTCTGACCAGGGGTAAAGTGGTGTGGGTGACCCATGAGCTGTATGAGCATACAACACTTGTTTACGAGTAAAACACGAAGGCGAGATGATATTTGAAAAACTAGAGGGGGAGTGGGTCGTGTTCCCAAAAGGCATTTGACTAGGCTGACCCAAAGTGGGCGGTAAGCCATATTGGGCTAGCAATGTGTTTAGGACCTATAAAAGAGCTATCAATTGTTGTTGTCCTTCCGGATTGAGCCCAATCATGCCAAGCCCAGTGGGCACAAGACTTTGTAAGCCTAAGTTGCGAGAGTTATTTTGTGAACCTGTGTTGCGAGGGTTTCCATTGGAAGGAGTGGTATGAATGTTACTCGAACGAATTGAATCATGGATGAATCGACAAGTGTTACCCCAACGACAAAAGCACGACCAAAATTACGACACAATTGAGGTTCAAAGTTGTGTGTGTTGTTACGAGAGTCAAGGTTGTTACCTGAGTCTTGACCACGAGAGTTGTTAGTATCGGTTAAGAGGACCTGTTGAGCAAATGAGGTAGTGTTTGTGGACAACGTTGGAGGCTTGGAATTTAGCCGCATCTCTTCGATTGTGACCATTTACCGCATAGTTTCAAGGTCAGAAAATGGGTCTTTATGAGCAATAAGGGTCGCAAGATTTGCATATTTTTCGCTTAAGCCGTTGATAGCATATGTGACAATGTCGTCATCCGTCATTGATGAACCAAGATCATTCGAGAGTTACAATGGACTCGATTTCACAGTAAGCATCGGCACTAAGATCACCCAGTGAATTACATGTAACTCACCTTTTAAAGTAATAGTTCGTGTATGTTTGTTGTAGAAATGTTTTCTCAACTTGGTCCCAAGTATCTTTAGCGATGAGGGTTTGCTTTGATTAATCTACCTATAGGGTGAGAGTAAGGAAGATCCACGACTTCACGATGGAATCGTGATTAACCATTAAATCAGTTGGTGGAGATGAAGTGGAAGAGCTCGCGACAACACTTTGGATGTGCTTTAGGATACCAAAGCTGTTACAATGAATCTTGAAAAAATAGCACCAAGACGAGTAATTTAACTCGTCTATGTCGATTTTAATGGGAACCAAGTTGTTGATGTTGTGTAAGGCATAGAGTTTTTCAACAAGGGTGAGTGTAGGGGGTGGTGGAGGTTGATCACATTAGTCATTATGATGGTGGGGAGGGGAATAAGCTGTGACAATAGGTGGGAGAGAAAGGAGGATCGATTTTGTTGTCAAGGTTTTAAGAGGATCAGTTTTAGGCAAATACAATATAAACAGTATATTGCATAATTATCATGTGTTACAATATTGTGTATAAACAATACTCTAGTGGGCCTAACTACAATAATAAACCACTAAATCCAACATAACAATTGGGTCATAATAATATGTCCGCTAACACAATTATGTACACATTTATGAGTGTGGCGGCCTAGAGCGTATTTTCTAAAACGTGCAAAAAAGCACGTTAATAACACATCCATTGTAGTATTTGCACTATAATACAATCATATTTCTTGGCATCATTCAACAATGTCATGTCATCATATATTTTTTTGAGTAGTGATTGGGCGCAAAAGATGTCACTAGCATAGTGGTATCGTCACGATGTTTGCGATCAAAAGGCCGCTTTTACATGACCAGTCGGGATCGTCTGCGTATGTTTAGGCGTGTCTTTGAAACAACGTAATTAGGTCTCGAATCGTTTCCTATTTCTTTTATCGTTTATACATATATGAAAGTAAATAATAACTTTTAAAAGCGCATCTTGTCGAGAATGGCGGTTCTGTATGAACTAAAAATAATTATTTTAGGCATTAATGTTGACGTTTTGTCTTTCTTTAAATATTATGACCATTTTACCCTTTCTGAAATTTTTGAAATACTTTTTTTAAATTTTTTAAAATAATTTTTGAATTTTTTTGAAATTTTTGTTCCAAATTTTTTTCTAAATTTTTTTTTGAAATACTTTTTCAATTTTTTTTAAATAATTTTTTTAAATTTTTTTTGTGACATGCGATTTTTATTTTTATTTTTAGATTAAAAAAATTTATGAATTTTTTTGAAATTCTTTTTTTTGAAATATTTTCGAATGGTAAAATGGTCATATCTTAAAGAAAACAAAATGTAAGCGTTAATGTCAAAAGAGTTATTTTTAGTTATTCTGGCATAATAAGCATCGTTTTGACATTATAGTCTTTAATAGGTTATTAGTCGATAAGTAATAAGCGATGTAAAAAATTCAAATTGAAGGAATATGAACTAGTCGTGGTGATTTAGCGGCTAAAGTCTTTTGATTATTATATTAAAATATGTGAAATTTTAAGTTCGATTTATCTTTGATTCTGAAACAAACTTGAAGTGATCGTATCGGCCTCTTAAAAAATAGGGTTTGCTGATTTAAATTTATGGGACGGTTGGTTCAAATCTGTAGATTAGTCGATTGAAAAATTTGAAAACCAAAATTATCCAGAAAAATATATATAAAATAATAAATAGAAATAAAAAGAATTTGGGAACATATCAATTTATATGAAGTAATAATTGACGGATCAAAATCTCTATTTCTCGTATAACATAGGGGAGAAAGAAGACTTTTAACCGTGAATATTATTTTGTAATAATTAACATGTTCGAAAATTTATTCTCTATTATTATTTGTATATAATTTTAGATAACAATGATTTCCAAATGTTTTATATATTACTTTTTAGGAGGTTGCCGTGAGCAATTTAATGCCGTTTGCGTTTAGCATGAATTAAATTTGAGATCTTACACATTTTAGCATGATACTGAAAAACTTTTAGCCGTTACATCACCTCGAGTGGTTTTTTCCCTCAATTTGTACTGTGAATACTGTGAGGTGAGTACCATTTTCAATACAAACAAAAAACCAAAAGTTGGCCTGGGGTACCAAAAACGATATGAATTTGTATATTGTAATCTTATACGCACCAGCAATTAGTGAGCATTTGTTTTGTAGCTACGATAACAACATGTCAGTGTCGACAAAAAGAATTGTTCTCGTTTCGCTTCTGTGCTTCTAACCATTGGACAAAATAGGAAAGAAACCACGTGATTGAGTTTATACGGTAGGTATTGATTTTGATCAGGTGTTCATGGAAGCTTGTCCACTCAAGCAAAAGTCGTCTTATATACAATCAATCAAACAATCAATGCTTTAGAAACGTATGATACCCCATAGTTCGTAAGTCGCCCACATCACGTATGCATACAAAAAATATTTTCATGGTTGATAATGGTTTACTTATGATAATAAATCAATATTTAGGGTTTACGTACATCAATTTTATATGCTAATGATCATGACGAGGTCCAAAATTTCTCTTTTCGGATCAAGAATAGATATACATCATTCTAATGTATCGTTTTTCGATTAGTGGTGTGTACAACTAAGTCAGCTTGTTCGAGCTGAAGCTCCGCAATGTTAAATTTTCTCTTGATGTTACCGGCTTGCTAGCTAGAATTTGATTAATATTTTTGCTCACGGTTGTTCGGATTAAATGAGTAGTTAAAGTGAATTCCTATCTTAGTTAAGTTAAAAGCTCAAATTTTCATCTCTATCTCGGGGTTGTGGTGATAATCTCGACATTGCTCCGTATAACGAAACATGAAGGACCAAAGTCGTTAGTTAGTTAGTTAGTAACGCCTTGCCGTTAAGTTAGTTAGTTGGTTATGGTAGTTATTGGTAGTTATGTCGGTTATAAACCGAATAGATACAAAACGTAGGGTCACACCTTTTCGTTCTCTATATATATGTATGTACATACAACGATGTAATGTTAGACGAAATATAGTTATCCAGTATTATTTGCAATTCACTATTCGACTCATATTGGGACAACAATTGGCATCAGAGCAAGCGTTACACACGCTCGTTGGGTACCAAAACATTGAACGAGAACAACCAAGAAGGAGAACACGCTGCAACTTTCTGTTTCAGTAGGAAACACGACTTTTTAAAGTAAAAGAACGACGCCTGGATAACTAGGAACGCATGGGAGATAGTGCACGATCGAACTTGTGTGGAGTTGCAAACGTAAGCATCAAACGAAATTGGTGGACGTTTTGTTGTAATCTTTGGGCAGCGACAACAAAACAGGAAGGAAAAACAATAATGTTACAACCCTTATTGGTGGTGAAATAACGTGACAACAAGGAAACAAGGAAGAAGAACATGGCGTCGAGGAAAAGCGTTGTAGAACACTTTGTTGGGGCGCCCTTTTTGAGCATAACAACAAAGGAAGAAAAAAAATAAAAAGGCAGCGTTTGAAAAACTTTGTGGGGCTGCGAGGAGCGACACAAAGGAAGAAAGGAAAAGGAGCTAGCGAAAGGAACACGTGAGATCGCTAATATTAACATAACATAGAAGGAAAACAAGAACACAACGCTTTGTACAAGCGGGTGGAAGAACTTTGTGGACAACACTTGGGAGCAGCCTTGAAGGAAAAAGAAGACTCGAAAACATTTGACTTGTTTTGGAGGCTTAACGTGAAGAACGAGAAGAGAGGTTCTAAGTTTTGTGGAAGAAACGGTTTGGAGCGAGACACAAAACAACAACGAAAATATCCGAGGAAGAGCGAAGGAGTTCTAGAAACATTTACGTGGGAGGCGACTTGAAATCGACACAAAAAAAGCGACACCAGCGTGTGGAATAAGTATAGAATACCAAAGAAGAGTCTCGTGCGGTTTGTGGGTACATCGAATTCGACAAAAAGGGAAGCGGTCGAGTTTACTTTGGACCTGAATCAAAATAGCAACAAGGCTATAATATTTGGGTATAACGAGAAAGAAATATCGACTTGGTAATCGGAGTGGTACTAACGAGAAGAAAGAAGGGACGGAAAATTCATTGTGGGTATAAAGTTCAAGTACCAACACACAAAGGGGAATACGCTTATTTAACACAAGCATCACGGTTAGAAATCAAATTTCTAGATTTCTATCATTTTATTAGTATAGAAATATTACTTTCGTATTACTAGGAATCCCCGAAAACTATTTCTACTCTCGTACTATTAGATATCTCACATTATTTAGAAAAATCCCAAACATAAGAAAGTGAAGATCATACGCACACTTAGGATGTCTACCGACGATCTTAACACCGCTTTAGTCACACCAAAACCTGTAACACCTATGACACACTACCAATGCCCTAAGTTGAAATCGACAAACTACAGAGTTTGGTCAATTCAAATTAAGGTTATACTTGAGGAACAAGGTTTATGGGAAATGATAGAACCTAAAGAAGATACGCAAGAAGATGATAAAAGGATAAGGCAACGACCGCCTTTCTTTATCAGCGTTGTTGAAGATGTGATATTACAAGTGGCGGGTTGTAAAGCAATGAAAAAATTATGGGATTAGTTAAAGAAAGACACGTTAGAGAAGAGAAAGTGCAGCAAGCACGATTACAATCATTGACGATTGGATTTCAAACACTTGAGATGAAGGAAGATGACACGGTGGGTACATTTATGGCTAAACTAAACGGCTATGCCACTAAGGCAAAAGAATTAGGAAAAACACTTGATGAATCACTTTTAGTACGAAAACTATTAGATTCAACACCAGATAGATCCATTCATATAGTTGCATCCATAGAACAAACAAATGATCCTAATGACGTTACCTTAGACGAGATCATTGGAAAACTCAAGGCATTTGAAGAAAGGATAAAACTCCGGAAAGGAGGAAAAGTAGAAAGCCAGGAAAACTTACTATTCGCACATGGCGAACACTCGAAAAGGGGAAGGCATTTTAATAATCGCGGAGGTAGATCAAACTTTTCACGAGGAAACTGGCAAAGTAATAAGAATAAGTATGACTCAAAGGAGGAAGGCTCAACTCACAAAGGAAGATCAAACACAAAGTGGAATAAGCGTGAGTGGGATATGGGCAAAGTAAAATGTCACAAATGTGGAAAACTTGGACATTTTAAAAAGGACTGCAAAGAACCATCAATAACTCATGAACAATCAAACCTTATCTTATAAGACGAAGGACCATCACTATTAATGACTACACTCGAAACTGAACACGAAGAAGTACTATTAAATGAAGGACATATTCACCCCTAGAAATATGCTACAAAAGACATAAGCATATGGTATTTAGATAACGGTGCAAGTAACCATATGACGGGAATTAAGAGTCATTTTAGAGACATTGACGAACACATAACAGGACGTGTAGGTTTTGGAGATGGATCGTATGTAGAGATAAAGGGAAGAGGCTCTATACTGTTAGGTTGTAAGAACCACAAACAAAAGATAATATCGGATGTATACTACATTCCAAACCTTAAGAGCAACATACTAAGTCTAGGAAAAATCACAGAGATATGTTGTAAGATCATCATGGATGGAAATATACTGACTTTGTATGATAAGAATAAGAAGTTGTTGATAGAAAGATCGAAGAATAGACTTTACAATATTAAATTGAAAATAGAAGCACCCATATGCCTCTTAGCAAATGTAGATGACCAAGTATGGTTATGGCACGCTAGATTAGGTTATCTAAACTTTGATGACATCAACAAGATGACAAGGAAAGGTCTAGTAGAAGGAATACCAAGAATAAACCATGCAGGACAAATTTGTGATGCATGTTTATTAGGAAAACACAGTAGGACACCATTTCCAAATCAAGCTAAGTTCAGATCAAAGAAACCTTTGGATTTAGTATATGGAGACCTCTGTGTCCCTATAAGTCCAGACACACACTCGAAAAAAACTCATTTTCTTATTAGTGGACTGTTGTACATGTTTCATGTGGGCCTAGTTTCGACATCGAAAGATCAGGCATTTAACACGTTCAAGGAGTTTAAACAACAAGTTGAAATGGAAATGAGAACAAAATTAAGGATGCTAAGAACGGATAGGGGAGGTGAGTTCACATCTAATGAATTTACCAAATACTGTAAAGAAAATGGAATAGCATGGCAGTTGACAACACCTTACTCACCTCAACAAAATGGAGTTGTGGAGAGGAGAAACAGAACAATGCTATCTACTACGAGAAGTATGATGAAAGCTATGAAGTTACCATTAAACTTTTGGGCGAGCGGTCGGACACACCATTTATATACTAAGCGGGGTACCTACAAGAGCCACAGTAGATAAAACACCATATGAGGCACTCTACAACAGAAAGCCAAATCTAGAAAACCTAAGGATATTCGGATGCACAACTTATTACAAAGTAACGATACCTCATATGCAAAAGCTGGATGATAGAAGCATACCCATGATTTACTTAGGAGTAGAGGAAGGATCGAAAGCATGTAGGCTATATGATCCAAAAGGAAAAAGCAAACACGTTAGTAGGGATGTAAAGTTTATGGAAACAAAACCGTGGGATTGAGATAACAATAGAGAGGAAACAAGTACACAAGGCTCATTTTGGGCAAGTTTTGTGGTAGAAGGAGTCGACAATGAAAACACTACATTAGTCAACTCAGAGAACAATGAAAACACCTACCAAGAACAGGAATCGATTACTGTTCCAAACTCTCTAGTCACCCCACCAACATACACTTACAACCCACACTCATAAGAGGAAGAAGAAGCTACTATTAGTTCAATCAAGAACTCAGAAGATATATTTGATGACACACGATTACAAGGTCTCAAGGACTTAATATAAATATATAAGTATGCACGTAGAGTTGAACCTCAAAGCCTACTATTTACGGAAGAAGAACCGCGTAACTACAAGGAGGCTTCAGCGGATAAGAAATGGATCGAGGCCATGGAAATTGAAATAGATTCAATAAACAAGAACAATACATGGACACTTACTACTTTGCCTACAAATCAAAAGGCAATAGGACTTAAATGGGTCTTGAGACCAAGAGAGATGCAAAGGAGATCATCAAATACAAGGCAGCTTAGTAGCAAGGTTATGTACAAGAACAAGGAATAGACTTGATGAAGTATATCGCATGATTCTTGCGTGTCGAGATAGTTCGTTTGATTTTAGCACTAGCAGCATATCATGGATGGCAAGTACATAACCTAGATGTCAAATCAGCATTTTTACATGGAGATTTGAAAGAATAAGTCTATGTTACACAACCTGGAGGATTTATTCAACAAAGAAATTTAGGAAAAGTTTACAAGCTCACGAAGGCATTATATGGCCTAAGACAAGCACCACGAGCTTGGAATGTGAAACTTGATCAAACCTTGAAGTCATTAGACTTTAAGAAATGTAATCTCGAACAAGCGGTTTACGAAGAAAGCAAGACTTCTACACTTATAGTTGGAGTATCGTGAGCGACTTGATAATCACGACTCTCGAAAGAAAGAAGTCGACTTGTTCAAATCCCGGATGAAAGAAAAATTTGAAATGAAGCGACTTAGGATTGTTAGCTTATTACCACAGGATAGAAGTTACTCGAGACGGGAGGAGATTACAATCAAGCAAGCAGGATATATTAACAAGATCTTAAAAGAAACAAGTATGATGACGGTAATGATACGAAGATACGAATGGATCCGGTACTAAGTTGGTCGAGGTGGAAGATGGAAACTCGGTTGGCCTGACTTATTACCGAAGTTTAATTGGAAGTCTCGGTACTTACTACATACAAGACCGGATCTTAGTTCTTGAGTCGGACTACTCGTGATTTATGCAAGACAGAAGGATCATCACTGAAGGCGGTGAAGCGATGTCGATATATCAAAGGAACAAAAGAGCATGGCATTGTATACAAGAAAAAGCGGTGAAAGATTATAGGTTCTGACGGTGGTTATGGAATCAACACCGATCAAGGAAAAGGAACTATTGGGATAGTATTTTATTTTGGAGAATCACCTATTACTTGGTGTACTCGGAAGCAACCAACGATGGCGCTCTCATCATGTGAATCGAAATTCATGGCGACTCTTTGGAGCGGCATATCAAGCCTTATGGTTAAAGCGGCTACTTGGTGAATTAAGCTGGATGGGAAGAGAAAGAATAGCGGCGAAAGTCGACAACATTTCGGCAATAGCACTCGTCGGGAACCAGTTTTTCATGGAAGAAGCAAGCACATCGACATTCGCTATCATTTCATTCGGGAATGCGTAGAGAATGGACACATCAATGTGGAACACGTCGGTGGAGAATTACAAAGCGAGATATTCTAGCAGCTTTACCAAGACTAAAGTTCGTGACTATCGACAAATGCTCGGAGTTCAAGACTTAGGGCGAAGCAGCGATCAAGATTAAGGAGGAGAATGTGGTGATAATCTCGACATTGCTCCATATAACGAAACATGAAGGACCAAAGTCGTTAGTTAGTTAGTTAGTAACCGTAAGCGGTTAAGTTGAATTAGTTGGTTATGGTAGTTATTGGTAGTTATGTCGGTTTTAAAAAACCGAATAGACACAAAGCGAAGGGTCACACCTTTTCGTTCTCTATATATATGTATGTACATACAGCGATGTAATATTAGGCGAAATATAGTTATTCAGTATTATTTGCAATTCACTATTCGACTTATATTGGGACAACAAGGGTGTAGGTATTTAAATGGATCACTTAAAAGTGAATTGCTAACTTAGTTAAGTTAATTAGTAATGTTTGTATATATATGAAATCAGTGAGTTGATAACTAAAATTATATACTATATTCTTATAAACAGAATCTGAAAAACAAAATTATGTGTTGAAAGGGGTTCAGCTATGTGGCTTCACCCTGCTTATTTAAAGTCCTACTTAGTTGAAATATTGATTACTGTAGGTTTAATATACGCAGAGGTTAAAACTTATTTGTTTTGGGTTAATTAAGTGAATGAACTGCTTATTCAAGCGAGTCACTGAACTTATAAGAAATGATATTTATATCACTTTGTAATGATTTCAGCTTTAATGACTTGAACACATATTTTTTGATTAGTTAAGTAACTTAAATGCCGTATTTAAAAGTTTCACTGATATGTCCGTCTCTCTTTAATAAGCTCAACGGCTCAAATGTCATTTTTATAAATTTATTGACATATGTAAAGTAAGAATTTAATAATCGAAATGAACAAAAACATAAAACTTAGTTATACTCCGTGTATTACTCATTATTGATCATCTTAATTTATTTACTATATATCAGGATGACTTATTTTGATTCGTTAGCTGTATTTGTACATATGCTCCTACGGAAAGTGACATATGAGGATGGTGTTACAACACGCAGGTGCAATACCCGTTCACTCTAAAATATTAAAAACTTAGCACTACGAACACCATTATCTTTCTAGACCTATATTCTTATCATTTGCTGCTAATTACATTTCTATAGTGATAGAACACCATTAATATGAACCTCTATCAGCAACAGAGATAAGAGGCTTGTATTAGTGTTATTTGTACATACTGTGTGGGGCTTGATCAACATCCATGCGACAATGCTGTTTGCAGCACGCTTCTACTTTCCTCGGATAAACCCAAAACCTCATTTTCGCCCTGTGCAAACAAATATTGTTTCGTACAGCTTGCTGCATGGGTCATTTGCTTTGCCCATTGCGAATGATATGTCAATTATTGCATGTTAACAGTAATTTTTACACGTTTCTAAAAATGCGAACATATATATATATGTAAAGTTATTCACACTTTTAAAACGTGTATAAAAATTTTACGTTCATAAGTGTGTATTAAATATCATCAAATTTTTTGCACATAAATTGCAAGGAAAAAGCTCCATACTTATAACTATGCAAATTAATGTAAAGAGATCACACTCAAAGTGTATTTACAATTTTGTTATACTCTATTTCTCCACACATCCAATTCCGTGAAGAGCCACGACCTAGAAATTGATCACTACAATATTAAGCGTAGATACAATTTATATTTCTACACGCTAATATTTTTGACAATTTTTGAACAATTACAGTTACGAAAAGTCTGATAATTTTCAAATTTTTCCATACGTATACATAAATGTAAAAGTGATACATATTTGAAACTATCAAGAAATTATAAGTGTTATCTTTGCCTATAAAAAAAAGAAAAAGAAAGCACGAGTTGTTTGTCCACTTTCGGGTCGTGTGTATAAATACAAGCTTTGGCTAGCTAGATTCATTATGAGTTTTACCAAATTTGTCTATAATCTAAAAATAATGGAGACCTTTCAAACCCTAGCAAGTGAAAGCTTCTCATATAATTGGCTTGTAAACAAGTCGCTTCCTTCTTCTTTAGTGTGTTTAACTTCATCTTCGCAAGATTTTGACTTCAAAATTGCATTCACCACATCAGCTTACACTCTTGTCGATGCTAGTGAAATCTTTTCGACGGAAAATAGTTACTTCCCTTGATAATTATTCGAATTCAATGGCATCATCTTATCCCTCCACTCCCATTAATATGTATAAGCATTCTTCATATGCACTTCATGATTCACCGCATATTCCAAGCGTTTTACTATTCTAAAAGATGGAAAAATCCTCCAAGAAAATATTGAAGAAGTGTTTCCGGACATTACTAAGTGATTCTTCGCATGACTCAGCAGGAGGAAGCGTATATGATTCGCATGTTATTAAGAACACACCGTTTGATGCCGATGATTCAATTTATGAGGCTATCGTTTATTGCAAAAAGTCTTTGGGTACGCACATAGTTATGTGATCTTTGATCGATTTCTCATTTCAACGAGTTTAAGTTATATTCATAAAGTGGCATCTAAAGGTTGCCTTATACAAGTGATGTTAGCAATTCTTTCATAATATGTATATTTGATACTTGAAATCACGACTTTTTTATTTTTAGTTTGAGGTCAATTCTCATAAAAGGGTAAAACCTCATATATGGTTTTTCATTACAGTATTGGCTGTAGTGAGATCAGTATATTTGACTGCAGTGACCAGATTTGATACTCTTATATATATATATAGGTCACATTCTATTAAATTAGCCAACACTGTTGTAACAGCTAGAGTACGCTAGCTATATACATGACTTCATAACTTCTATACTCACAGTACTGAATCCGCTATGCTGTTGCAAAACAAAAACGCCATGCGATGAACTCGTGTGGCATGTGAACCAAGCTAGCCAACTCTGACACATTTGTTTATTACTCCAATTTAAAATAAAATATAACTGAATGTGAATCTTGAGTTTTAAACATATATATAACACTAATTAAGTACACTCATGATCGTAGGATAAGAAGAAATAGGTGGCCAAAGGCTTAAGGCTCAAGCTAAAACGTAT
Source organism: Chrysanthemum lavandulifolium (assembly GCA_022545495.1). Taxonomy (NCBI): domain Eukaryota; kingdom Viridiplantae; phylum Streptophyta; class Magnoliopsida; order Asterales; family Asteraceae; genus Chrysanthemum; species Chrysanthemum lavandulifolium. Next base: position 200,625,657 of record CM040244.1, read on the forward strand.
CATTTTCTATGGATGCATAAGAACTGATATTCTGCGTAGAATAAAATGCAATTACTAACTAAAGCTCCAAAATCAGTCGTAGACCACGTACACACTTAATAGTTGGCTTTTTAAATCGACGAGATATTTTTCTCAATGTATACAGTTCAATAGAGTGTGACGTATAAGGATGGCGATCACAATTAGTTGTAACTTGTAAGGACTTGGTTAGCCAGATGCCAATTGTTTCTCCATTGCATATTGGGGTATATATATACAAGTTTTGCTTTTAAAGAGATATGCAAGTTTTGCCTAGAGGTAGTTTCATCATTAATTGACACCATATCAAGGTATTATATACCCTAGAGAAATGGAAACCTTTCAAACTCTTGCAACAAAGCTTCTCATCCAACTGGCTTGTAAACAAATCACTTCCTTCTTCTTTGGTGTGCTTAACTTCATCTTCTCAAGATTTCGACTTTGACATTTTGTTACCAACATCATCTTATACTCTTGTTGATGCTGGTGATATCTTCTTCCATGGAGAAATCGTCCCTTCATTTTCTAATCAAAACTCAAAGGCTTATTCTTATTCATCCACCCCCTTTATTTGTATGCAATCTTCAACTACTAAATCACCAAAAAATCCCAAGAATTTTTCTACACTAAGAAGATGGAGGAATTTCTATAAGAAAATACTAAAGAAGTGCGTTGGTATTTTGTCGAGTGATTCTTCTCATGAAAAGCCCGAAGTTGGAAGCCCGCCAGAGTTTTGTACTAAGAACACATCGTTGGATGTTGAGGACTCTATTTTAGAGGCAATCACTTATTGCAAAAGGTCTTTCGATACACAGATGATGTGATCTTTCTTATTAGATGTTGTTCTAGCTAGCAAACAGATACAAAGGCTTTGAGAGATGTCACTTTCATGTTCTTAAGTGGAACTCTTCAATTTTTCATTTTAGGTTTATGCTCTACCTGATAGACAGGGATTACGTACTTAGGGAGTAGATCTAGTGAGAAGAGAAATTGAAATAAGAAGAATGAGAAGAAATTTGAGTCACACATTTTAAATGAAGAGGAGAAATTCAAGGAGAGATGCATCTATTTCTTTAGATCATCCGAAATGTCTTGTTGTGGTTTCTTACCTTTTTTCCGTTTTAATTTCTTACCGTTTAATCCTTCTCTACGTACTTATGCTACATGTGAGGTGTATGAATCTGAATTACTAAAATGAAACAAAAATGTGTTACAAGTTTGCGACTTCAATACACCAAAATATGTATAATAAACATTTACACACATCTATCGATTGAACACAAATATATGACTGATGTTGTCAAAACCATTTAGTGAGGTTGTATAAAAATAAATGCAACGTTTTTCATATTTAAATTGCAAAATTTGACATCATTCAGACATTTTACTAGATTAAAAAACAAACAATATTATATGATTCAGATTCAGACTTCTCAAATACCTTTTAAGAGTAAAATGTGGTAATCAGATTTGAACAAAAAAACATCTTAGTGTTATGATGTTACTATCCTCGATCACAAGCAAAAAAAAAACATAATTGTTGCTTTAAATATATATTTTTGTAAATAAAACAAGCAAATCAAACTAAGGTTTAGCTAACCACATACTAATGGATTATAGTTAAACATTCTATAAATATTAAACAATAGTAAATGAACATCAAAACTTTCATGTTTAACATCATATTACATGTTTAAATTGATAGAACGTGTCTAATTATGAAATATATTAATCCACTAAGTGTTAATATTTTGATTATGAAATGTTTAACCACAACGCATAATCTGTGATTAACAAAACCATATATAATTACAACTATAGGTAGTATATAATTAGGAGCTGTGACCATCGCATAAAATAAACAACTTGTTTCCAAAACATGAATTTACCATGCCTAAAATTGTTACTGTTATTTAAGGTGTGATTTTAGATTGTAATTGTATTTAGTTTTTGGATTTACGGTTTTGAGATCTGTCTTGGTTCAACTCTTGTTTAGTTCCTTTGTATATCTGAGTTTGTTGCTTTTGCTCGGCCTCCTCCTTAGAGCCGGGTTTTATTGATACAATTTGTTGCTTTTGCTCGGCCTCCTCCTTAGAGCTGGGTTTTAATGATATCTTAGCCTTTCAAAAAAAATAAAAAGATTGTGAAACATTCATGTTGGTCTTGCAACCTCAATATTTAATATTCCTTTCTTTCTAAAATTATTGTCTCATTTGAGATATACTTTAATATTTATCACTTAAAAAAAAAAAAAAAAAAAATTAGTGATTGAAGATGATATTTAATTGGTTGAGGTGTAATGATCTAACTTTTATTAAAGAGTTTTTAACTTCTTAGTTTAAAAACACCAAAGTACATAAGCACCAGCAAAAATCTGCGTGAATCGCGTAAAAGTGCGTATAAATGTCTTTTATGTGAATCATCATCTTTCGATATCTTTAGTATCTTAAATTAGAAAAACCTTTAATATTCCTTTCTTTCTAAAATTATTGTCTCATTTGAGATATACTTTAATATTTATCACTTAAAAAAAAAAAAAAAAAAATTAGTGATTGAAGATGATATTTAATTGGTTGAGGAGTGTAATGATCTAACTTTTATTAAAGAGTTTTTAACATGTTGTTTAAAACACCAAAAGTACATAAGCCATGAAAAGTCTGCGTGAATCGCGTAAAGTGCGTATAAATGTCTTTTATGTGAAATCATCTTTCGATATCTTTAGTATCTTAAATTAGAAAAACCTTTAATATTCCTTTCTTTCTAAAATTATTGTCTCATTTGAGATATACTTTAATATTTATCACTTAAAAAAAAAAAAAAAAATTAGTGATTGAAGATGATATTTAATTGGTTGAGGTGTAATGATCTAACTTTATTAAAGAGTTTTTAACATCTTGTTTAAAACACCAAAAGCATGTACACTAAAAAGTACTGCGTGAATCGCGTAAAAGTACGTATAAATGTCTTTTATGTGAATCATCATCTTTTCGATGTCTTTAGTATGCTTAAATTAGAAAAACCTTTATTAAAAGGTTTATCTAACGGTCAACGAGTACCCATTAGGCATTGGTTAGATCTTACTAAATAAACTCAAACTTTCTTTCTAAACTGAATATTGCATTTAATTACACACTATATAAACATTCAAATTGCCTTAATTACATGTGATTTTTGGTTTAGTGAACTCAACATTTTCTTTTTTATGCATCTAAACCAACACCTTATGAGCATCCATTAGACACAACCCCTAAATTACATGTAAACAAGTTTAGCTAAAGGGTATGTTTGGTTGTAGAAATGAAATTTGAAATTTGAAATGAGGGGTTTGGGCTTGAAATTTGGGTATGAACTTTTATTATAATAGAAGTTGAAATTTGTATTTTTATATCTTGTTTGGCAAATGGTGAAACATTATTATGAAAATTCTTAAAGGGATATAATTAAATGAGTTTTATGGTATATATTAGATATTTTGTGGGTAAATATGTAATTTATGGTTCATAAGCAAATTTAAAGTTTTTAAGCACTTTTATGAAATTAAAGTTTTAAGCACTATGAGAACTTATGATTCATAATAGCCTCATGTAATGACGAGGCTTATTTTATAAGCAGAAACATTTTAGAACCGGCCGTAAAGCACTCATGCAGCTGCTGCCAAACACAGCCAAAATCTCTAAGTTAGACCTCAAGATAAAAACAAAAAGGAAAGAACAAAAACGTCGCTATGCTACAGATAGGATTACAAATATGGAAATATTCAAAGTGACAGATAAAATATATACATCCAAAATTGATGGGCACCACAAAACAAAAGTTGGAAACAAACAAATGATGCTTCTCGTCTTGTCAATATCATAAGTGAGGATAAAAGATAGTGAAATGTAAGGAGAAATTTATGAGTTTAGCGTGTTAGTTATGCCTACCATACCCATTTCGCTATAACGACACGTCAGTTTTTAAGCATAACATATGATCATCATCTAACACCGTAGTGATGACCACTTAACCAAACACGTAAAATTATCTCGCATGTCTGACATAACTTCATGATATCTTTCATGCATGCTCGTAAACAAACAAACAAACAAAGTGTGTACTATTAGGTAGTTTGCACCGAACAACATAAAATCTCATCTTGGTGCGAGATGGTGGACAACCGCTATGGGGGCGGCGTGGGGGTGCCCGCATGGCATGCCTCCGTTCGCTGGTCATATTGAATATTTATGAGCGGTACTTTATATGAATGTTGGAGCATATAAAGAGTGTCGATGTTCGAATTACATGTACTTATTATAAATACAATAACATGTTAGCCCGTATTATATAGCAGGCGTACGCCCATGTCTAAAATGTTCCATATTTGCTATTTAAAGGATCGATGTAATTATAATCAAGGGGAATCAATCAAATTAATTATCTACATCATATCTTCAATCATACTCTTACATTGTTAGCCGTATTATATAGCGAAACAGCCGTCTCAAAATGTTAGTATTTGCTATTTAAAGGATCGATTTAATTGTAATCAAGGAAATCAATCAAATTAATTATCTCCATCATATCTTCAATCATACTCTTACATGGTATCACGAGTCTAATCAACCGATCCTAAAACCCTAAACCTAAACTCTTTCGTCGCCGCCTCCGGCCATGTGTGTGGGAGGTTCGGAAGGCTCCTTTAAACCCTCCTCTTCCAATAAAACACCGATCCGTAAAAAAAAAAAAAAAAAAAAAAAAAGCGATTCAATTATCGGTGTTGTTTTAATATTGATCAAGCAGAGGTTTGCACTTGGGGTGGCAACACATTCGGTATGGGTGAGGCATTGATCGGTATGGTGAGGCATACCATTGCCACCCATCGCGGCATTGATCGACGCGGCATGGTTCGCGGCAATGTTTGCATTGCGATATGAAGAGGCGTGTCTCCATTTTGAAAAATATAGCGGTTGGCTGTTGTTGACAAAATTAAAAATAAATAAATAAATAAAAATAAATAAAAAATAAAAATTCCCTATAAAATCAAATCACATTCATCTAATCTTTCTCATCTTCTTCTTCAAAAATTATATTAATAAAAATAATGGATCTAGGAAAGGTAAAAATGGTTCTCATCATCCGAAAGGTGGTGGACGAGGCTCTCGATCACAACCGGTTCGTCTTGTGAGTTCAATCACAACCATCTCCTACTATCCCCAATGAGTCCTCAAGCGGGTCACTATTATCCTCAACCTCCACCGATGAACCATCCATCTCATCAACACCAATATTATCCCCACCACCTCAGTACATGATGTCGGCGACTAGTGATTTCGACCGTTCGGCGAATACCGTGGCGTTCCTCGCGGCGTGAACCGAGTGTCGAGCGACCACTACCGATATATGATGGCGAGGAAGATGGCGTCAGTATGTTCGAAGCGCAACAAGATAATTCAATCGGTATACATTTTATTTGTTATAATTAAATTTGTTATAATTAAATTTGTTATAATTTTATTTGTTATACTTTTATTTGTTATACTATATATTAGGCGATGAAGAAGTTCAAGTAGTTCAAGAAGTCCCAAAAAAAAACATCGAGTAGAGCGGAGAAAAAAAATTGGACGACAAACGAAGAGGTTGCTTTGGCAAAAGCGTTGGTTCATATTTTCACATGTCGAAAAGTCGGTAATGAACAAACGAGAGATGGTTTTTGGAAAAGAATTCTAGAGCATTTCAAGACAAACTTGAATAATACTACTCGAACTCATCATAGCTTGAACACAAAGTGGGGAAATATGAACACCGCCATGGGTATCTTTAACGGCCTATACATCCAATCGGTATAATTTTTAAACTCTATATAATTGTATTAATTTATATAATTTTACTAATTTATATAATTGTATTAATTGTAGAAACGTCTTCGTGAAAGTGGGTGTAGCGATCTTGACGTCATGAAAAATGCCTTGGCGATTATCAAAAGAAAACAAAAGCAAAGATTTTACTCGTATTGAAGCATGGGAGGTTGTTAAGGGTGAAGACAAATGGTTGGAACAACCATCGTGGGTCAGAAGCTTGGCTAGTCTTAGAAAAGCGAAGAAAATCGTCGTCATCTAGCTACCGGAGGCGGGTAGCAATGAGAATGTTTAGGCATACTTCGGACTTGAATGACGACACAACTCCTACGGAAAAGAAAAGGCAAGAAGGCGGCGACTTGACTCGACAAATGAAAGTATTCTTGAGAGCTTGACAACTACGCGATAAGGAAAACACAAATATTGGAATCGATAAGCGAGACAAGGTCTACAAAGGATGGCTTGGCGAAAAATTATTGTCGGCCCAAATCCGTAATATTGAAGAAAGGCTTATCATCGGACACGAGGTTCTATAACTAACCTCACGATCGCATAATTGATCAGGAATCGAGAGATCACGATTGCCAAAAAGCGTGAGTGCGGAGCAATATGGATAACAAGCGGATATTTAGATCGTGCTTTTTAGTACTATGCAATTTTTAAAGTATTATGTAATTTTTTTTATTATTAATGAAATATTATGTTTTTATTTAATTGTTTGCTTTAATTATGAATTAAAAAAAATAAAAAAATAAAAAAAAATGTGTGAGGTATGGAATGACCATTGCCACTAAAAAACTATGGTGAGGTATGGTGAGGTATGAGATTATGTGGAATGAAATTATTGGTTGGTTGTGATGTATGGTGAGGTATAGCTCAAAACTATTGCCACCCCCTTTAGCATTAATGCTTCAAGGAGGTAGGGCATGTGCCATAAGTCATTGCTTTAATAATGGTGGCGTATGGTTATTTTGTGGTGTGGTTAATTTCAATTTTTGTCACTTATAGGGCAACACTCAAAAAACATGTAGGTCTTGTACTCATAATCATTTGAATTTTCTTGTTTGTACTCTTTTGAGAATATAACTTTAGGTTTATAAAAATTAAAAAAAAAAAAAATAATAAAAAAATAAAAAAAAAAAAAAATTTTGAGGTAACACTGAGCCCCACTCAGGTTTTGATGTTTATTTGTGAGGTGGATCTTTATGTTTTTCTAGGTAAAAAACACGCCCCGTTTGTTTGAAAGGTTCTTTGAAGGTTGAAGTTTTAGAACCAACTTTTGTTTTCTCAGCTTTCTTTTTGATATTAGTGCATGAATTTTTAATTTCATTGTTTTAGTTATAGGGGATACTTTGGGTTATCCCATTTTTAGTTGTAGGGATACTTTGGGTTATCCCGTTTGGTCGAGATCTTTGGTTTATCTGTTTGGTAAGGATATTTTGGTTTATCCCGTTTGGTCGAGATCTTTGGTTTATCCTGTTTGATGCGAATACTTTGGTTTATCCGGTGCATTGCCTTCTTTGAAGATGTCTTACTTGTTGTCGAATATCTTCATCAATGATTATTTATTTGATTTACTTTATTGTTTATTAGTTTTAATCTCGGTCCAAACTTTTGCGATTTCGCCGCTTTCGGACCATGGAGGAATGTTAGCCGTGTATGTAGCAGTAAGCCCGTGTCTAAAATGTTTCATATTTGCTATTTAAAGGATCGATGTAATTGTAATCAAAAGGAATCAATCAAATTAATTATCTCCATCATATCTTCAATCATACTCTTACATAACCGAGATACGTTTAAAAAACACATTGTGTACAAAACTGCTTACTTTGAGCTCATAGAATAGAATTTCGATCAACAAATTAGATTTATCGATATTTCACATGCGAGCTCTTTTAAGTTAAATTTTGATTTCACTCAATTTTAAGGTGTCACTTATAACTTATAAGTATGACATGACTAAAACAAATTCTATCATCTATACTATTTTATAAAGTGTTTAGGACTTAATAAATAAAGAAGTTTTAAAATTTTTAAGACCAAAAATATTTCTTTAATGGGAAATTAATAAGCCATTAGTTAATATTATTCACCATATCGCTTCCATGACAATTTTCATAAATAAAAAGTAACATCCTTCATACACTTTATGTTGACCTTCAAATATTTATACGGTCCATTAATAAAGTCAAATATTTATCTGATCCATTAAAGTTAATCATTTGTAACAACCCAAACCTCGATGATATATAAGCCACCTAAAACTCAAACACCAATCTGAAACACACCCTCTATTCTTTTTCGAGCACCGATAAAAACACACACAAAATTAGATAAATCTACTCTCATCTTGGTGCTCGGTTACCTACAATAGAAATAAATAAGCTTTGCTTCTCGGATTATAGCAATAGAATGACAACTTTTATTTGGATATGAAATAGTTTGCATTCTATTGCTTATAATATTACAATTAAAAGTTTTCATTCATTCATAAAGTTACTATTAGAAAAAAGCGATGAATGAAAAACATTTCTGCAATAAAATTATACGGGTACCCACCGCATTCTTGTGGTACCCTTCTAGATCAATATATGGTAGAGACGGTCGACGATTGATAAGTAAATGTGAATATACCAATAGATGATTTATGATTATAAATTGATGATTAATTTGTCAACTAAGTAATGAACAAGACTAACTGATGAACAATTTTAAGTTTCTAACTGATAAACATTGTGATTTTTTTTTTAATAAAAAACTAATAAATAACGTATTTTTTTAGAAAATTGATGAACTAATAAATAACGTAATATAATTGATGGACATTTTCAGTGATATTTTTTTATTCAACAAAACGCTAGATATCTATTAGATATTTGTCAAATAAAATTTGTAATATAAACAAGTCCTAAATACATCCATGACGGGAAGGACACCAATACGGCATATACAAAAGACTCAATACGCCGTATCTAATGGCGGTTCGTACACTTATCATAATATCATAATTGTGGAGCCCATGCTAAAAGACCACGGTACATCGTATTGGAGCCATCTAATACGTTGTATCGACCAAATACCAGACAAGATAAATACAAAACCTAAATTACAATTTGAAATCCACTTTTTGTTTCAAAACCTCTGTTAATACAAATAAACCGTAAAAACGTTTATTAATATTTTGCGATCTCTTTGTGTTTTATTGATAACAAATATAATGTTATCTTAAGTACAATTATAAGGATACATGTTATTTTTGTAAAGCATTTACATATAGCCATTTAAATACAAAAATGTTGTAATAAATCATTTGTTGTAATAGTTTATTAGGATGGGTAAAAACCACAACCCATGGATCATATCCATAACCCATTGACCCATATCCATTTGACTAGATACAATGTATTCATTAGATACATTGAATCTAAGGAAAACATGGACCAACCCATAACCCATGACCCATAACCAAAACCCATGGGGAAAAGGGCGTCCACGGATCCCTAGGATTACACTAGACGGATCCCAGTGGGAGGATCCGTGGGATCCAGGAACAGTGGCGAAATTTCCTATAAATAGAGCCATTTCTTCATTCTAACTTACCCGTCTTCTTACTAATTCTCTCATATACTCTCATTCTCTTCTAACAAAGATCACTTGATTTAGAAGTACTTCCTTCTTTCTTTCTTTAGTGATTCTCATATAGGTCCTTCTCAAGGCGAGATCACGAGCATTCTACAAGTCATCCAAGCAGGGTCCTTGATTGTTTTATTCCTCCTTAAGATTTACATGGCGAAGATCTTGTATTTAATATTTCACATATTTGTTGTGTAATAGTCGTGTTGGTTTGGTCCACCGTGTTACGGACTCGGTATTTAGCTTTGTCTGGGAAAAGGTGTAAACAACGTTGTGAAGGCTTCTACGCCAAGTGAAGGAGTTTGTTGACATAGTGCTTGAACTCTCGAGTAGGTGACTCGGGGTGGAGTAGGACAAGGAAGGTGTCCTTGTGGCCGAACCACTATCGTCGGTTGTGTCATTTCTATCCTTAACTTTACTTTATTTACTTGCTTTATCATTAGATCTATACTTTCTACATCCATAAGATCTCACATATTAACTGAATCTAAAGTTTTTGAAACTAACTTAAAATCGGCAAAACTATTCAACCCTCCTACAGTTTTCCACAATTGGCATCAAGAGCTAAGTTTATAAAAGTTTTAAAGTAAACCGTATTTTAAAAACTTTTCGATCACTATGGGTTACGAAAATTACAAGGAAGGGCGGTCTATGCAACGACCACCACTACTTGAAACTAATGGTTTTATATATTGGAAAAATAGATTTGAAACATATGTGAAGTCTAAAGATATTGATCTTTGGTACATTATTGTTGAAGGCGATTTTGAGGCTACTTCAAAAGATGATAAAGGAAATTTAGTTAATATACCTCATGATAAACTAAATGATGAAATGAAGAAAAAGCTTTCTAAAAATAGTGAAGCTAAAATGGTTTTGTATAATGCTTTACCCAAAAAGGAATTCGAAATAATTTCTATGCTTAAAACCTCTAAAGAAATTTGGAAAATTCTTTAGTTGTAACTCATCAAGGTAATCAACAAGTTAAAAATAATAAAATTGATTTATTTGTTCAACAATATGAACAATTTTCAATATCGGATGAGGAAACTATAGATCATTCATTTGCTAACTTGAATACTATTATTACATCTTTACAAGCACTTGATGAATCTTTTTCTAGCCGTAACCATGTTAGGAGATATCTAAGGGCACTTCCATCGAAGTGGAGATCCAAGGTGACGGCGATCGAAGAGTCAAAAGATATGACAATCCTCGCCCTTAATGAACTCATATGCAACTTAAAAGTCTACGAGCTTGTCCTTGCTAAAGACTCAAAACCTCAAAGGTAAAGAAACACAATCTCTTGCCCTTAAAGCCAAAAAGGCTTCAAGCGATGAAGAACTCCTCTTGAGTAGTGACGACGAGGAGTACGCTATGGCGGTGAGGGACTTTAAAAGTTCTTTAGAAGGAAGGAAGATCGTCAAACAACCGTATGACGATAAGAAAGGCTTCGGAAAAGCAAAGAGGACGAAGCCAAAGATGATCGTACTTGCTTTAAGTGTGGGACCCAAACCACTTTATTAGTAAGTGTCCCAAACGGGATGATCAAAAGCGTTAAATAGCGGCACGTGGGGAATGAGCGACGAGGAGGACGAAGAAATTTGTCTCATGGCAAATGACGAGGTATGTCACGAATACTATAGTAGCTCATCACTGATAACGACTCATTGCATAATGAATATGACAAACTATGCAATATTAGCTTAAAACTAATTAACAAAACAAGCTTTTAAAAAGTCAAAACCAACGCTTAGATAAAGAAGTCATAGAATTAAAAGCAAAGCGAAGCGTTTAGAAAAGGGTAAAATAGCAAGTGGTGAATGTGAACTTTGCATTCAACTTCAAACACTAGTTGATCAACTAGATTCTAAAATTGCTAGAATGAGTACGAATACTTTAGATATGATATTAGATAGTGTTAAAGCGGTAACAACCAAAAGGTTTAGGTATTCAACAACTTGATCCATCAACTAGTGAAAACAAAGAAACACAATTTGTTAAGGCACTAGAAAAACCACCCATTGTTGTGGCGGATCCCACGGATCCCATCAAAGGAACCGCTAGTGTTAAGCCGGGGATCCGTGGGTGCTGCTAGCAAGCAGTGGTAATAATGTAGCTTCTTCATCTAGAACAGATTTTGTTATCATTAATAAGAAGAAACCAACTCATTTCACCACTAGACAACCACCTCCAAAATATAATCCTACTTTTGCAAGAAACAATGCTCCATCTTTTTCAAAACCTAATCCATGTAGGAGACCTAATAATGTTTACCCGAGAAGTAACCATCAAATGGGATGGAACCCAAATATGCAAAATGGTTTTCCTTTTCAAAACTTTGCTCCATGAAATGCATACTCATCTTATCCATACATGTCTAACATGAATGAAATGTTTAACACTAATGGACCCATGAACAAATGGTGACCAAACTTTTGAGTTAATTGTTTTCTTAGGTGTGCTTAAAGTTCGACCTAGACCCGGATGAATGGGTCAAGGATAGCGGGTGCCGAGGCACATGACCGGCAATAAGGATCTATTCTCCATATATGAATCCTTGATGGAGGTAATGTGGTGTTTGGAAATAGCAAAAGTAAAATCATCGGTAAAGTACGATTTCTAACAAATCTCTAACCATTAACGATGCGTGTCACGTGAAAACCTAAACTTTAACCTCTTAAGTATAGGACAAATATGTGATAAAAGTGCAATGTACTTTTTACGAAACCGATAGTAAGATATTAAAAATGGCATAACCATAGGAAGAGGAATTAGGAAACATGGAGTCTATGTCATTAAAATCGGTAATGAACCTAAAGACAAACTATGTCTTACCTCTATGGATCATACTTGACCTTATGGCATCGAAGATTGGGTCGCGCCAACATGCGACTTCTTGATCGCTATTATCCAAAGATCTAGTAAGAGATCTACCTAAGTTAAAATATGAACATCACTTTTGTGATGCTTGTAATGTAGGAAAACAAGTTCATTCTAGTCATATAGCTAAAAACATGGTGTCTACAACTAAGTGTCTAGAATTATTACATATGGATTTATTTGGTCCATCCGCTATCCAAAGTTATGGAGGCAACTACTACACTTTGGTAATAGTGGATGATTACTCTAGGTACACATGGACAAAATTCTTAAAGAACAAAACGGAAACGTTTAATTATTTTGAAATATTAAGCAAGAAAATCCAAAGACAATTAGGAAGTCCTATAGTGTCTATTAGGACGGATCATGGTAGGGAATTCGATAATGAAGTGCAATTTGGAGCTTTTTGTGACGCTAATGGTATTACTCACAACTTCTCGGCTCCGCGCACTCCACAATCGAATGGGGTAGTTGAAAGAAAGAATAGAACCCTACAAGAAATAAGTCGAACCATGCTTAATGAGCAATCCATACCTCAAAATTTTTGGTGCAATGTCGTTGATACTTCAACGTACATACTAAATCGAGTTTTAATTAGACCAATCTTAGGTAAAACTCCATACGAGTTACTCCGAGGCAAAAAGCCTACGTTAGATCACTTTAGAGTCTTTGGTAGCAAATGTTTTATTCTTAACACTAAAGATTACCTTACAAAATTTGATCCTAAATCAACCGAATGTATCTTTCTAGGTTACTCTCCAAATAGCAAAGCTTACGTCATATTAAACAAAGAAACAATGAAGGTAGAAGAGTCATTAAATATAAAATTTGATGAAAGTCCACCCAAACCCTCTCCACCTCTTGTCGATGACGAGATTATAGAAAGTGAAGCTATAGTAATTAAGAAAAAGATAAATGAAGAAGAAGAACCTTTAAATGATGAAGTCATAAACATTAAAGAGTCCAAAGATCACCCCATAGATATGGTCATAGGAAAGCTAAACGAAAGAACATTAAGGTCTCAAGTTCAAAACCAAAGTAGCTTGTTTTGTTTCGTTTCAACCATAGAACCTAAGAATACACAAGAAGCCATAAAAGATGAGAGTTGGGTAATGGCTATGCAAGAAGAATTAAATCAATTTGTTTCTAGTGATGTTTGGACACTTGTCCCTCCACCTAGTAATCAAACCATAATAGGAACCAAATTGGTTTATAAAAACAAATCAGATGCAAACAGAGTAGTGTCTAGGAACAAGGCTAGACTTATTGCCCAAGGGTATAACCAACAAGAATGAATAGACTTTGATGAGACCTATGCCCCCGTGGCTAGATTAGAGTCTATAAGAATACTTCTTGCGTATGCTTGTGCTAATGATCTAAAGCTTTATCAAATGGATGTCAAAAGCGCTTTTCTAAATGGTTTCATTAATGAAGAAGTATATGTAGCTCAACCTCCGGGCTTCATCAATTTTGAAAAACCTAAACATGTGTATAAATTAAAGAAAGCCCTTTATGGTCTTAAAAAAGCTCCAAAATCTTGGTATGATAGACTCAAGTCATTTTAATTAAACACAACTATACCATGGGGTTAGTTGACAACACACTTTTTACTAAGAAAAGAGAGTCACATATAATCATAGTGCAAATATATGTAGATGATATTATATTCGGATCCACTTGTCAAGACATGTGTGATGATTTCTCTAAAATCATGCATGACGAGTTCAAGATGAGTATGATGGGAGAACTTAGTTTCTTTCATCGTCTACAAATCAAACAAGTAGAAGATGATATCTTCTTTAATCAATCTAAATACATAAAGAAGATGTTAAAGAAATTCGGTCTAGAGTAGTCGAAACCAATTAGGACACCAATGTCATCCGACACCAAACTCACAAAAGATGAAGACGGCGAATCCGTCAATAATACTAAATATCGTGGCATGATAGGTAGTCTTCTTTACCTCACGGCAAGTAGGCCGGATATCATGTTTAGTGTTTGCTTATGTGCTAGGTTTCAATAAGACCCTAAAACTTCACACCTAGAAGCCGTAAAAGAATATTTATATATATTAAGGGTACAACACAATTAGGATTATGGTACCTAAGGCACGGGAGTAGAAACAATTGTATATCGATTCGACCATGCGGTGATTATGTTGACCGAAAAGTACAAGTGGGGTATGTACTTTTATGGGATGTTGTTTAACATCTTGGTTTTCAAAGAAACAAGCGGCATTAGCAATATCAACAAATGAAGCCGAATCGTCTCATTGGAAAAGCATGCCAACAAGCACTATGGATGAAACAAGCGTTAGTCGACTACGACATTCATCTTAGTGACATAGGCATTCTATGTGACAACAAGGGTGCCAAAGATCTAAGCAAGAATCTGGTATTACATTCTCGCACAAAGCATATAGAGATTCGTCATCACTTCTTAAGAGACAATATTCAAAAGGAGAACATCTCTATTGAGAAGGTAGCATCCGAAGACAACATAGCCGACGTCCTCACCAAACCGTTGAAACGGGAACAATTTAACCTACTTCGTCTTGGTCTTGGTCTCATGGAACAAACGTCGTAATTTACTTTTTGACTCTACAAGGTATGTAAACACTAGCCTTCTTCTTTCTGAGTCTAGGATCTCTATTTCACTCACAAATCACAAACAATACGGGAATTTTCAAAACCCAAGATAAGTTTTTGACTTATAATCTTCTTATTTTCTTTCAAAATAAGTACGAGTTACATACACATCCTTCTTTCAAAAGGATAAAACGTTTGCATTTCAAGATGCTTTCTAAAATGATACTCCTTCCCGTATCAATTTCACAAAAGCTATTTCTCACGTCTAGGACAAATCGCTTTTTCATTATTAATACAACGTAAAAACCCGTTTTCATTGCATCTCATGTCTTTTGAATGCTAAAGGAGACATATAACTAATATGTGTTTTCGGGTATATTCATTTAAGCCACAATGAATTAGGAGCATTGGTAACACTAAATTACATACTCAAAGTACTAAGTATGTGTTTTCGGGTTATCACACATAGTAGTATGCTTTTTCATTTCTAGCTTATTTTTTTTTTATTAGGAGTCGAGATAACCGCAACTCCAAATAGTTTGCATATAGGCACACACTAGGCAAAAATAAAATTTTGTGCTGCCTGGATCACCAGACCCACGGATCCCAGACTTTATGCTGGACGGATCCCTCAAGGGAAGGATCCGTGAGACAGAAGTTGTTTTTAATGCTTTTTGGAGTGGGATCCGTGGGATCCCTCAAGGGATGAAAAATCCACATTTGTTTTACTTTTTGGAGTATGTTCTTTAATGCTTGTGTTCTCATGGTCACATGCCTTAAATTCATATCTAATCATTAGATTTTAATCCACATTTTGGGTCAAGCATTCATTACAATGCTTTGTTTTTCTATATATAGAACTCCCAAAATGCTTGCATAATCCATCTCATCTTCACAAACAAACAACACCATGTCATTCACAAGTTCTTACAACTTAGATGAATCACCTAGTACAAAAAATAATCTTCATGAAACCCAAACCTTTGTACTTCCACCTTCCAAAATACCACTCAAATTCTAGGATATCCGCACGGATTAACAGCCGATCTTGTTGCTTAGGAAAACAATCATCATATGGCTCATCACCATCAAATAACTCACCATAAGATGCTTCCATTATAGCACCTCCTTCATCACCAACGAGTACACCAACTTCATCACCAAATCACTCACCACCTAAAATCACTCTTTTGGAACTCCTTACGACTCCAACAAGATCTCAACAACCAAAGCAAAAAGAATTAGCCTTTTTAACACCTCCAACTTCTCCAAACACAATATTCAATGATCTTGAAACATCACCACCTTTAGCTCCCATTAAACTACAAGAACATCTAGGTTCTTTCCATCACCACTTCCAATTATTCGGACATTGATCCGTATTTTCTGTTTTCCACCACAACTTCCGCACTCACAAATCAAAACAACCGGAAGATTTCCATACTCATTACCCACATCACTTACATTATGAACATTGCCAATCCACTAGGGAAATTGCAATAGAAGTTAGGGAAGAAATGCGATTCATACTCAACCTCATCCTTGATCGCATCAATACCATTACTCATCCAAACCTCCATCCATAACCTTATGCAAGCATGGAAGGAATCATTATTACTATTTTATATTTTTAGTACTTTTTCTTTTGAAGTCATTTTCAAGAACAAGTTTTGTTCTTATTTTTACATGCTTGTAGGTGGTATAAATACCACTACACTTTGTTGTTTTATTACAAGGCCTTGTTTACATACATTTGCTCCCAATCTTGATTCTCGTCAATCACAAGATTATTTAAGCATGTTACTAACCTTTCTCTTTGTAGGATTTTTTTTTTTCTTCACTTGACGCCCCAAACTTGGGGAGCTACCGTCGAGGGAGTAAGCGATACGTGAACTAATTTTCCACACTTTTATTTCTTGAAGGGTTAACTTTTGTTTCGACAAAAGAGGAGAAGAAGTAAAACTTAGGGCTTTCAAAACATACATCTATTCTTAAGTTTTACTCATCATAACATTATGTTTTGTCATCAACAAAAGGGAGATTGTTAATACAAATAAACCGTAAAACGTTTATTAATATTTTGCGATCTCTTTGTGTTTTGTTGATAACAAATATAATGTTATCTTAATTACAATTATAAGGATACATGTTATTTTTGTAAAGTATTTACATATAGCCATTTAAATACAAAAATGTTGTAATTAATCATTTGTTGTAATAGTTTATTAGGATGGGTAAAAACCACAACCCATGGATCATATCCATAACCCATTGACCCATATCCATTTGACTAGATACAATGTATTCATTAGATACATTGAATCTAAGGAAAACCATGGACCAACCCATAACTCATGACCCATAACAAAAAACCCATGGGAAAAAGGCGTCCACGGATCCCTAGGATTACACTAGACGGATCTCAGTGGGAGGGATCCGTGGGATCCAGGGAGCGAGGGCGAAATTGCCTATAAATGAGAGCCATTTTCCATTCTAACTCACCCATCTTCTTATTAATTCTCTCATATACTCTCATTCTCTTCTAACAAAAGATCACTTGATCTAGAGTACTTCCTTCTTTCTTTCTTTAGTGATTCTCATATAGGTCCTTCTAAGGCGAGATCACGAGCATTCTACAAGTCATCCAAGAAAGGGGTCCTTGATTGATTTGTTCCTCCATGAAGATTTACATGGCGAAGATCTTGTATTTGATATTTCACATATTTGTTGTGTAATAGTCGTGTTGGTTTGGTCCACCGTGTTAAGGACTTGGTATTTAGCTTTGTCCGGAAAAGGTGTAAGCAACGTTGTGAAGGCTTCTCCGCCAAGTGAAGGAGTTTGTTGACATAGTGCTTAAACTCTCGAGTAGGTGACTCGGGGAGTGGAGTAGGGCAAGGAAGGTGTCCTTGTAGCGAACCACTATAACTCGGTTGTGTCATTTCTATCCTTAACTTTACTTTATTTACTTGCTTTATCATTAGATCTATACTTTCTCTACATCCATAAGATCTCACATATTAACGAATCTAAAGTTTTTTGAAACTAACTTAAAATCGGCAAAACTATTCAACCCCCCCTTCTAGTTTTCCACAACCTCAAAAAACATATGTTAATCATCAATATTTCAAAAACAACACTCATATGCTATTTTTGAAGGAGAGAAATAAAATTAAAATATGATCAGTACGGAACCTCACAAGAAGCCTTGTATCATTCTTGAACAAAAACTTTTTAAAAATGAAGTTTTCTTTAAGTTTTTTAAAGATTTATGCATCTATTTTTATACCCAAGTTAGATCTGTGATTTTATGTTAGTACACTCTTATTAGAGTCATAAAAATGTATAAAAACTTTGGTTAAATGCTTAACATATATGTTGTAATAATAATGCACTAAAAATGAGTGTATACAAGGAAGATTCAGACGATTTAGGTGTAATATTTGGGGGTAGATTGTAAACAATGCTCTTCATTAATATTTCGAAATCTTGTGTAGCAATTACAGATTCATTCTTCGGATAAGTGATGGCTGGAATTGGTTAAATTATAGTATATTGTTATGTTGCTATTTATATTGTTGACACTACAAAAAATTGTTGCTTTAGGGACGACAATCTCGTCCTTACTTTACAAATAGCGTTGTCTCAAAGTAAAGCAGGCATGATATATCGTCCCTACGTAGTCGTCTCATTTTCTTCGTCACAAAAAAAATTGGGACGACACAAGCTTTGCAAAGTAGGGACGACACATGCTTTGCAAAATAGGGACCATCAAAAACTCCAACTTACTCTACAGACCTTCAACATCGAGTCCTCGAAATGCAGAGTGCTCAAACTGTATCAAATTGAATCACAGGATAATGGTACTCGAAAAAATGCTAGAAATGTATAGGCATCCTCAGAACCACACAGTTCAATCAGCTGCCCTATTTCACGACCTTTATGATGACCTGGACAATCTTAGTTTGGAGTAATTCATACGCTTTAGTGTTTGAACTTTTATCGATCTGCAATGTAATTTGTACGCTTTAGTGTTTGAACTTTTATCGATCTGTAATGTAATTCGTACGCTTTAATGTTGAAGTAATACGTATGTTTTACTTATTCATATGTATCTTTCGAGTATTTGTTTTAAGGAATATGAAAATAGTAGTGTTTTTTTTCGAATACACATTTTAAATTTTATAATTAATATATTTAACTACAAAAATAATTTTGATAAATAGTAAAGTATTGGTTTTGTAATTTTTATGATTTATATATTTTTTAAATTAATTTTTACATTAACATTAAATTTAAAGCAAATAATTAAAATTAATTTATATATAGATATTTTAAATAGATTTTTGGATTATAAATGTTATTTTAAATATTTTTAAAAAAAATGATTTTTCAAAGCAGTTAGGGACGACTTTGCCGTCCCTACGTTTTTTAAAATTCGGTTTTGCATTATAAAGGTATTTTAAAAAATAATTATTGATTTAAAAAGTTTTTAAATATTAAAAACAAGCACTTATTTTTTTAAACAGGGACGACATTGTCGTCCTTAACTGTGTGGGACGACACTGGTTGTTAATTGCAAGTTTTGTTTAAAAAAAGTGGGACTATGATGACAATTAGGGACGACAATATCGTCCCTAAATTTTAGCCGTCCTCAAACCTTCATTTTGGTGTAGTGTGAAGGATTAGTGGAAGAGATTAAGGTAGTTTTGAAGTTGTGATTGAGGTGATTAAATTGTTGGAAAGTAATATAGATGTGCACGTTCAAAACATGTGGACACTCATCTAAAAACATATATGCACGATTCACTTTCTCATCAAATTCATTAAAACAAAGATGCACGCTCCACTTGCTTCTTTACATACATTTCATCCTTGTCGTAACTAGCGTGTGACTTTGTCTTTCGATGAAAACAAGTTTGTTGCCAACATGGTTATTTTTTGGGCCGGTTAGCGTCTCTTGTTCTTTAATTAGGCCCATTCGTTCGGGCTTACAACAGTACCTAGCGTTGATCACTCCAAGTCCAATGTCTACTCGATATTCCTCCTAGCTAAGGAAGTGCATCGATATTGCAAGCCTTACTCCGTTTGGCAGCAAAGTTATTTGGAATAAAAGTATCCTACTAAAAATTACAAACATCCACTCTTGGCGTTCACTCTATGATTTGAGATCACCAAGATATGGAACGAATGTCAAAACATTGAAAGTGATAAAGGATGATATACGCGAGATAAATGAAAGAAGATTAGATAGTTGTTTTTGGAGAAACTTTCTTTGTATTAATTTTCCTCTCATCTTATATGACATTTGATGCCATTTTGGCTTACAAAGGTTTTCGGATGTGTTGAGGCTACCTCCTACTCTCTTTCATTCTACTCTAATATATACAAGAAATACAATAAAAGTGTTTTTCATGATTTGTTACGTGTCTTAGAAAAATGGAGATCATGGCCAAGGTGGTGATTTTCTCATGCACAAATACGCGCATTTCGCTTTAAGATATATTAACCAAGCTTGCATCCAATCTCTTCCATATATAAATACATGCTAGTCCTGTTGCAATGTCTATTTTTTAATGACTTAGCCAAAGATCGGATCAATCAATGACGGCCTCCTACTCGCATGCATCTGGATATTTGGTATTCATCTTGGCTCAATGGCCGGCTAGTGATGACTCGCTTGACACATCAAAATATCTTTCATAGATTGCTCACTTGCTAAAATTCTTTGGATTATGATTTACTAATTCATGGGGCGGCCTTACTGATTATCCGAAAGATTTGCACAATTTAATCACTTGGAGTGACTCGACTGTCTTGTCAAGCAAACTGAAATTATCTTTCGATGCAATCATCCAATAATCGACTAGTTGGATTATATGGCATTGTAGGAACCGATTCTCCTTAATTTTGTTGGAAATGTATATATTTACAAACATGTGAATGTCCGGATTCAAACTCGTGACCACGAGATTGCACACATTAGCGAATGAGAATTAAAGTTAATAATTAATGTTTATGTTTACGATTAATTATTGCACAATAAGTCCGGTTAACGATCGTTAAGTATTTAACGGAAAAATGACTAACGACCGTTAAATGAAAAGAGAAGGACTAGTAATGGAAAATCTTGAAAGAAAAAGTTATGGGTTTCTCTTGGGCTTGTCTACATGGCGGCCAAGGTATGGGTCTTCAACCCAAGCCCCAACTTGTTCCCAAAGTTTTCTATTCATTATATAAGCAGTGGGTTACAGGGTTTCATTCATATCTTTGTGCGTTGAATTAACCCAGATCTCTCTCTCTCTCTCTTGTCCCTATTCGGCCGAACACCCTATTGTTAGGGAGTTTGGTTTCGTTTTTCTTAAGCGAGGACTTGTGTTAGATCTAGAATCGCCGATTCGTTGGTTAATTCGTGTACAGACAAGAGCGTGGTTGTAAGACACTATTCTTACACCATATTGGTTTGAGTTGTAGAGCGGTGAGGACAACTCTTCAAACCACTCCTTTGTTTTGCTCAAAGGATCGACATTCGCAAGAGTGCGTTACGCATACTTTCGGTTAATTAATTTATTTGTTATGATCTTTAAGTCTTCCGCTGTGTACTCTTGATGTCTTTATGTTTTATTGTATTTTATATATCATAAACCTACAGTGGCATCACGAGCCGTGTATAACAAGTAATTAATTACTGAAACACATAAATAAAATAAACATGTTGTGTTATTATTTGTATGCGTAGATCTAGGGTTTGCAAAACCTAAACCCTAATTTTTAGGTTGGTGCCCTAATTAGGGTTTTGTAAACTAAAGTTTTAATTGGATTAGAAACCCTAAGATGCATGCAACTTTATGTGTATATGCGTAACTCTGTTTAATTGCATTAATTGTTAAGTGTAATTTTATGTCCATGATAATTATCTGCATGTTTTATCATGGATCTGCTTTTATTGTATGTCTTTCATGTTTAAGTGATATACACTAAATTATGATAGATCTAAATTGGGGAAGACCTCAATCATTATTAATTTAATCAATTGTTAAGTGTAATTTTATGTCCATGATAATTAACTTACGCAATCGATGAATCGATGCATGTGGCTCACCTTGTACATAGATGAAAACGGGTGAAAGTCTTAATTAAATATATGCATATTGACAGATCTAGAATTGATTATTAATAGGATTTATCAAAAACGTTTGTATGTGGCTATTTGATATGCATGACTTTTATTTGTTATGCATTCATTGTTTATTTATTTATTTTTACAAATACTTGCTTGTTTGTTATGTGTAACAAGGGTATTTTTACAAGAAAAATAAACTGACCTAAACAATGATGAAACATGTATTTTTAAGAATAGTAATCATAATAGTTTAATTGATTGGTGACTTTGGTACAAATGACCGAGCAGCTCACCCATGAGAATGAACTATAAAGGGGTTAATAAAGAAGTTCGCATCACCGAAAGGATGTCTAAGGTTGTGCTTTAGCGCGTACAGTCCTCTCGCTCTGTAAGTTCGAATGGAGCTACTTAGTAAGCCATTATATGTGCAAGCTCATCTTAAGGGCGAATTAGTTTTAATTCCATGCGCCACTTTGGTGGTAATTATCCGAAACACTAAGTGTTTACACTTATGCAAAAGTACGGTATAATGGATGATAATTAACACTAAATTCCTTGATTGGTGAATCCAATACCTCGATTAAAGTTTGATGATGAAAAGCTTAAACATTAAAAAAAGGATATAAATGTTTTAATAAAACCTATGCTACGAAGATGAATGCATGACATATTTGTACATATTTGATTTGACATCAAAATTATTACCCTTTAATTTAAGTTATATGCCATCCAACGAAACGGAAACACCTAAGATTACTTTTTATTTGCGTGAGATCGTGACTTAGATCGTAATCAAAGGGTAAAATGTCCACGTGTCGTGAGAACGGGCATGGACGATTTTGCAGTTTCTTAAGTTGGACAACTTAATTGAGTTTTGTAGTGAGAACTAGCAACTCAAGGCATAAGATGGGGATAAAACATGTTTACATGGCAATTGATATTGGTTAAATGTAAATCCCATAAATCTAGGAATTGCAATTTGAAAATTGGCAATTGAGGTTCGACTCGTACCATTTTGAATAATTTCATTACTAGCAGATCAACTGATGTGATGAAACTATGTCAATTTGGATCCTAGTTTTCAAGTGAAAATTAAATGGTTATATGTTTATGAATCATGGATATTTAATTTTCTTGAAAAGGTTAATTATCGAAAATACTAAAATTGAATTTTGTAATTCTTTTGAATGTATAAATGCAACATTTAACCGTAAACAAGGTTTAGTCTTTGATCGATAGAATTGATCCATTCGCTTTCAACCAAATGTTTGATTGAGAATAATTTACCGAAAAGACAAACAAAGTCTCTTTTCCATGGGAGAAGAATGAGACTCAATCCTATTCCTTTTCATGAATGAGAAAGGTAGAATAGGAACATTTGCATTGTCTAAATTCTAATGTAACTCATAGCAATGAATTGCACATCTTATTTTCCATAAAGATTTCATTACCATCATTTGGTGAATGAATCCTTTTGTAACAAACATGACGTTTGGTTAATTGGAAAACATATATATGAGTTACTAAATTAGAAGATAGACTATTTACCGCGAAAATTGGTAAAAGGCAAACTAGCATTTTATCTAGTTGTTTTGCTTTAACCTTTAAAGGTGCTACATACCATTATGGGCATGGTAGGCCTGTTAAGGAAGAAATTGCATACCCAATTTTTCGAGTTAATAACATTGATGGATAACCCATCATTCATAGTAGAATACACCTTTTAATACTTTAGTAATGATTACGTATGGTTCTTCAAAGGTGTAGGAAAGTAAAAAGCAAGCAAGTTGTTTTCACTGGTTATGAAACACTTACAATGTTGTCAAATTCAGTGGGAGCATTTGTGTTGCATTACTGAATAAGAAGTTGTTTTAATGATTTCTAATTCAGTGGGAGCTACAAGCCTTATTTGCTGTGTAGTAATTCAAATTATCTCTTAAATATCATGTAGATAATTACTTTCCAATTGTAGGCACTTATGTTTTTTAAGGATTGTCATGTGCATTTCCTTACAAATATATATAGTCCTATATCTACTAGTTATATCTATGACACAAATCATATTAATCAAATAAACGAACGTGTATCGTGTTGTTTATATGATACATGATGTTGTTCCATGCACAAGTGGGAGAAATCTTTATTGTGTGCAAGGTACAACACATATTAGTATGATTTAAATGGATTCTCTTGACTGTAAAGTAAGAGAATAACGTTCTAATAGGAAGTATACATTTAAATATGTATGATTGCCCTATTAAGAACATGTGTCAAGATGATAACAAAGACTACTTTATTTTAAATATTTATGTCATTCAATATTTAAGAGACACTTGTAGTTACAATTTATGTTACGTGAGAACGTGAACTAGATTGTAGCCCAAGGTAAAATATCCACGTGTCGTGAGAACGAGCATGGATGATTTTGCAGTTTCTTACGTTGAACATTTCATGGAATGACATAATTAAATAAAGTAATCTAATACTACTTTGAATTTAAGTATTCGTTGAATGACTTAAATATATGTAGTAAATATTAACTTGAAACCTGAGGTGGTGTTCATAATTACTTTAATTATAAATGTTTATGATTTTGTAAAGTCACAAACATGAAGTCTTTTAAAGACTTACAATATAAAGTAAGACGTTAACTTGCTATGTTTTAAGACATATGCATGAAGTCAATGAGTTGATCAAATGACTTATAACGTATAGTGGGATTATAATTGACATGTCTTTTGACTTGGTCAAAAATACTTGTGTTATAATGCATGCAATTGACTTGGTAATTCTATTGTACCATTAAGTTTTACTTTGTTGGTAAATAGATAAACCAAAGAGTAGATGGTTATCTTAAATATTGTTAGATTAATCTTACAATATTAATTCTAATGAAATACCATAGTCTTATGGTATGTTCAGTTAGAAGAATCAAAATCTATTGGCATGTTTGATTCAAGATAACTATAGTTTCTTCCACATGTTATCAAGGTTAGAAATTTGAGTATAGATTGAATATACTCATTAAGACTCCAACCTAGAAGATTGATAAGACACCATTTGTTTATGGAATGTAATGAATCACATTAAGTCTTATAAATGAAGATCTGAATTTGTTAAACTACTTATAGAGTGAGTTGTAACAAACTAATGTCAGGAACTGTCAATGTTTTTGTAATATCCCAAAAGAGAACAATGTATTGTTGCTTTACTTGCTAAACTATTTAAAGGTAATCTTTAAATTGTTAAAAGCAAGTGGGAGTTTTGTTTAGATCTTGAAAGATTGAATTACAAAATACATAATGATGAATTTACCAAATGTTGAATTGTGGTAAATCAATCATACTATGAATGTAGAGATGTTGTCCATAGAGATAATCAACTTTAAATATTTGGTTTATCTTAATGAGTTTCTTCAAAGAATAGAAACCCTAGTGGTTTAAATCTTTGTGTAGGAATCATATGGACAATATTGTACACATATTTAATGCATGTCTAGTGACAATAATATTAATCATACTTAATCAATTAACTATGATTGAATATTCTTTTCTAGATACATTAAATAGAAGTATAAAAATTATAATTGTCATACTTAGTTTCATTGATATGAAATTTTGACAATGAATATAAAAACTCTTTGTTGTGGAATTACTTTTGCGAGGACGATGAGTAATACAAAGTAGTTTTATAAATTCAAATAATCTTTAAATATGTACAGACTGCAAGAATCCATGAATGGATATATGCATGCATCTAGGAGATGATTCTTATGTTTAAAATTAAATCCATGTTTGATTTAATAGTTAAAATAAGATTGCTCATAAATATTCCTGAAAGC
The DNA here is from genome assembly GCA_022545495.1 of Chrysanthemum lavandulifolium. Taxonomy (NCBI): domain Eukaryota; kingdom Viridiplantae; phylum Streptophyta; class Magnoliopsida; order Asterales; family Asteraceae; genus Chrysanthemum; species Chrysanthemum lavandulifolium. The sequence continues at coordinate 200,651,574 of CM040244.1, forward strand.
TAGTGGGAGTATTATTTTTATTTTCTTAAATCTTATATGTTGTATGGGCAACTACATTCCACTTAAATTAAGTTTTAGTTGGGAATGAAACTTCGTTTGTAAGATTTGGAAATAATATATACAACCTTGGAATATATGTTTATTATTATAAACATATGCGGTAAATAAATGAGCCAAATAGAACATGATGAATACATATCTTTGACAAGATAGATGAGATCTTAAAGTTTAACTTGAAGATTCATCATGAACATCATGTTGTGTATAAGATTGTTGTGTCATGTTTGGTTACAAGATGATTTGACAACATTGAAGGTTGTTAGTGTAATAAATATTTTAAAAGAAATATGTTTGGATTTAGAATCACATTCCACAGTCTGGAGATGCTCCTAGATTCTATAGATGATTATATGACAATTGTTTCATAATTGTCATTGCCAACAAACTTGAGTTTTGGTAGGCACCAACATTACACTATAACAGTTCAAAGTTTACGGATGTTTAAAGAGCATATTGTTGTACACAATGATGCTCGTATTATTAAGATGACATTCAATTCTAGTCATGGTATCCTTGATGATGACCATGTTGACTAGTTATGCTCAACTAAGAGCATAGTTGCATTATACATTAAAGAATAAAGAATACTTTAAAACTTTAAAGTTTTGAAAGATAATTGTCATAAAAGGGTGGTTCAGGTTATCACGCACCTTATGGAATGATATGACAATATCAAGATATGTGTAAACATATACAAGAAATTCACTTATTGAATTCTTGAAATAAGTATTTTCAAAATTCCTATAGATCAAAGTTAATTGAAATTATGCCTTGTCAACAAGTATGATTTTCATGACTTGTGGCAAAATTCATTAACTAGTATTATCATGCATTGATCTATTTAGTATTTGGATAAAGGATGTTAAACAATTATTATTTATAATGAATTAAAGTATGGTATACGTTTAATTTCATTTATAATATTGTGTCATGTATTTGCATGTTTAAATCCTTGAATAACTTAAGTTATTCTAAATAGTCCATTGTCAATCAATAACATGGGAATGATATTGAATTAAGACAAATCTGAGTATTAGTTAGAGTATACTTGAAAGTATGCTGATGCGTAGCATGACTAATTTCAGATGATATTCAATGAATTGAATATAGGACTTATCCCACCCACATGATAATACTTTATGGATCTTTGTCATTAAGTATATCATGGATATTTATCCTCGACTTGAGATACAAGAGATATGTCATGGATGTAGTGCATTTTGTGAAGCAATCTAACGCTATCGTGAATCGGTAGTTATAAGGGTTGTTTTCGAAGTGTTGCGAAATTTATGAATCCTCGCTTGTAGTCAAAATGGGATTTGTTTCCTTCAAATTTATTTTGAAGTATAATCTTATTGGGCCCTCGTAGGGTTGTTAAGATGTTTGCATGGCCATGCCCAAGGTCTTCTGGAATATGTTCAAAAGAATTGATAATCTTGATCAATCACATAAAGCGAGAAACAGAATAGTTAATTAAGAAATAAGTGAGATCCATATTCTTATTAACATGGTATTAGAAACAAAGGATGAATATGATGATGAATCATCAAACTTGGTTTTCTCGGAAAAACCATACACGAGTTGTACCGGGCATTGGCGTGTTGCTAGACGCTAACCAATGTCATTTCACGCTTTGTAAACATATCCAAGTGGGAGTGTTGGAAATGTATATATTTACAAACATGTGAATGTCCGGATTCGAACTCGTGACCACGGATTGCACACATTAGCGAATGAGAATTAAAGTTAATAATTAATGTTTATGTTTATGATTAATTATTGCACAATAAGTCCGGTTAACGATCGTTAAGTATTTAACGGAAAAATGACTAACGACCGTTAAATGAAAAGAGAAGGACTAGTAATGGAAAATCTTGAAAGAAAAAGTTATGGGTTTCTCTTGGGCTTGTCTACATGGCCGGCCAAGGTATGGGTCTTCAACCCAAGCCCCAACTTGTTCCCAAAGTTTTCTATTCACTATATAAACAAGCTGGGTTCAGGGTTTCATTCATATCTTTGTGCATTGAATTAACCCAGATCTCTCTCTCTCTCTCTTGTCCCTATTCGGCCGAACACCCCATTGTTAGGGAGTTTGGTTTCGTTTTTCTTAAACGAGGACTTGTGTTAGATCTAGCAATCGCTTGATTCGTTGGTTAATCGTGTGTGATGAAGCGTGGTTGTAAGACACTATTCTTACACCATATTGGTTTGAGTTGTAGAGCAGTGAGGACAACTCTTCAAACCACTTTTGTTTTGCTCAAAGAATCGACATTCGCAAGAGTGCGTTACGCATACTTTCGGTTAATTAATTTATTTGTTATGATCTTTAAGTCTTCCATTGTGTACTCACGATGTCTTTATGTTTTATTGTATTTTATATATCATAAACCTACAAATTTGACCCGACTCGGCCTCCACGAAATGATGACTACAAAACTCTCTTTCTTTGCATTAGTCATATGAATAAGAACTTTTTTCCTAATGATATCGGATGGATTACGGATCCCTTCTATGCTTCTAACAATATTTTGTAATCATCTCCTGATGAAGTTTTCACTCATGACTTTTTCTTTGTCGAGGGTATAGTAGAAGCATCATTTTAAATGAATAAACTGCAGTCTTACTTTGATCATATTTTAGTTCTATCAAATCTTCCATATGTGCTAACAAGTAATGTAAATCTTTTTATTTGTTGACTTTGCATATCGCCCTTCTATCAATCCCTATATTTTTATGTGTCGAACAACTGTAAATTGTAATAACATTTGTTAAATTAGATATTATGTCGATATAAAGATATATGATATCATCAAATCTTATAGTCAAACTAGGAGAACTGGAGAAGGATGAAATCGATGATATTTTATTGTAAAAACATGTTACTAAAATGTGACCAATATAATATAAATACTGGCTAGCATATATATTTAATCATTTGTTAGGATTTAGCACCCAGATTTGAACTGCATATATTAATCTTTTGAGTTAGGAGACTGGTATACATTGTACATAATCTAAACTAAACGACACATAACATAATTTGCCATTTATTGATGTATATGTTTGTGGTTTATAAGATGTTGAATTTTTTATGTTTATGCATTAAGACATTAGATCGACTGGGTGTTGTCTTCGCATATCAAAACTCTCGCACCCATTGTTACTTCATAGACAAATCATCCGCTTTTTATGGACAACACACAAACGCGACACTTGATCACACACACACAATTTGGTCCACCAACTGAAATGACCGAATAAGGAGAAACAACCATAGTCACGAATGAGGCCGTTAGCCAAGGGGTGTGTAAAGGGGGTCCGGTCGCACGTGACTTTCCTCTCTCACGCGCGAGGATCTTGTGCACTAGACACAACTTGTATTTTAGATTCATTAGTTCATCTCACCTCACATTGGAGACAAACACAAGAATGTTAAAAAAAAAAAAAAAAAAAAAAAAAAAAAATTGAAAATTGACCCACAAAACTAATCTACATCCGTCTTCAATTATAAGTCAGGTTGACGTTTGACTGGCTTTGACCTTAAATATTTTGTTTGTATTATATAATACTTGATCTGAAATATATAAATGGATTGTGTTTGAAATGTATTTTCATTTGGTATAATTTTCATCAAGTGTTATATAATACAAACAAAATATTTAAGGTTAAAGTTCAATCAAAATCAAATTGACTTAAATTTTAACTATGAGAGGAGTAGCATTGTACCTCTGAGTAAGATATACGAAGTTTGGTCATCAAGTAAACGGCTTATTCAAACATGTCACTATTTAACGTTAGCAAAAATAAAATTTAGTTATGAAAACAATTCTTTTTAGGGCTCATCATGTTTACTTGCTCATTAATTGTACCCCACGTATGCATAAAGCAGCCAATGTTTAAAAGAAAATTATAAACGATTACGTGAAAGACAAGAAAATAGTGATGAACGAGTGTGGAAGCCGTCGCGTTGCAATGGACGGCTTCTGCGACTTATTTTGTAATGACACTTAAATCTCGAAATGTTTTGCCAAGTTGTGAAACTTTGCATTTAATGTTTGACTTACTGCAACGACACTTATACCTCGTGACTGTTTTTAAGTTGTGAAACTTTGCATTTAATGTTTGGACTTACTTTCCAAATACCACTGAACCTCGGGCCATTTCGCCAAGTTCATGAAGATTGCGATTTAATGCGTCTTTCAGACCGTTTTCTTCCCGCTAAATAGATATACAAAAGTTAGCAATTAATGTTGAGGACTTAACTCGCAACGCCACACGAACCTCAGGACCATTCTCGCCAACTCACGAAGTTCTAATTAATTCTTGGACACGTGTGTGTGGAGATCGATTCGCATTTTAGTTATATATAGTAATTTGAGAGTGAGAGAAATAATATTTATATACAGGCCCCTCTACTATCATTAAATAACAAATATTTGACCATATAAAAACACACATGACACATGTTAGCCACCCATGTGATTTTTTTTCAACATTTACTTTTAACTCCCTATGGTTTGCATCTATTACAAGATAAGGACATTTCTTTTCAACATAATACCGGATACCCCTTCTTGAATTGGTCAACACGTTCTCAATCGTGATTGTTTGCGGATCATAATGCTAACACATCTCTCTAGACTAGTTGCCCTATTTGTATTGTTTTTATATCTAAATTTATGTAAGAACCGGATAAAAGTAAGCTTACGTGTTGTTGACCGGTATTCAAGTGGTATTTGCGCAAAGGAGTGACAACAAATAGTTATTCAACCGTCGTAGAATCAGGGATCACAAGCCGAAGTGAAATTTCAAAATGGTAAGCAGGCGTGTATGATTTTGTGGACGTATAGGCATATCGTTACGACGACGTTAAGTACTTATGGTGTTCGATTGTAAAATTTTCTAAAGTTGTTTCAAAGATGGTTTTTTGACAAACAGCTAGAAACCTAGCTAGCTTTAACTAAAAGTCTAAAACCATTATTGTTAGCTGTTTAGAGTGCATATTTAAATTATGCTTGTTCTTAACATTAGTTATATGGCCAAAATATGAAGAGGGAATTAGCAGACTTTTTAATTTTATTGGATAAGTGGAAGAAATGTTCCAAGTTATAACATTCTTTTATCTATTTCAGAAGGTTCCTAACAAAATTAAAAGTCAAAACTTTCTTCTTTGACTATTCTAACACTTGGATTAAGTCTTGAAGACAAACCCTTCAAATACTTTACAATTCTTTCTACACCACATTGATCATCATAATTTTGAAAAATCACACGCATTTCACACATACTAAAAGCTCTCAATACACACAAACACGCACCTATATTTTAGAAGAAAAAAAAACAAACATGTCATTTATTTGTGGCTCACTTCGAAGCGAAGGTAAAGAAGATGATTATGATGCGCTTTGTCAATATACATCTCCAAGAAAATCAACAAGAAGAGTGCGCGTTTTTGGTAGCGGAAGAAGTAAAAACACGACAAACCCTTATGCGGATCGTGGACTTGATAAGTTTGAGGCACTTTTGGCTGATCTTGATCAACAAAGACAAAAAATCTTAAAAGAAACAGGGTCCGAAGATGTTTCCATGGTCAAGTTCATTTATACAAGCTCCAATGAAGTTAAACCTATTGTAGTCAAGATAAGAGATCAAAGTAAACGCGATAGCACGAGTTCATTTGAGAGTACTCCAAGAAAGGAACATAAAGAGGATGTTACATTTGTTAAAAGTGTTGATAAAGGCAGTGATTGCGAAGAAGAAAAAATGATTAAACCATCGGTTAACGAGTCTAAGAATAACAAGATTGTATTCTATCAATGGAGACGAAAAATTGAGGAAAGCTGGAAGCCTTCATATTATTTCCCTTTGTTCGTCATCTTGATCTTGGTGTTATTGATATTTTTTGGACGATCTTTTACGATTTTATGCACTTCTACTGGTTGGTATACGGTTCCAATCGTTAACAGGAGATTATTTAACTCAAATAAATCTAAGAACTCAAGAACTTCACGAAGAAAGAGTGCTTGAAATAGTCAAGACGAGCTGTACAGGCAATAAACTCCATAAAAGAGAAGCTTATGATCAAACATTGAAGTAACAGCTTTGATCATATCGCTCGGTCTTGTATTTTGGTGATTGAAGACCCAGACAACTTTATCTTTTCCGTTTGTTTTAGGGGTTTTGGCCAGGACGTAACTAGATTTTGATGTCTTGTGGCGATGTTCGTTAAGTTGTGTATATTTTCTATTCTTTCGTTCGTTTGTAATTATCGTTTTAGCCTTTGGCATGTCGAGTTGGACTGAAAGTTCGATCGCTTGTTGTTGCTGTCTACATTTTGAAAATTTGGTAAATGTAAATTTAATGACGACATTATTTATGGATCATGTTAGTTTTGATTTAGTCATCTTATTCAGAATGTATTAACTAATATACACGTTATCATCTGTACTACATTATAAAGCATTTGAGACTTTCTATTAAAAGAAGTCTTAAAATTTTAAGCACAAAAACATTACTATAAAGGAAAAATAGAAAATTAATGTAAAATATAAACATTTAAATCTCATTAAAACCATATAATTCTGCTCCAATAATGATACATTTTAATAAAATTGTTTATAAGAAAAATTCTCACCATAGTTAAACCACCAATTTACTACTAAAATTTGAAAAATAAAATGTTTACCATTTACACTATTAATAATTTAGATGTTCTACTTTAAAAAACATATATTTACCATTTTATAATAAGAAAGTTTAAAATAAAAATATTTCTTCGTCATTAAAATATTCACCGGTCTTGCACTGCATGCATTCTTGTGGCATCTTCTTCTTATCTATAACGGAAAGACATGTATAATATAATTACATGTTGTAAACTCTAAATAGTGATTTCGAGTAAAAGAATTGAGGAAGATCATCTCAAGTTGTAAACACAACTTGACTCAAATTAATAAATTGTAAGCCATTGGATTTGCTGACTGGCAAATATTTATTTAAAAAACAATTATTAACTTTATTTTGAATTAAACAAAAATTTAAACAATCAGGAAAAGGACTAAAGAAATGGATATATATATATATATATATTAATACAAACAATGCTAGCAATGCATGTATGGTGTTCGAAAAATTCTGGTTGCGTCAATATTTGTGGTGGTGTGTTTTTTTGTGTTTAGCACAAACCGCGACAATCAAGAAAGTTATCGATGGTTCTAGTTTGATTTGTCGGTGATTCAACGACAATTAATAATGTGATATTATGGTGAAAGAATCAAAAAGTATAATTCAAGAAATGTAAACAGATGATAACAAATTTCAACAAACATTCATATAGTTTAAATAGTGGAGTACTCGCGCCTAGCGATAGTCGTGTATAGTACTCGTTAAAATTCTATTCGCGTCGGTTTTGGTAGGTGCATTATTTTTAAATAGCCGAGCATACGTTTCTAGCGACAGCAATGTATAGTTTTTAACAAAATCCGTTTACGTCAATCTCAACGTGTGTATGTATTTTTATGTGTTCATGCATGCGTCTATGTGTATTTATACATAACGCTTCCGTCTTTTGTTTTTTGAATAAATAATAACACGGCTGTCAAGTAGAAGTGGCAAAATGTGCCCAAAGGCAAAAATATGGGTTAAATTGGGAAATTTTAAAGATTTTGGCGCATTTATTTTTTTTTTAAAATTGGCACATATAATTTATCGAAAACTTAAATGAAGACTAATCACGCTTTTTTTTTTTCTCAATTGTAACATTACGATTGTTTTAATTTTTTTTTTTTTTTTTTTTTTGATATAATAATATGTTTAAGTTATTTATATAAATAAGATATTATGTTTAAAGAATTTATTTCATTGCTTTTGGGTCTTTTTATTAACCGATTGTATAACGCGCCTGCTTAAACCGTCTTGGTTTTAGCCCGTCTTGCCTACCTGCTTTAGCACCTCTTGTCAAGTAAAGCGGACATTTTATATAAGTTGTAACTTGTATGCTATATTCTTTTTTCCTTTTCAAGTATTTTGTGACATTTTAGATAAGTTGTAACTTGTATGCTATATTCCTTTTTCCTTTTCAAGTATTTTGTGACATGCTGGTTTTATTATTCATAATTGTCTTAACAGAATGGTGTGCGCATGTCAAAGTATAGTTGTCTCACTTGTCTATTGAAATGAAGTTTTTAATCTTGTACAATAAAGTCTCGTTGCCTTGTCTTGCCAAAATCATTTGAATGACACTATTTTTCTAGTTATATTAAGGGTTACTTATTATTGTAAGATTTAGCTTTGGTTTATCTAAAAATAAAATGTCGATGTTGCAAGATTAGGTATGGTTGATTCTCGTTTACATATTTTTTAAAAGATATAATGTGTATTTTTTTTAATTGTATTGTTACTTTTTTGAAGCAAGTAAAAATTGCTTTTTCAGCTATTGACTTGACTTCCTATAGATAAGTTCAAAAGATGTTAAAAGTTGAGTGTCTAGGTAAAAGAGATTCAAATGTATTAGTCCAATGTATAGCTTTTTGTCAAACTTCACTTCAAGAAATTAATACTACCTTTTCTAAAAAGGCGATCTCAATGAATGAAAAAACAAATCTAAAATCTGAAAACACATTTCAAAAAATTGGAAAACTGGTCGCTGGCAAAAACACATTTCAAAAAATGGGTTTCAAATCCAAAAGAAATTAATACTACCTTTTTTTATTGTACAAATCCACACTTCACTTCAGCATTTTGTCTCAAGCGATTTATTAGCCTCGTCTACAAGTCATTGAGGTCATTTGTTCAGATCTATTTTAAAATTTATGACTTTAAAACGTTACCACATTCCTTGTCAAGTTATTTCCAAAACTTTTAAATTTTTTTATGGAATATTGCCTTTATAACTTTGGGTGGGCTCGAGGCAATTAGGCGCATGATGTGCTATTTTACATGTCAGAAACTTTTGACTTGATTGTATTTGAATTTTGAATTGCAAAATCCTAAAAAGTAAAAGCAGTACAAAGTTAGAAAAAAAGATGATGCACACTTCCACACAAAATGCTTTCCCAATGAAATGATTCTCCACAATCTGTAAACGAAGATAATCCTCTATGAGACTGTCAAAAGTAGTCAAACCATTAAAAGTGATAATGGTTGAATTAAACCAACAATAAAAAACGTTGACGGTGAGATGATGAGATTAAAAAGGAAAACCCATGTATGTTTGTATAGGCGGTTGTATTGAACACTTGTTTGAAGTTGATGATCAAGGTCAACAGCTTCAGCCCCAACTTTGACTCCAGTAAGCAGAAACCTTTGGTGTGATGAAACGAAGGTATTGACCGTGTGTATGGCCACATCTTCCAGACAAAGAAGTAGCCAAATGTTTCCTGTACAGATGAAAACAGAGATTAACTATTTAAATTACAAAAATTGTCAATCTAGAAGCTAAAGTTATGAATGTCACATTCAAAAGTCAAATGTGGACATGTATACCATAGGCGGTGTGAAACGAAATAATTTCAACTGTTATTTTTTTAACTAATTCAAAGCATGTATAGAAATTAGAAAGAAAAAAGAAGTAAAGCTTTGACATCACATACACAATAACACAAGCAAGTTTAATATCCAATTTGACATAACAACTCATATAAAAAGTATTCCATACATGTAATCAATAACTCGTATAATACAACATAGGTAACCAATAAATCATACAAATCATAATAGAGTTCAATAGACACACAGAAGTAAAAAAAGAACCCAACATCATCTAAGAACGAACCCGACAAACCTAAACAGATCTTAAAAGATCAAACAACAAACAAACCATAAACATCATCTAAGATTTCAAGCCACCAACTTGGTTTATAAATCAACTTCAAGCATATAAGTAACAATTTAAAGACCTTAAATAAAATCATTAGCCTCAGATCCGGACTTTAAAACTCTCAAATCTCGCAATGAAGCTGTAAATATCAAAATATCTAAAACCACCCCTAAAAAAGCCAAAAAAAACAGCCTTTTTTATACGGTTTATTGTGTTTAAATACTCAAAATAACAAAAAATGAAGAGTGGAAAGTGGCGATATCACATAAAGCAAAACCAACAAAACTCGATCCGGTTAGATCCTAACCAGATCCGGCTAAAACCACAAAGCAACACGCCACCAAGTTACACGAACTACCATCGCAGCCAAAACCACCAGCTAAAAGCACCAGCCAAGCCCACCTACTCCAAAATAACTGGCCAAAACCACCTACACCATGTAAAAAATCCACACAGTGGGTTAACCCACTTAAACCCAACAAAATACGGAGTACATTTCATGATGCCAACAACCGAGACCAACAAAACAACCCACTGAAGACATTTAAAATATGTTTGTAATGGAGGGTGTAGTGATGATGGTAGTTCTAGTAGAAATTTTTTGAAAGGGCATGAGAAGATTTTAAGAGAGAGAGTGAGATAGGGTTGTGTGTGTGATTAAGCTGAGAGAGTGTATGGACATGGTACGTGTTTGTGGTGAATTATATATGGTTGGAGGGTCGGGTGGCTGAATCTTAATTTTTGGTATGGAGTGAGGCTCGGATTTAGGTTGTGTATATCCCTCTTTTATAAGGGAGTATAGAAGCTAACAAATCCAAATTTAGAAATATTTTTATGAGATAAACATTAATCTAGTAATTATATACTTACATATAAATTACCAAATCAACCGTCGATTAAAAATAGGAAAAGAGAAATGGTAAAACCACGAACCTTTTAAATCTCCCTCTTGTAAACATCCACAAAATTAACATGTCACATATTGTGTAAATTTTTTTTATTTTTTATTATTATTTTTTTTTTTTCATTTCTCATAACAAAAAGGTAGCCTGTAGTAGGATTGAAAGTTATTAGAAAATGTTATATTTTGTTAATGCCATTATATAAAAAGATGTACTATGTTAGAATTTCAGTTTTAAAAATATATATTATCTCAAATTAGGTCTGAAGGGTACAATTACGCGTATAAATAAAATATATGTGTTTGGTCGCCATAATTAGAATTATATTATACATCTCTCTATCAATAAGTATAATATTTAATTTCTTAAACTCCCGAGTCTCGGTCTCTCTCTATAAACAGACAATAGATACATATATAAACATTTTGTGTAAGGCGCAAGCAATGAATAAGACCCGTTAGTTATGGTGTGAAACATTTATATTTTAGACTTATTAATGCTACCATAACGTGTGACACGTTTATAGTTTTCACTAGCATGTGGTTCAATTGCAATGTAACTACAAACTAACACCTTTATTTATATCCTAACTAATTTTAGACTTTGTAGCCTTTGAGGCATGTTTGGTTGTAATTGTAGACATTTGAATATTTTCACTTTCATTTAATTTTCTTATCCAGTCGTTTATTTATTTTTTAAGAATAATTGGATAACAATCGGATAAGATTTATAAGCAAAGCGAAAAAGCGTCAAAGGTTTAACAATTCAATATTCGTTGTTCAAATGAGCTGCGCTACAAAATTTATGACATATGGTAATTAAAACTTTTGCTCACTAAAATTTATGAAAAAATTACTAAATAAAACTTTTGCTCACTGAAACTTATAAAAGTTACTAATAAAAAATAATAAAATAAACAATAAAGCCAAAATCAAAATAGTTATAAAAATCACAAAAAAACAAACAACTCGATCACGGATCTCACACACACAACTCACTATTGCTATCACCTCAACGACCACACTCCACTTCATTATCACCTCCACCACTACCAAAACCCTAACTCCAACACGGTCGTCAAAACTTCGGTTTCTATCTGGTCGTCGATCAAAACCTAACTCCAGCACCGTCATCACCGTAACTGTCGTCACCGTTATCAAGTAAGCTAATACAACGATTCCTTCACATATTATTTTGAATTTTTGTGCTTATTATAGATATGTTGTTTACGGATGATTATGTGTTTATAAATAGGCAAGTGATTTGCACACTCAATTTATTGATTAGGACACTCACAATACAAACAGATAAGAGCACAATGTGAATTTTATACAACTAATTGAAGCATAAAAAAAGTGTCCCAATAATTGTTTGGAGTGTAAATCACTTCCCTTATAAATATGTGTTGATATGTACTTATTAGGTTTTAGGACTTTATTTCGTGTATAACAGATTAATGAATATTAATAGTTGAAATTTAATAGATATTAAATTGTGTAGATATTGGTATAGCGAGTTGAAATGTGTTGGAATCACTCCTAAACAATATTTCAAGTATTTATATTTCATATGTAATAGGTAGCTTTATTATGGCCTTTATGTTTGTTTAAGGTCAAGCTTATGTAGAAGGCCCATAAGCAGATCCAAGCCCAATAAGGAATAGGGAAGGAGAGGTGTTGCCTAGCTCCTTGCCTATATAAACTCTTGTAAACCCTCATTTGAGGTTGGTTGTTCAAGTTATTCTTTTCACTCATACATTCGCTAACCGTTTTATATTATGTGTGTGTGTGTGCTTGTTAACTTGTTCAATCGCCTTATCTCTTCTCTTATAAGCTTGTGTTGTAAAACTAGTGACCTAACGATGGTATCAATCGCCAAATAGTTGGGTGTACTCGTTTGTTTTGAAGTTTTGGTTTTGAATCTTACGGCGTAGAGATAACGCTATCTTTGGTTATCTTAAAACTCGTTTTTACACTTTTTAATCCAAGATTCTTGTACTTTCAATGTTTTGAGGTGTTAAAATACTTGTTTTGGCAAAAGTTTCAAACTTCTGGCGTGGATTCGTTTTAAGCTTGTTTTTGTTCGTGGGTGTCGTTCTCGCGTAACTTTGTTTAGTTTGTTTTGGTACATCAAAATTCACACTTTTGTGTTCTTTTGGTACTATTGAAGCTATTCCATAACAAAAAGCGGTTTAGAAACACATTTGGGCGAGAATCAAAGTTACGAGTAATCCTCGCGTATCAAAACCCTAATATTACGCGTAAGATTGTTCCTTGGTTTGATCTTCAATTTTACGGTTTAATCCGTGTTTTCTTACTTGGATAAGTGCGAAAATCGTCGACTTTGGATATCTTTTGCCTTTGTGAAGTGTAAAAGATCATTTGAGCAAAAACCTAAAATTACGCATAAGCATAAGCTTACGGCGTGAAATTCTCGCATAAGATTCACTTTACGCGTAAACTAAGGTCTCGCATAAGGTAATCCTCGCATAACTTTCTCGCCTAACTTTTGTCTCGCTAACTTTAGTGCTTTTATCCTACTTACGCGTAAGCTAAAATCTCGTGTAACTCCTTGTTTGTTCGCGTAACTTTTGGTGTTTTACGCATAAGTGCTACTTGGTTCTTGTCTTTTCTCGCCTAAGGACACTTCATCAACAAAGGTTCATTCGACTACAAAGATCCATTATTACCACACAAGTTTATCATCATGTCTCAACCACCATACTCTAACTATTTCCTCACACTTATAATCATCAACAACAACAACAATTAACTCCACAACATCAACAATGGAATCAACAACAAGCCATTTATCAACAACAATTTAATCGACAACATACTCCACAACTTGGTGCAATTCCACAACCACAAATGGTTCAACCACCACCAAGTCTTCAAACTCTACCCTACACAAACGATTTCAATCAACATCCATCACGAAGCACTATGAAGGAACCCACTTGGTTTGCAAAGATGTGTGAAGCTTTAAGCGACCAACAATCAATTCATGAAGTGGATCACTTGATAGACCTCCAATGCTCACTCCGAAACTACGATCAATGGGTGATAAGGTTCTTTAGGTTACGTGATCGAAGAAGCCACATGGAAAGTTCTTAAAGAAGGTTATCTTGGAAGGTCCATTTGAGATGCCTACCGTCATTGTGCAGGAGATCCAAGCTGCTTTGTTCCACCAAGAGATGAACAAACCAACATTGCTCTTTGTTGCGATTTAAATCCTCTGAACTTCTACACTATGAAGGCGATGAACTTGCAATGGAATACATCCTCTTAGGATTACCAAACCCAATTCTTCGTAGTGTTGATGCTCAAAAGCGCACAAAAATGTGGGATCATATTAGTCTTCTTATGGAAGGATCGGTACTCAATCGGGAGGATTTGGAATCCAAAATTTACTTGGCTTATGAACACTTCATGATTGAACACGGAGAGACACTCGAGTCATATCATCATCGATTTTCGGACATCATCAATGATTTGGATAAACACAACATCATCATGCCAAGAATTGCGGTGAATACTAAGTTCTGAGTAGTCTTGGTCGAGAATGGGAGAAGTATGTCATTTTCTCCGTCAAGCGAAGAATATGCATCATTCTACTTATGGATTGTTGTACGATTACTTGAAGCCTCATGAGAAGGAAGTTGATCGGGAAAGGATTCTCCGTGCTCAAATTGCTAAGCATCACAACGGGACAATCAACAACTTGCCTTATATGCTCAGCGAATTATCCTCTCAACCGACAACTCAACCAAGCGCTTCAAACACACCTTCACGGCAACAACCTCAACCTCAACAAAATCAATTGGTTCCATACGGCAACAATGCTCAAGCATATGTCGGTGAAGCTCTTGAGGAAACAGATCCGTTCGAAGCATTGCAACAAGGATTTGTGATGATTGCTAATGCTTTTGGCGTTACACCAACAAATCCAACAATCGTATTCGTTCCTCATCTAACACACGGACTCAAGTGTTGTGAACAATGGGCGTGTTGAAGTTCGAAATCGTGATTATGGTCGTCGGATGGGCGGTGGTCAAGGGTTTAATCTTGTGGGTAGGAATAACAACGAGCTCAAGTGGTGGAGCAGAAATGCTCGAAATCGGTTAAATGGTCTTGATGCTACAAGCGCAATGAGAAGGGACACTGGCTAATGCATGCCCAAAGCCAAGGACTAGGGGCGGTGCTTATTTCAAAGAGGCCTTACTTTTGGCTCTTAAGGATGAAGTGGTGGATCTCTCACAAACAAAACGAGCTTTATGGCGGATCTGAGACTCGGATGATGATATGGAGGACTTGCGAGGCTAATCATTTTGTTATGTTGATGGCCAATATGCATGAGTGCACATGGTGATCTGAGGCCCGATGTATGACAACGATGGCTTGTCTCGGTACCGAACAAACCATCATCATATCGAACTAATATCTCCGCCAATATCGAATCCGGCGCGGATCGGTATTCAAAATGAGTCTTCTACATCTTCTTCGATGATTTTCAAGTTAACCACAGTAGTTACATTTGGCGATCAAGATGACCTCATGGTTTCCTTTGATAATCAAATTGACTCCGTGGTCGTACTTGAGGATCTAAAGAATGATCATGTTGAGACTCACGTTGAACAAGATGATCTGTTGCCTCATCCGGATTTTGCTCGGTTAATTCAAGACCATAAAATCAAAATGGAGGAATGTTATGCATTAAATCAATCCTTAAAAAGTAAAAATGCCTTTGTTAACCAAGGATTTTGAATGTTTACAAATGCAACTCAACTTTTCAAAACTCAAGAAAACCGTGAAAAAGGTTTTGAAGCCGCTTTGCAAAATCTCATCAAAGCGAAAAATATTTAGAGACGGATCGTGATCTAGCCGCCTCGAAGAATGCTTTGTTGTCCGAATTAGAACAAGCTGAAACATGAACATAAAAAGCAAATTAACGCTCTCACCTTGGAAAATCAAAATGCTAAGGTGAGTTGTTAAATTGTCAAAAGCAGTTCTCCGCATACAAAAAGCATTCAACGAATCGGGTAGATGACCTTCTTGCGAAATTCTCGGTTTGCAAAACAAACTTAAAGAGTTTAAAGCATTTGTTTACAAACATGGTGAATCGATATGACTATTGAAAAGTTTACCTTAAAACCTAATCCAAATGGATATGGAAAAAATCTAGGCGATTACAAACCAAAGCTTTCACTAAAACATTCAAACCAACTCACGAAGTTTCGGTCACGAATACAAAATTGATAATCTTGTCATGAGTGTTGTTGAATATCATCGTCAAGAGGAATTAGATGCGAAGGCGCGAGTCGATCAAAATTAAAAATGTTGTTTACAACAAACCTTTTAATTATAAAAGCGGTCACTTCGTCACACCAGCGGATTCTTCTAACACACCAAGGGTTATCATCAAAACACCGAGTCTTCTATTGTTAATCCCAAAGCAGTCTTTGCACAAACTTATGGTCCTTTACCTTCCATTAGTGAAGTAAACTCAAAACACGAAAATCGAAAAATCCTTGATATTTTGACATTTTCATGGTGACCTCAAAATTTTACAACATGAGATAGAATATCGATCGAAATCAAAGTTGAACATTTTCAATCGCCTCGGCGAGAGAACAAAGAGACATCTTTCGGAAAAATCTTTTACCTAATGTTAAAAACTTGAAAAGTTGTGCAATTGCACAGGAAAAGGATTTTCATAAGGAACTTGGGGTAATGAAAAGCGTTTTCGAGAAAGCGAAACATCTATTACTAACACAAAGCATAAAAAACTGTTGAGAAAAGATGTTGATCGACTCTTGGAAGATGTTATCGTCTTGATATCCATAATGTTGTGCTATTCTATTCGTTGCCATATGCATCGATCATATCTCTGCGATATTGTTGAAGCTGTTGTAGCTGTTGAGAACACCGATAATGTGCTTGGATCGAGTCTTTAAAAGCGAAAATAAGCGATTACACGAAATTAACAATGCAAAGCGTCGTCTTCATTGGTGTGAAAAGATATTCACAACCATCAACTTAGTTTTCAAAGAAAATCGCTCAATTGAGTGCAAAATCTTGATCCTAAAATTGAGCACTGGATGATCAAAGCGTGTCTTTGAAAAGTCAAATCTCAAAATATGAACAAGAACTTTTAAAAGTTAAGCAGAATATGGTGTCATATTTGATTTACTCAAAAGACTCGAGATGAAGCATCAAATGAACTTGATCACTATCTTGCTCACACTAGAGAAGTCATGAATTTTCTTTGGTAATCTTAGTTACGAAAATCAAGATCGATTCACACCATCTCTAAGTTACGGAAATGTTAGGAAAGTATGAACAACTTCCGCCTCTCGTGATTAAGAGATTAGCACCGGTCACACTTAGTAATCGTGAACCTAGAATTCCCACTGCCAAATCACAAGTTGCTAATGTGTTTCCCTCTCTTGAAGCAGAATAGTTGCATCTTTTCCAAGCGTCCGCACTTCACGACCTAGGAGCACTCAATCGAAGAATAGGAAGTTGCGACCTAAGAAAAGATCAATAAGGAATGCTAAAGTAGAAGAACACCCTAGGAATCGAATAAAACTCATGTTACTTCCACTATAGATGTTGCGTCGGCAAATGTAATAGAAATAGTGATGTAACGAATGCTAAACCGTTAAGTACCTTTGATATTGATCGATGCACCTTGTGATATTTGTCAAAAGAGTATGAATTCGATTGTCATGACAAATGTGTTGCTAAAGCTATAATCTCTAGATTACGGAATCCTAAGAATCGGAATACCTCTAGGCCCACTAATCATTCTAAGTGCGTGCTTGGTAAACCACCTTCTTTAGATTCTAAGGCAACCATTGCTATCACGGTAGCTACCGCTTCACCTCCTAAGAATGTAGTACCACCTAGTGCTTTCACTAAGACTAAAGCAAAGAGTAGTTATAGATGGCGAAATGGATATATAACACACTTGGATTTAAATGGATGCCTAAACTTGTCAATGTGTGTATGTCTAACGTACACCTTGGAACCCTCTAACATTTGGGTTCCACATCTACTTCTATTCCATCGTGTAAATGCATGTGTAATGCGGTGATCTGAGATCATTCTCTGGATTGTTGATAGCGGATGTTCCCGACACATGACGAGCAATCTTAAGCTGTTATCAAACTTTATTGCAAAGTTCATTGGCCTTTGTCGATTCGGGAGCGATCACTTGCGACCATCATGGGCTCTGGAGATTATGTTAATGGGAACATCGAAATCGGCGGGGTTTACTATGTGGAAGGCCTCGGTCACAATCTGTTTTCGATGGGTCAATTTTGTGATGGAGATTTGGAGGTTGCTTTCGGGGAGAAAACTTGTTTCATTCGTGATCTACAAGGAAATGACCTTATGTCGGCTCGCGTAATTCTAGTCTATACACTATCTCTATGCAAGACATGGTTGCTTCCTCTCCCATTTGCTTACTTTCAAAGGCAACATCTACAAAATCACGGCTATGGCACCGTCGTCTCTCACATCTAAACTTTCAAACCATCACCAACCTTGCTCGACACAAACTAGTTGAAGGACTCCCGATTCCGGTATTCAAAGATCACCTTTGCTCGACTGTGAACAAGGGAAAAGCACTCGTGCTCATTTTCCTTCAAAGGTGGAACACGACTCTCGACATGTGCTTCATCTTCTTCACATGGATTTGTGTGGCCCGATGCGTGTGCAAGCGATCAATGGCAAGCGCTACATCTTAGTAATTGTTGATGACTACTCACGATGGACTTGGGTCTATTTTCTTCGTAGCAAAGACCAAGCTCCACAAATGATCATCACCTTTCTCACAAAGATCTGAGTTCGACTCCATGACACCGTCGGATCATCGAGCAGACAAAGGCTGAATTTGTTAACAAAACCCTTCGTGAATTTTATGAGAAAGTGGAATTGACATCAAACATCTATTGCGGACACACGAACAAAGCGGAGTTGTTGAAAGACGAAACCGAGCGTTAGTGGGCTGCAAGAACAATGTTAATCAATGCTAAACTTCCAGTTACTTATGGGCGGTATATCTCTGCATGCTATACTCAAAACCGTTCCATGATCACAAAGCATACAACAAAACACCTTTTGAGCTTGTCCACAACTATAAACCGAACCTCAAACACTTTCATGTATTTGGATCCCTTTGCTATCCGAATAATGATCGTGATGATTTTGGAAAGCTCAAAGCAAAAGGCGATATTGGGTCTTTATTGGATCTTGTGACAATTCTAAAGGTTTCGAATGCGGAATCGTCGAACTAAGGAGGTAATGGAAGCGATTCATGCTCATTTCGATGAACTCACGGAAATGGCTTACGAGTATAACGACTTAGAACCGGTCACAACCGTTTAAACTTCCTCAACCCCATCATCGGTGAAGAAAGCCCTCATTAACTCGTCAACAAATGGAAAGGTTATTTGCTCCTACGTTACGTGATGATATTGATGAGCGTGCTCTGGTGTATCCATTGTCTCATTGCACAACGATAATATTCCTATACGATACACTGCTACAACAACTCTTGTTGAAGATGCACCTACACCAATTGACTCCAACACAGCAGTTGAACACACGCTTCCAACAATGATGAACCGGTGATGATATTACGAATGAAGTACCCCACTGCAGATTTTGATCCAAATCGTTCTTGACCCGTTTGCCAATGAGGCTGCGCACGGATGTCGCGGAATCTTCAACAAACCATTTGAATCCTCGAAATCGCACAATGTATACCAACATCAACCCTCTACACATAGATGGACTAAAGACCATCCTCGGCTAATATTATTGGCAACCCGATCAACCGATCGTTACGAGACAACGTCTTCACTCGGATGGTGAACATTGCATTTATGCACTCACTTGTCTGCCAATCGAACCTAAAAACATTAAAGGCGCAATGACAAAAGACAATGGATTGAATCCATGCAAGAAGAACTCAACCAATTCAAGCGTCTTGAAGTATGGGAGCGGTTGAAAGACCAGCGAGTCTCGTCATTGGTCTAAAATGGATTTGGAAAAACAAATTGGATCTTTGAAGGGCGTCATCCGAAACAAGTCACGTCTAGTTGCTAAGGGTTATCGTCGGGAAGAAGGAATAGACTTTGAAGAATCTTTTGCTCGGTTGCTCGTCTTGAGGTTGTTCGGATATTTCTCGCGTTCGCGGCTCATATGAACATGACGGTCTATCGGATGGATGTCAAAGCGGCGTTTCTCAATGGGCAACTTAAAAGCGGTCTATGTCGACCAACGGATGGATTCGTTGATCACGAGTTCCCGAACCATGTCTACAAAGCGAACAAAGCTCTTTATGGTCTCAAACAAGCCCCTCGGGCATGGTGCGATAAGCTATCATCTTTCCTCATTGCCAATAATTTCACCAAAGGCTCGGTTGACCCAACTCTTTTATACAATATCACGGGCACACATCTTAATTGTTCAAATTCGTGGATGACATCATTTTGGGTCAACACATAAAAGTTTTCAATCGCTTTTGCAAAACTAATGAAGAAAAATTTTGAAATGTCCATGATGGGTGAACTTACGTTCTTTCTAGGACTGCAAGTTCATCAATCACCCGTGGTATTTTCTTGAGTCGGTCCAAATATGCCCTTGAATTGTTAAACAAATTTGGAATGAATACTGTGATACTTATGCCACACCAATGGCTCATACCAAGAAATTAGATCTTTGATTTACATGGGAAATTGGTTGACCCTACCAAATACCGAGTATTATTGGGTCTCTCATGTATCTAACGACTAGCGAGACTGATATTGTCTTTGCTTTGTTTATCTATGCTCCGTTATCGATCGCGACCAATGAAACCCACCTCTACGAGGCTAAAAGAATCCTCCGATACATCAAGGGAACCATTAATTTGGGGATCGGTATCAGAAGGATTACGGTTTTGAACTAATCGCTTTTGAGGGCGATCACGCGGGATGCCTAGACTCGAGGAAAAGTACTTGAGGAGCACTACAATTTCTCGGTGATAAGCGGTGTCTTGGCAATCAAAGAAGCGGATTGTACATCGTTGTCATCAAGCGAGGCGAGAATATGTAGCCATGTCCGCGTGTTGTGCTCAAGTCATCGGATGAGAACACAACTCAAAGACTATGGTTACGTGTTTGTGAGAATCCGATGTCTTTGCGACAATCGGTGCCATTGCAATCTCGTGCAACTCGATTCGACACTCGAAATCAAAGCACATCGATCTACGCTATCATTTCATCAAGGACCATGTGGAGCAGTGCCGTTGAATTATACTTTGTGGTCTTGAATACCAATTGGCGGATCGCTCACCAAAGCCTTGCCTCCCGCTAGGTTTAATGAGTTGGTCCACGAATTGGTATGAGGTGTTGACTCAAGAGGAATTGGATGACCTCTTAAAAGCAGTCTTAAAACACATCAAACACCAAAACATCTTTTGTAAATAAATTTTCAAAAACAAAATACAAAAATATAAAATCCGATAAAACAACAAAAATATTCTTCTAATCTATATTTCTTTCAACATGGCAAGTACATTTCTTCCGTCAACACTTCAATCTTTCAAAATTCGGTATTTTTCGATCAAGTGTTGAGGGAAAAAATAATCTCTTAACTGTTTTCAAACATCTGTGTACTTGCATGTTATCACATCTCGGTTGATTCTTTTACAAATGGTGGTACATTTCCTGGTTCAAAGACACTCCTCGGACTTTAATTAATAACCTTTCATTATTTTCTCAAGTCGAGGGGAGTGTCGTCAAATTCTTTCAAAAATCTTCATTTGGTAACAAATAATGGAAGTTAAAATGCTTTGGATGAAAATGGAAAAGGTGGAGGGACCAAAGCTGTCAAAATGGTAAAGTCTATTTTAATAAAACTCTCCACCTAACTCTTATCCATCACATTTAATACACCAAACCTAACAAGATCCTCGCATAGAATTAGTTCATCATATCCGTGAATTTGATCATCATTACGTAAGTAGATTAATGTTTCTAACGTGTTTTCAAACATGGGTCTTGAATTTTAAATGAATCCAACGGTCAAATCTATGGATATGAGTGATCTTGTGTTCTTAAACTTATGCGTAAGAACACTTGATCATGTGTTTGGTGTTTGTGGCTTAAATGTTAATGTCAAAATGCTTTAAAACATCCTTGATATGTTTTCTATCACCAAAACAAACCCGAAACACTATTTGATGAATATTGCGAATTAGGGTTTATGTGTCAAATTGGGCATTTTGAATGTGATGTATCTTGGTTAAAAGATTGTTGTTTTATGCTCTTGAGTTGTTAAATTGATGATTTCCTAAGTCTATAGCCACCCGAAACACGAATTGATCATCAATTCGAAACTAGGGTTTAAAGCTCATAAACTTTGGGTATTTTGATTCTCAACAAATTAAGTGTTACAACTTGGCTTACATACTCACAACATATCTTTGAACTACGAGAAAAAGTTTAGTGCATAATCTATGGCTAGAATCCATACAGCGTAGATTTAGGGTTTAGACTACGCGTATGCAATTCTACATATAGCGTGTAACATATGTTATTGCCATGATCATTGTTAAAATGTATCTATGTGTTAATGTTGATGATTTGATGGATTTATTTGGGCCTTTGCTACGTAATATTCGAGAATCAAGGTGGTTACTAATCTCGCATAAGGATCACCTTACGGCGTAGCTTGTTATCGTAAGACTTGTCTTCTGGCGTAGCTTCTACGCATAAGGTTCTACAATGGACTACGGCGTATCACTGTGAAGGATATGCGTGGCGATAAACCCTACGCTTAAGGTCAACTCTTACGGTAGCCTTACGCGTAAGGTTAATATATGCCTACGCATAAGCTCTCGCATAAGGTCTCCTTTTCCTCGCGTAACATTTCTTACGCGTAAGTTAGGATTCTCTGCGTAAGTTTCGCCTAAGCATATATCATTCACATCTCGCGTATCTTTGCCAAAACTACGCAACCTGGATTGACCTTCATGATGAATTGTTACTTGTACAAACTTGTAAATAAACTAATCATATCATCACGAATCCAAAAATGTCACTAATAAACTTAAATCGTCGATATGTTGTGAACAATAAGTGATAAAATAAACTTTAAAACTTAAAGTTAACTAACTCACGAAACATTTCACGACATCATTGAACTATTGAACATACAAGTGACTTAGGACTCGTAACAATCATTGACACTTTGTACATTCAATAACTAGACAATAAGACCTTACATTGACTAACATTATGTCTTCGATATGTTGGTTCTTTTGGCTAATGTTATTTCGAGATCACGACATGGTGAACAAATGAATGTGGATGCACTGAAGTTCTCTCCATTCTTGATATCTATCCTCATGGCTATCCAATGAAGATAGGAAAGAATAACCTCCGTGTTGACTTTGACACCCTCACTTGCTCACGAATCTTCATGTCTTATTGCTATCGATATTACGAGGACTCATCCGTATCGAACATGCTTACTCACTCTGCAACCATTCACGAGATCTACATCCAGCAGTTACGGAACACTATGGAAAGGGTCAAAGGAAGGGCTGCTGTGACGGTGACTACGAACCACAAACAAGTCACTATTACACTGCGAGACTTAAGGGCTGCTCTCCTTATTCACAAGTCAATCCAACCAAACTTTATGCCACACTGTTTGAAGAGCTAACTCTCCAATTCTTAATCAATATCGGTTATGATGAGGCTACGGGAGTAATCACCAAGCACTCTCACGTAGAGCTTAAGAGTATTCCTCAACCATGGAGAACACTCTACATGATCATCACCAAGTCATTTTACGGTCGTGATAGCGGCTATGAGCATCCTAAGCTCATAGAGCGCAAATATTTTGGGCATTGGTCAACATGAAACACATCGCTATTGAAGCTCGATTTGGGATGACATGATGTCATTTCTCAACAAACTTGGCTCAAAGATTCCCTACATCGGATATACTAAGCTGTTGATCAGAGAGCACTTGGACTTCATCACGATATTCCCAAGAGGCTCAATGACCCCGACAATCACGACATGTTGACGGAACCTATTCTCTCTGTCGAGAATCAAGGAAGCGTCCACAAAGAAACAAGGTCTTTGTCTTGCCGATTTCCTTCTAGCGAAGATGTCGAAAGCTCGAATCGTACAAAAGGTATCTGGAAGCGGTCGAGACAAGGCAAAGTTGGTCATCTTGACGAAAAATCTTGGAACACTGTCGGAGAACCGAGAAGAGGAAGTGCGAGGAAGCACAACAAGTTACGTGAGTCAAAGGAAGGTTCCTAAAGGAAAGCTCCTTCATAAGGATTGTTCCGTAAAGGAAGCCGAACCTATTCCCACACTTGAACCTCAAAGACAACTTAGGGATGAGAGCTCACGAAGATCTTGAGGCGGATGAAGAGGTTCATTACTCTGCAAGCGCAACGAAACACACCCTCGGTGACAAAACCTCCAAGTCCTCCAATTGTCCAAGAAAAGGGAAGACTCCGCTATTGTACCTTATGATGAGAGCTCGAAGAAGAAGAAGAAGAGCAATTGGATAAATCATACGGAAAAAGTTTCTAACGTCCGACACATTCAAAAGGCGTGAATTTGCTAAAGATCAAATGGGTGGCCGGAGGATCAAGTGGTCTTGCCCACTCCTCTCCGGATCTGATGCGGTTAATCAACCCGATAAGGGATCCGGTGCCACCACTCTTCGCAACAACAACCGCTATTGAAGACACCATTGTGTATGATTTTGAAAAGCGAGAGCGAGAAAGAAAAGTCTAAAGATGGCGAGGATGATTATACCAAGTTTCTTCTAGACGGTCCAACACACTCAAAGGAAAACCTCGAAACTCCTAAGGACATGAAGTCTCCTCATGTCTCCTCATCATCGGATTCTTCGTCTCACTCATCATTACCACCATCAACAAAGTCAACGGATCATCATCCAAATCGGTGAAGAAACCACCAAAGTCTTGGATCTCTCGGTCTCATAAAAGGATTGTAAAAGGCATCCAACAAATCGAGAAAGAAGGACATAACTTACGGAAAAATGAATTGGTTTCTTGACCAAATTCGGTCCTTAAATGATGAGATAGACAAGATGGAGAAAGAAAGGAAATTTGTTCGAGATTTCATGAAGAGTCATCGACAAGAGGCTGAATGAAATGATTGAAGGTTACACTCAACAAGTACCTTGGGGATATCGTTCCTAAAGTCCAAAAGGGCTGGAGAAGTCGACAAGAGATCAAACTCACAAGTTTCTTCTCGACCCTTGTCCCGGTGTGACAAAAGTATTTTCGGACAACTCACCCCTAACATCGTAGCATTGGTTAAACATACAATGGCAAAAGAAGGCGATCTCTACGAATACGAGTTAATCGCTAAACTTGTGATGCAAATGTCAAAGAGATGCGGGCGTTTACTTGGATGAAGCTAAATTTTTGAAATTCTACTTGACTATCAACTCGGATCATCATGCAAGGAGTCGACCATTCAATCCAAACGACCAAGAGATGGCGATGATAAGGATAAGGACTCGCACCTAAGCGTCGAAGCGATCGGTCAATCTACATCTATGCCACCTCCTCCACATCGGACTTCTTCTCAACATAAGTCTCCATCACCTCGGTCTTCTCTTGATAAACCTCGGGACGATTCCGAGTTACCACCCCGACTCATAAAGCGGTGACTACTTTGAGTACGGGTGGTGACGATGAAGAGGTCCTTGAGCCCGACAACAACCCACCTCACCTAAACAAGTGCGAAACCAAAATCATCATCAAAACCTTCAAAGCGAAGAAGAAAGCGACTACGAATGACGTCGTATCATGGCTTGATGACGATAAAGCTGCGAAATTTGATTGGTTTGCTACTCTTGTTAACGACACTCCTACCACGAAGAAGGTCAAGAATTGGTAGAGCGGTAGTACCTTGGAGCATGCAAAATCTTGCAAGAAAGATTCCGTGTGAAGAAGATGGCGAAATCCGAGTTGAGCGCATCAAGAATGACGCATTCCTTCTTTTGAAAAACAGCTCGGAAAGTGCAATCGAGGTTGAATATCACCTTGAAAACATTGCTCGAGCCATGTCTAACAACATGGATTGGCTCAACCCGAAGCAAACATCGACTTCACTAAGCGGAACAACCCTCCATATTACCTTGTTGGACCAAACCTCTACCAACAATCGGCCAACCGGATGAACCAAGGATTCCCTTGGATATTTCTTCAACAAAGACACGGAATTTCTTCTCCATGGTGGCGATGGTTCAAGAAAATCGCTACATCATTAACTCTTCCATTCCAGTGACTATTTACTCAAAGCGCATAGCTATCGAGGCGTGCAAATCACTTGTTTTCGACAGCGTGCAAGCATACGACCAAGATGCATTGTATGGGATTCATCATTGGCACGAGCGCGAAGAATCTACTACTGATTTGCACGGTTGAAGTCTCAACATGAAGTGTATTGCTCAAAGGACATCGTGGCCATCAAACACATTGATCTCAAGTCTAAGTGGGACTACACATTCTTGAAGAATATCATAGTCAAGCGACAAGATGAGCAGGACTATGAATTCTCGGTGACTTTGAGAACTTGTCCTCAACGACATCGAAGACTTGTACCTTGCCAAAGTGCGGTCGTATGAGACAATTCTCGTGAAGTTCAACGTGAATTTATCAAGTCGGTTCTCATCTTCATTAGGCGCATTGTGATCAAAGAGCGTGTCGAAGATATCCGGATGGTTTGTTGAATCATATCGAAGCGTGTAAACTTCACTCCACCACGACTTGATCTTCACGACATCAACCGGCTCAAACAACTTACGCTCATCGACAAACCTTTCGGCATTGTTTACGCGGTGAACTTGAAGAAAGCGCTTAATGGCGTGTAGTGAGCTCCACAAATTCGGGATCATACCTTGAAGATGGTTAGGGATGGATTGGCGTCAGATTGAAGGATATCGCTGAAGGTTGGGAATCCTAGCGCTGGAACTCTCGGGAAAGGAGGGATGTGAGGCGTATCATCACCATGATTGATGAGCGGTTGTTCGAAGGGATCGATTCGAGACGATTGGAGAGCTATGTTGGTGGTCGACCGGGATAAACATCACCGGCTTTCAGCATACATGCGCACTCACAGGAACATCACTGCACTTCACGGTACCCCTTGAATTGTTTCCTTCATATGATTTTGGATGTATGATTATATATGTGAATGGCTTGTGCACACATACGATGTACAACCCGTAATGGTCAAGAAAGGACCACGTAGTGCGCCTCGGTGCCACAATCCTTATAAAAGGAGCGAAAGCTTCTTATTTTTGAGTAAAACCTATCAAACCTTTCATTTTTCAAGGTTTTGCTCAAAAGACAAGTACTTCCCATATGATTTTAAAACCTCAACCGTTTATATCACTAGTTGAGGGGTATTTGAATTAAAACTTTGTTCACAAATTGTTCATAGTGGTCACTCTTCCCATGACACTCAAAATGGTCATATTTATTCTCAAACGTTCAAAAATAACATTTTATATGCCATTTTGAGGGGAAAAATGTGTGATAAGAAATATGTTGTACAAAATGCAAATGAATCATGTACCTCGGACTTAACCTACGAATTGGCGGTACTAAACTGTTTGTAACTCGAAAAGACTTGTCTGGACGGGTAATAATTTCAAGCTAGTTCGCTAGTGATGTAAGCGTGTCTCATGAAAAGGACTTGTCGAGTAGAAAGTACCATTCGAGAAACTTTTGATAGACATGAACTCGGCGGGTTTGACAACCTTCCAAGGTTTGTCTACACCTTCAAGGTAGTTATTAGAGCTAGTTGTCACCTAAAAGCGACAATGTATCTCTTTAACTATTCAACGTAACCGTGTCTCGCGGAGATTGTCTATCTTTAGTGGATCAATTCAAAAGTCGCGCTCTTTCCTCACTGTGCATTTAACCATTAAAACTATTAAGCACATGTGGAGGGGAGTATTTATGCAAAACTTATCTCTCATTGTGGTTCAAACATGTTTTCATTTACAAACCCTTTGAGAGATATTTTAACTTCGATGGTTATAATGGCAAACATAGGTTAGTCATGGGTTATAAGGTGACTAAGGTTAGGAATAACCGTCCTATGATCCGCCAGAGCGGGAGGATCTACCCAAGGACACTACCATTAGTTAGTGTTAGAAGTCCTTAGGAATGATTGTAAAAGGAGAAAATGAGAATCGGAGAAAGAAGGAGTTGAAGAATCAAAAGAAATGTAAAGTAAAGGGTGAAAAGAAATAGCCCTCAGTTATTCAACTTAGGGCGGACACGGGTTCAATTCATATACTCTTGGTTGTCACTTAGTGACACCGGTATTGAAGATTAAAAGTCGTCATGGACCCGATGGCGCATGCACTAAACCTTCTTAGCCACTCAAGTTTCTCTCAGCGAAGCTTGTTTCATTCTCACGGGAACCCTACATAAACTATTGGCTTTCTCTTAGAGATCGTTGGTATTGAAGAAGGAGACCCTCTCCCTAGTCTCCGCTCGGGAAAACCAAAAGCACTATTGAGTCTAGAGCCACGAGATTCATCAAAAGATCTCTTAGGTACACTTGACATTTAATCACTTGATGATCAACAATAAGATCATCGATGGTTCATATCGAGTCCTTCACGGATCTTAGCAATGTCGAGAACATTTATGAGAGGTTCACATCATGATCCTCGGTGATTGAATGGAAACTCTGCCGGGGTCAACATCAAACGACCACGGCGGTCGCTTGGTAACTCCCGTGGATTACGCGGAGTGTGTCTCAAGCGGTCTGATCGTGAGGTGATGCTTGGTGTACCTCGGCGACTCATCTGAGCTGTAGATGTACTTGGTACATCGCGTTATCTCACTTGTGGGACTCCGGTTCGAGAGCGGCCTTTGTAAAATTAGAGTTGTGTTTTCACACTATCTTGTTAACACTCTCGAAGTTCAAACTTGTAAGTCTGGGAAACCGCTTATTACTAACCGTTTGAAATGTTTTCTTCTTATGGAAGCTCGGGGCGGGATGATCGTCTTGACTCTTCTCATGCTCACGCCAACATCATCACTAATGGAAGTTCTATTCGAATGCAACACAACGATCGAATGATTCTTCATCAATCAAAGAATCTACAAAGTCAAAGACTTAAAGAACTTCATCGATATTGATTTCCAACGTCAAAGGCGTGTGAGCATGTTGAAGAATGACGTGGAACCTTTGGAGCGTGAAGCGGAACTGAAAGCGGGATGATGCGAACAACAACATACTATCACTTTCACCACAAAGAACAATGATCAAAGAACAAAGTTAAAGATGACGTCGAAGCATAAGCTGTTCAAAGATAACGATCTCTCTACCTTTGGGAGATTGTTCGAATCAAGACAATTCCTCTCACAAGAAAGAAGAATGTCGAAGGCGTCACACTACTATTACATCAACGCCTTCACCGTTTACATTCATATATACTTGAGGGAGATTGTTGGAATCACTCTAAACAGATATTTCAAGTATTTATATTTCATATGTAATAGGTAGCTTTATTATGGCCTTTATGTTTGTTTAAGGTCAAGCTTATGTAGAAGGCCCATAAGCTTGATCCAAGCCCAATAAGGAATAGGGAAGGAGAGGAGTGTTGCCTAGCTCCTTGCCTATATAAACTCTTGTAAACCCTCATTTGAGGTTGGTTGTTCAAGTTATTCTTTCACTCATACTCTTCGCTTAACCGTTTCATACTATTACGTGTGTGTGTGTGTTGTTAACTTGTTCATCCGCCTTATCTCTTCTCTTATAAGCTTGTGTTGTAAAACTAGTGACCTAAAAAGTCTAATATTTATCCTAAATAAATATTCGAGGGTAGTAAACGACAAAAGACCAAGCAAGCAACCCGAAGGTTGTCTCGGGTGGTTTGGCCAAAACCCCACAAGAGGGTATTTAAGTTTTTGTCAAACTCTAATTACCTGATTTTCAAGTAATTCTAGAATCCTCTCAATTACCATATAAGTACAAGGCACCTTAAGGGATTCTAATAACACATATAACATAGGCCAAAACCTTAAACTTCTCTCATCTCTCACTTTTGTTTTGCGGTCGGACAAACAAAACACCAAAGGCTTGAAACCCTTTGGTCATTTAGCTTAATTCGACTCGTAGTCAACTTTTTCAGCTTCCTTTGTCAACCTAGAATCGAAAACCAAAAAGGGTTAAACCCTTTTTGGTCGATCGCAAGAGCACAAGGATGATTAGGGTTTCTTAAACCCTAATCGCTTCTCGTTTGATCCTGTAGATCAAATTAGGGTTTTAACCAATTCGTAACTCGCCTAACTTGTGATAGGTTCGTAGTCCTAGTCCTATATGTGCAGTACCGGTGGATACCTGACGCAACCCGCATGATGATATTCTCAAGAAACCCCAAACAACGACGTGGTCATTTCTAAATTATTTCACCTAATAAGAATTAGACTTAAAACATTTTAATGATGATCTTCAAAACATTTAATCGCCAAACCACCCTTGATTCGTTGAAAACGACAATTTACAGTTAGTATCAACATATATCCCCTAGACATGAAAGCACATGAAGTAATCAGTATTACTACGGATCACTTATCAACTATAAAGAAACTCAATAAATTTTATTATAATATGTGATGAGAATGATACATCATACTATATCATGGACCAAGCCTAGAAAACCCCTAACTCCTAGTAACTTGTAGAAACCTATAGCCTAAATTCTACAAGTCATAAAAGCAATCCCTAGACTAAACCCCGCGCTATGCTTACTCTTCTGGTCAAAAGTGTTTATCCTTGTATTGATTTGGATAAACGATTTATAAACATTACCATATTTCATGGTAGAGAGTAATAGATGATTTAGTTGCTGGTGATTTTAGTGTCATTATTTATATTTTATGTAGCTGTGATTTACTTGAAGATCAAGGGCTTAATCAAGTTCAGCTTACAGTCGAGTTAGGAGGTGCGGAGTGCACACTCGTTCTAACTAGCTTGATGCCGCCACGAACAAAGATCAGGGGTCAAAGGGCAGAGCCCCTTGCTGGGGTTTGGGGCGAGGATTGAGGGGAGGACGCCCCTCGCGGGATTTGGGGCAGCGCCCCAAAACCTAAACGATTTTGGGCTTTGGGTATTACCCGTTTTACTTCCAGAATCGGTTTTCCCTCCAAATGTCGCCACTTTTCCCCAAACGTTGCAACCCTTCTCGCCAACTGTTTTTAACCGATTTTAACTAACTTTCGGTTATGGTTTTTCATTATTTATTGATCTCTTACAGAACATAACAGATATAACAACTTTATGTGTACTGCTTTGATTTCTCGTGCCTTAACAAAGTGTTGTTCTCTGTCTTATCCAATTGAGGATTTCGTGATGCCCGAGACATATAGGGTCGAAATACTTCTATCTTAAAGTGATATCTACACGATTCAAAGAACATATCAGGATTATTACCACCCACACACACCCAAATTTCTAACATTAGTTATTGCAGTTAAGCGTGAAAAGTTTTACTATGCCCTCTTTGGTTCACAAGTAACAGTTAACCATTAATCAGAAAGGAATTTGTCGTGTTCAAATTGTTTTAGTCGTTTACAAATCATGCCTTATATTAATAATAATAATAATAATAATAATAATAATAATAATAATAATAAGGACTTGTCAAGGGTGAGCTTTGACTTTTTTGAGATGTTCAATTCAGACCGATATAAAATTAAGTCAAGTATGTTTGACACATAAGATTATGAGATATATTATGTTTATTTTATTTTTTTTGGAAAATTAAGCTGCCTAAAATATAAGTTTTATTTGATTGACCGAACGTATAAGAGATTTTAGAAAAATAATCATCGGTAATCTTTTAAAATCAAATGTTACTTCATATAGCTTATAAAAATTGTCTTCGTTTATAATCTTTCGCTTCATCTTCGTCAACAACTACGGGCATGTTTGGCACATGAGATTACACTTATTTTTCTAAAAAATAAGCTATTTAAAAAAATAAACTTTGTTTGGCAGACAAAACTTATAAGAGATTATAAAGAAAATAATCTTTCATGTTCTCTGAAAATCAAATGCTACTTCATTTAGCTTAAAAAGATAATCTCTTTTTATAACCTCCATCTCCAGCAACAGTTACTTTTGCCAAACATACCCTACATCTTCAGTTCTAGAACACTTAGGGTGTGTTTGTTTTTTTAAAAAAAGGTCTTACTAGCCTCTTACTCTTACCAAGAAGAGGTGGGCGATCGCTTTTCTTGTTTGTTTTTCTATTGAGTAAGACTCGCCAGACATATAACATCTTACTCAAGAAGAGGTGGGAGACTTGTCTTATCGCTTCTTACTCGCTTTTGTAAACTTTATATAATATATTTGATTGTTTATTAACTATGTTATATTTATGATAAAAAGTCTTGTTTCATATTTACATAAGTTACTTATTATCGCATTGCGTTGGTTTAATAAACAAATTACAAAACGAAGCACTTAAAATCATTCTACCACTTATACAAAAACAAACAACATTATTTCGCTCAGATTTAGACTTTCTAGTCACCTCTTACCAAGAAGATCGCGGAATGATTGCACTCCAAAACATCTAAATGAAACAAACACACCCTTAATTTTGCCAAAAATATCATATCTATACTATATATAAAGGCAAAACACATATTCTTAAAGGTGAAAAAAAAAAAAAAAAAACTATGTGTGGAAACTATAAACTTTTATTACTATTTTCGTTTATATCTCATAATCCATATTTATTTTATTCGGTTTAAATCGTGTTTAATCCTTAAATTCTTAAACTTTTATTATATTTCGCTTATAACGCATAAACTTTTTTATCACTACAACTATCTGCAACTAAAAATCTCGTCATGTGCATCTGATCTGCTCAAAGATATATAAAGAGAAAATTATTTTTCTTAAAACTTAAAATGATTAAATTTCAATTACTAATATACAATTGATTAAAATGGTAACAACATCAACCATTAGATCAATATTATAAATATTTTTTAATCAATTTTTATCATTTTTTGTTTTTAAGTTATAGACATTTTTTCTCGTAATGACTACGATTAAACCTTTAAATGTTGCATCAAAGGTTACACCATAACTAAAATTCGCATGCATAATTATTTGTTGCTATACACTACACCATACAAAAATATTCGTTTATATACTGTAAGAGTCAAAAGTTGTTGAGTATTATCTACATTGTTCCTAAGCATGCACTATATAGTGCAACTGATGACTGGCCATGAAAACTTCCTTTAAGATCGTGTGTTCGTGTCTCGTTTATGAAGCTTTTAATGTAAACTGACAAGCCAAATGGCTCAAGATCTTGAAGCTGATGATATCATTAATCAGTGTCATGTTCATTGATCTTGGCATGGCATGTGATTATTTAGTATATCGCACAAATGAAAACTATAGCAAGAAAGAAGAAAATAAGATCTAACACGAACAAATCATTACGTACGAAACTTAAACACTAAGCAACATCTAGACACTTTCGAAAAATAGACCCAGCAATCCCAACTACGCCAAATGAGTCTATATGAAATATTAGAAGGAAAAAAAAAAAAAAAAAAGTATGCCAGGTCACTTTCAAAGTTGTTGCAAAGTTAGTTGGGTCCGACGGATTTGTTACACTAACTGTTAGCCTGTATCTTTGTGTAACATTTGTGTAACGGGCGTGATTCTAGATTATTCCATGTACAGCTATTTATTTGTATCATGTGTAATTCTATAATCAATCAATCACAATCACAGTTATCCAATTATGTGTATTATCATGATACAAATTCAGAAACTCGATAAATTAATATTCGATTATTTAATAAACTCTCTAAGATAATATTTTTTCTTGGAATTCCGACTCGGGATAAAAGGCTAAATTAATAATTCGCTAAAATTATAAGATAATACATTTTGATAATTTCTTTAGACCCATATAAAATATAAATTAATAATTCCTTATATATAGATATTATATGGATGATTTATGAAGGTTTTAAAAAATACTCAATTGTTTTCGCTTAATCAGATTCGATATTGTCGCTTGACTCACCTGCAAACCATAGTTACTATGAACCCATTCTTGCATTTGCTTTTGAGTGATACAGGCTAACACTAATGTTACACAAAGATACAGGCTAACACTAACATCTTGGTACAAAGTTACCAATTTTATATAAACTCATCAAGACCCAGCAAAATTGTCACGTCTACAAAAAGCTAATACGGGTTCACCACGCAATCCAAGGCTCACTGGATGCTTATCTTTGCTTGCGTGAATTTTTCTGCATACACAACAACATGGTAAATGTCAACATTGTATAATTAGCACAATATAGTGGTTTAGTTAGATTTCAAAAGTCGAGAACAAAATTACAATTCACATGCTCCAAAAATTCAACCAAATCCACTTCATTGTTACTGTACAATAATTGTACCATGATGATGTTATAGCTTCTTTTTTGTGTTTTGTGTATGTGTCTCTCGAATGTTGACTTTTGAGAGGTCAATGGCAGTAGGGTCAACAACGTAGTAGTGTCGTGGCTACCGGTTCAGGCCATTGAGTTTGACTTAAATGACATAACCCGCCCTCTTTTATTTCTATTTTTGCATATCGATCGTGGAGTGTTCTTACTACTTGATACTCCTTTTGTACTAGAACAAAAAAAATACTTTGACTTACTTAATTAAAAGAAAAGTTGTGCTGCTATTGATCAAATACATCATTCTAAAACATACATCGTTCCTAAAAGAAAAAGAGCTAAAATCACTACATATGATTGAAAGTGATTGCGTTTTAGCGAATAATAATAGTCATGTTTGTTCATCCAACCTACTTGAGCGTAATGCGACTCACTGATACGATTGTTTTAGAAATCACTTAGGAAATGGAAAGCGATTTAAAACAAAACTAGAGATTTCACGATTTTAGAATTGAAATCCGTAATAAAGCCTTACATTGATAAATTGTAACACACACACGAGTGGTATTTTCAAGATGGAATACAGTGAGAGAACTAAACACTGATTTAACATGCAAAAACTAAATAATATTATTACTGAGTATCTTTATAGACAAAAAGAGATAGTTGAAAAGTGAAAACTGATTGCAACGCTCGGTTAAATTAGCTAAGCCCGCACGTATATGTTACATAACCCTCTTCAACCAAAAGGTTATGGGATCAAGTAACATTTTTACATGAACGATAACCTAAATAATCTAAACAGGACTTTTAAAAAAAAAAAAAAAAAACTAACCATGAGTTAGAGAAGTCTTTAAGCTATGGACTTAATAGTTAATTTATAGAATCACAAGGAGTTAAACTGAAGATTTTGCAAAAATGACCCGTATTATATGACCGATCCAACTTTTATAAGAAAAACATTTTTTGTTGGGTTTTGATAGAAGAAACGAAAATGGGTTGCTTTGAATGCTTCGGTGGAGGTCAAGCGAAACAAGAAAGATTAGAAGAAGAAAGAAGGGCTTCTCAAGAAGCTCGATCTAAAGCTGCTGAAGCTGCTGAAAAGAGGTATAGCTTTTCTTATTCTATTACAATTTGTATCATCAGATTACATGTTCTAATTCAGTTTCAGTGAATTATTTGAGTTTGTAGCTCTTTGGATGTTTTTTAATACTGAATATTGGTTCATAAATGGTTGAAATTTAGAAACTTTTAGTTTTGTTGATCGTTAAGGGTGTACTTTTTTTTATGTTAGTATTGAAGTTCATGATTGCTATTGTTATAAAATTAAGGCTTGTTCGGTTTGCCAGTTTGATTGCGAAAACAATAGTGACAGTAGGGGTTTAAGGTTTTGTGAGATGTGATGCATTTGTTTGTAGATTGCTAAGGAGTTTAATTTGAGTTTCTGTATTGAAGTTCCGGAAACGCTATACAAGTTTGTAGAAATCACATTGGATGTTTGATTACTTAGCACTTCCTATGTTCCGTTATCATAAGAGCACATTTTGGGTTTTGATTTGTACTATAGTTACAAGGAAATATATTTTGACAAACACTATATTACGGTCTTACTCTGCACATATTCCATATGTTTATCCTGGTAACATCTATTCAAGGGCATATGTCATGGGCTCGTGGCTTTATCTAATTGATATATCTTTTGAATTAAGTGTTGCTTGGATTCCGGTCAATGATGTCGTCTTTTGGTTAACACGTCAAGTTTTTGTTATTAACAATACAAAGTAGCAAGTCCAACTTTTCTAACACGACAAATGAACAGTAAAAGTTCATATCTTCCCTGCATAGTTCATGCAAATTCGTGTCGTGTGAACCTTTACTGAAGTCCTATTTAATGATTTTAGTATTCATTTACTGTTTCCATCTCTACCGCCAAGGCACTTGCCGAGACATGAGGATTTTTCAGGTGATAATGATAGTGGAATAGCCGAATAGGTCCATAGGATACTAATACACATTACGCACATCATGTATTTTTAGAATCTCATTTCTCGTTTTGGGGTGGCCCCGAGAAGGGATTGAAGTCCTTTTTTTTCAATTGTGGGTCCAAGGTAGTAGAGTATATTGCATGATTGTAATTACAACACTGGTTAGGATCACTTTCCAAAACCATTTAGCAATAGGAGTAGCTCACCAAATATATATTAGATTTGATATTTATCATCGTTCACCAATGTGAGATTGGGTTTGCACCCAACAACCTCATTTCTTAGGGAGGTTATATGGCCCAACATGCCAAACATATATGCCATATGGGATTTCAGTCTGAAACTAATTGGTGGTAGAGGGAGTTACTCATCAAGCTTATATTTTGGCATTTCTTTCTTACATTTTCTAATGTGGGATCGGGTTTGCACCCAACAGCGCTCTATGCACAAGTAGTCATCTAGACATGCAGTTTTAACCACCAAACACACTTTTGTACTAGAAGAAAAGATATACTTAAGTGTTAACTATCAAGGTCGAAGGACTTATATTCAGATTTGCTATGCGTTCGAAATTCAACTACAAAGTCTAAATGGATTTTAATTTTAAAAGGCTATAAAATTTAGTTCTGCGACAAGTCTAACTTTTGAATGTCATAGATGGTGATTTTGTTGCTTGTTGACTTAGAAAATACTAGCTTGAATTTTGAAGCTAAAGCTGGGCTCTTTTTCTTTGGAGTAGATGGTGTATTAATATGAAAGCAGAAACTTAGACTGTTCAGTTCTGAATTTTAGATGTCAACTTTTTTATAGATATATTGGAGCATATATGACGTTGTCTTATTGATAACACTTGCCAAACTTTCATGACTTAATGTGTAGGCAAGAACAATTCGATAAATCAGCTGCAGGTAGAGCTGCGCGAGCTCAGATGCAAGCAGCTGCAAAACAAGCTGCACATACTAACAAAGGCGAACCAACTCTTAAGGTACAATTGAATTTCACAGTTTTTTCAAGACTTTTTCTCTGGATCATGTCACATACATACTATTTTACAATCATATGCATTTGGTAAATTAGGGCCTTTTTTATAATCTGATGAGACTTTTACATGCTATTTTACAATCATATGCATGGTGTAGCAGCCCGAATACTTGGGTTCTTTTCCTACAAATCTGATACATTTTATCTTGTGGTTGCAGTGGCAGATGGGATGACTCTACCTTTTGTAAACATATCGTCAACCTTGAAGTATATTTGTAAGTGAGCTTGTTGCTTCAATTTAATAGCCATCTATCTCTTTTTTTGGAATCCTTTAATTGACTGTCAAGTGCTTAATAATTGACGAAAGAATACAATGACATTAATACTTTTAGTTATCGACAGCTAGAACTCATCATTTTTTTCACCTGGTCAGATGCAGTGTTTGTGTCATCAAGAAGTGAAAAGATGCAATTATTGAAGAGCAGCTGTTATTGTGAAAGTTGTCCCTGAAATAATTGTATGCAGAAATGTTAATAAATATTGTACAAAGTTTGTTTCCGGCTTTTTCAGCTTTGGACTCCATCTATTTGATTGTGTACAGTGTAATAAATTTCAAAGGTGTAATGGTGTCCTTTTTTGTACTCCCAACTGCACAAGGAAATTAAAAAAATTACAGCTTTAGCCCTGCATCTCCATTACATTCTGGCATTCAGCAACTGCATTTGTTTTTCCTTTGCATTCATGGTTGTGTTATTTTCTTAAGGTACTTTCATTTTCATATATTGTGTCCATTTTTTATAGTAATCTGGATTGATTCACTACATCAATCAAATAGTATTAAAATTCAATGGCAGTTGCTTATGCAAGACAGTGCATAAAACAGATACCATCATACCACAGATGTACTGCTTTGGAGCAAAAATATTACATTATCAAAGGCAAAATGAGGTCCACAGTTGGATATATTGTATATAGTAAGCAGTATGCTGCAGCAATGCATTCAACACCTGTAACGCGTTGTTGAACTGTAACATGTTGATGAGGCATCTTTTATGTTGAACTGCTTAATGTCTCAGGGTCTTCTGCTATTAAATGTTGCTAATACTAAACCAATATGTTATATTGATAACATTATCATAAAAGAACAAGTGTATAAATAGCTTGAAAGTGCTTCATAAATGTATATACTTTAAAATGGTGAAAATATATATTTCAATTAAATGATTGTGGTGTAAATTAGTGGAATAGGCAACCTCTGTAACTAGTCTAAGCATCAAACTTTTACAGTAGTTGGAGTCAACTGATCCTAACTTTTCCCAAACTTCTGATAAACATTAACAATGTTCAGATGACATACGATTTAGACACGACTAATCATGGTAATATTATGGATGGATGATGAATCATAAAACTTAAGTTGATAGACATGATCCATTAAACAGGCACCCAAACTTAGGTACTACCTTAATTCTCTTGCACCATATTCTAACAGCCCTCACCTCTTAAACGGATATACAGATTTCGAGTATTCACAAAATTCAGGACTCCAACTACCAACATTTTGCTAGATCCTAATCTTCAAAATTCTACACAAAGCTCTGAACTGGAGCTGATATCTTGAGCTCATGTGCAGCTTGGAAAAAATCGGCAGCTTGCTGCACTAGACCTTCTTTTTTGCAGATCATACCCAACTTAAACCAAGCATCATGGTTTGTAGGTTCTAACCGTAATGTGTTCATCAAGAAGCTTTTTGCAATTGGGCGAGTCTCGGTACCACCCATTTTCATTAAAGTTTCTGCTGTTGAAATGATACTTGGGACATAATCAGGTTCTATTGACAGTGATACTGAGAAGGCAACGAGTGCTTCATTGTGTAAAGATTGAGCATCAAATAACAAACCTACGAGGCATCAAGATGACAATACACAAATTATCATAATTATAAACGTAAAAGATAGAGAATAAGGGTATAAATGATGTAAGTATTGATGAAAATCATGCACAAACCTGTCGAATGCCAAGCTCGTGGATGGTAAAACTCTTTTGACTTGACTTTGCCAACACAAAGTTCAGTATCAGAAAAGATTCTAACTTTGTGTAAATATTAGCTAAATCGAGCCAAGCTTCCATTTCCAATTTGCCCTCGTGATCCTGTTCAAACCAGAAATAAATAGCAATACCAATAAGGATAACTGTACCAATACCAATACATTGAATAAATGTATATTATAGAAGAAATAAATGTATCCATACCTCAAACCCAAGTTCTCCTTTAAAAGTTCACCTTGTGCTCTAATCAGTGCTAGTAAAACTCTGTAGGTTTCTATCGCTTGTTTGGGATGTCCTCGAGCAATTTGAAGTACAGCTTTTAACCTAAGAAGTTCCAATTGGTCCATTTTCCCTGTTTCATCCAATCCAAAGTCGACTATAGTCTCAGCATCGCCAAATCTTTGCTCAGCAGATACTATCAAAGCTAATAACTTGAAACCCTTTGCTGAGCTTCCAGCAACCATATCAGAATATAACATCACATTATTGAATGCTGTATCTAAATTTCTTTGTATCGCGTTTTCAAGACCCAGATTAAACATCGCTCAGGGTCATCAGTAAGACCATATGAGACAGATTTATTGAGAGCGCCTAAACATTCTTCATTGTAAAGCACTCTTCAGAATCCGACAGAGAAACCCTAGCTGCATTACCATAACAAGTACCAAGAAACTTATGAGCAATACTTTGAAAGTGCGCCATTTATATCACCCAATTCAATCACTTTACGGGCATAATTGATCCCTTCATGAGAATGATTCGGATCTTGAGAACATAGTTTTGCTCCCAAAAGAAGAGAAGGGATATGGGGTTCATGCTCTGATTCAGAAGACCCTGAAACTTTATTTAAGATACTTATTGCAGTCTCGAGTTGACCAGCAGCACTGTAACAAAGAGCTAGAAAATACCATCTCTCAGTTCGCTTATATACACCAGGAAGAAGCTGCTCCACATGAACAGCCAAACACTCGTATTGACCACATGTTGACAGTGCGAAAGTCAAATGGCTTATTATTTCAGGATCCCATCTTATTTCTCCACGTGATACCTTGCCCATGAGTATAAACAGCAAAAGAAGTGCTTCTTCTGTGTTGCTGTTAGGATAAGACGGGTCCCATGGTTTAGCTTCAGGCAGGGTTGCTTCAACGCCACCATAGAGTAATAAAGCAGCTAAGTCCTTTTGCAAAGTAGATAACCTTTGTGGGTCCAAATTCCAGGGTTTAGCTAGAGCCCGTCTATATGCTATAATAGCTTCATTTAAAACTGCGGCTTCTATCCACAATTTGGGAAGCAATTCCAACGCTTTGTGAAACATTTCTTGCAATTTACAATCTTCCGCAATGGATTCAGGTATTCCATTAGGTAATGCCGACTCAACTATGTCCAAGATCATCTTGCACTCCTTTGCAGCTTCTGATAAAACAAAACACAATCAAATTGGCAGATATTCTCATATTTACAGCTACAAAAAACATTAAAACCCATCCAACAAATATCTATCTAGTATCAACATTCCATTGTGTGTCGATATTCTCATATTTCCCATTTCATCTGCTATTAGATAATTCAGGTAGAAATTCAGATACATTATTTTAGATGAACATTCAATCCTTAAAATTTGTAGCGGGCATTTTACTTTTCAACAAATAGTCCTTATTCCATGATGCCCATGAAACGAATTCTCATAAAAAACAACTAGAAGCAATGCTTGTGGACAACGTATTCTCTAGTAAGTAGTAACTAAGAAGCTTTTACTAGTCAAAGCATCATGCAAGTGACCTACCTTCGGAAATTCTAAAAAAAAATACAAAAAATAAAAGAGGATAATTATCATACCTTTAAATTTACCCATTTCCTGCAGTGACTTTGCTTTAAGTAAGATAGCTTCAAGAAGCAGACTAACCGAATGAAGCGACATCACACCAACCACACCATTAATTTCCCTTTTTGACTTCAAATTCCGTTGTACGGTTCTGTAACTAATCGCCTTAATCATCCTCGGTGACAAACTCTTAATATCAATCCCATAAAATACTTGTAACGCAGCCTCAAAATTACCCCTCTGGTACTCTAATCTACCCAACAAAGCTCTCGCTTCCTACATTTTCATATAAC
Source organism: Chrysanthemum lavandulifolium (assembly GCA_022545495.1). NCBI lineage: Eukaryota > Viridiplantae > Streptophyta > Magnoliopsida > Asterales > Asteraceae > Chrysanthemum > Chrysanthemum lavandulifolium. The sequence goes on from CM040244.1 coordinate 200,692,997, forward strand.
ATAAATCACATTTAAGCCAACAGGACATAACAACTAAACAACAACAAACTAACATAGTAATAATTTAGCAATTAACTTGTACCTCATAATTTAACGAAAGTGCTTCTTTAAGCGTAGACTCCGCTTCATCAACTTGAGCATCTTCAAACCTCGAGTCCCATTCGCCAGTACCAGTCCCCGTTCGAGACGATAAACCACTAGCCGAAAAATCCCTTGTCGCCAACGACTCGGGCGAACGCGAAACCGGCTCCTCTACCTTAAACTGCTCCCCGGAACAAGCACACAACATATTCTCCTATTCCTATTCCCACTTCCTTAATTCCTCTCAATATATTATTTATTTCATAAACACAACACATAACAATATATGGGTCGAATTAGTTTAGAGGTTTTAGAGAGAGAAAGTAGGAAGATGAGAGCTAGAGAGAAAGTGAAAGAAAACATAGAAGGTTAGATTAAGAATGAAGGTCCAACCTCTACCTTGGGAGGTAGAGGGTATTTATAGTTACATACTAAACGCCCTCCTTCTGACCGTGGATCGTGCATACATGGGTAAAGACCCGTCCTTCCTCCACGGTGTTGCTCTAAACTAAACTACGCTAATGACTAACTAATAAACTAAGTAACGAATAACGATATGTCTACGAGCTAACTTATGCTAGATTATATTTGGGGTGACCGACTCTTCACTATGGAATTTCTAATTCCTAACAATCTCCCTGCGGAGGTCACCCCATGTTTTACATTTCAATCCTAGCATTCTATTTAATCTTCGCCTTGAGCTCAGACTTAAATTCTTCAACTCCGCATCTTTGTGCTTTAGCAATGATTCTTTAAAGTCCGATTACTTTGTACTTTAGTGGAGGTCTTTGAACCGATCCACATCTTTGATGATCTTCGAGCTTTCTTCGAGATCATCACCACAAGAAATCTCGGATCACCCTTTATTGTGTTGCCATCATGTGATGTTGTGACTTTTGGACCGACATGCTCACACTTTGAATCATGACATCTTTCCATCGTAGTAGCGAAGCTTTATCGACTCATGATATTTGCAGCAGCAGAAAGGTAAACATAGTATAGAAATATCGAGCCGTGTTATGTAGATATGCACCGCCATGATTTCTTTAATTAAGTGAATGATGTGATGCGGCTTTGATTGACTTCTCAATTCGATCACCGCAACCGTCCAAATGTACCGCAAACAACAAGCTTAGCAATAAAACACACGAAAGTGTCTTTGATCACTTTCGTTGAATTGAGGTACACGCCCACGGTTCCCCATTGATCAAGACAAGTATTGCCTGCGATCGTAGGATTCCTAAGAATCTCCTTGATGTGGTTTCGCAATTGTTCTAGTTGTTCTCAAACCGAACGTCTCAAAGAAGACAACACGGAGTGAGTGAACCAAATAATTGAGATTCACCGATTGATGAAAATTGATTTGAAAACAATCGCGTATTGCTTGAAGAAAGAGTTTTGCAATACGACGAAGGTTTTATGAGAAAGATCAATTTTCAATCAAAAATACTTTTTATATTTGAAAAGAATACACATTCGATGTGCTAGAGAAAAGAAGAGATTCGCACATCGAACGGTTTTCCAAAAGTATTTTTTCAATCGAGATACTTTTGTGTTTGAAAACATGAATACACATTCGACGTGCTAGAGAAAAGAAGGTTTGCACATCGAACGGTTTTTCCAAAAGTATTCGCAATTCATTTCTCGACCAAGGTTGATTCACGAGTGAATCGCCCCATCGTTTCTATCCGCTTGTCACAAGCTTGATCTTTAGAAAGATCTCACATGTCACCCACCAAGAGCTTGTTTGATGTTGGCTCTGAAGGATTTCCATCTTCATCGTGAATATTTTTACATATCACTCGGATGTTCCGCAATACCACAAGGATAATGCGAGGACTCTTAATATATTCTTACTTTTCACATTGTGTGAAACAAAGAAGTCTTCAAGAATAGTGTCCTAATGAGATATTGTGGATGATCTCTTGGCTCTAGACTCAATTGTGCACATTTGGTTCCTATGCCGAGACTAGGGAGAGGGTCTCCTTCTTCAATATCAACAATCTCTAAGAGAAAGTCGATAGATAATGTCGGTTCCCGTGAGAATGAAACAAGCCCTTTAAGAGGAACTTGAGTAGCTTGGGAAGTTTAGTGCAAGGCGTCATCGGGTCCATGACGCCTTGTCTTCAATACCGTGTTACCTTAGTAACCACCAAGAGTATATGTATTGAACCCGTTTCGCCTCTAAGGTTGAATTATCGAGGGCTATTTATTTTCACCCTTTTCTCATTCATTTCTTTTTCATTCTTCAACCCTTCAAGCTTACCGAGACTTCATAACTAGAACCTTGTTGGGTTTATTCCAAGACTAGCTCTGCCTCATCCGCACTCTTCCCATATTCTCATTTTTCTCCTTTTTCAATATACCTAAGGACTCTACACTATCTAGTGGATTGTCCTCGGTAGATCCCTCCGGCTCGGCGGATCGTGGAACTAATACCTAACCTCACCATCCTTATAACTCCATGCATAAAGTAAAATGGTCGGTCTTTTGGTACAGTTCATTCCTTCTCGAAACCAATTGAAAATCATTTGAAAAACAATCAAGGTACTTGTGATACGAGATCAAAGCATTTTGTACCTTAATAGTTTTGATCATTTAGAAAACCTCCCTCAACATGTGCATATGATTTAGAAATTGTTTAGCACATGGAGGCAAGAGGACTTTGAAATATTTTCTTTGATCACAATTTTCATAGAAAAAGCCATTTGATTTTCTTGGTAAAGTCTCCCTCAATATGTGCATAGGATATTTGAAATCATTTTATCACATAGAGGCAAGAGTTCATTTGAAGCACATCCACGATTACAAAAGCCATTTTTAAGAAACCATTTGTTCCCCTCAATATGTGCATCGAGATTCGAAAGCGTTTAGCACATATTAGAGAGCAACTTGCACATTTGAATCAAATCGATCATCATTTATCAAATTTCATTATTAAATCACAAATTCTCCCCGATCAAAAATATCAAACCCATTGAGATTTTGGATCCCAAGTGATTTAATAAGGTTTAGAAAACATGGGAGAAAATGCGCCCGATTTAAAACTCATCTTGTTTTTTTGGTTAAATGCTCCTCCTCAACATGTGCATTGAATATTTGAAATCATTTGGCACATGGAGGCAGGAGTGCCTTTAAAGGACTAAAACCAATTCCATTTAAACAGATTTGAGATTTAAATCACGATCTCTCCCCCGATCAAAAATTTCAAACCATTTGAGATTTGTGATCCCAAAAGATTTAAATCATTTAGAAAATTTTGGGAAAAGACGTGGCAAGATTTGATTTTGAAAATGATGATAAGGACCATTATAAGACATTAAAGATTGTTAGTGTCGTATGATTGTTTTAAGAGATCTTTAAGTAAAATAAAACAATTTCACAATCAAACAAGAATGTAAAAATTTCATTTTGTAAGATCTTTGAATTTTAAAGAAAATCATACCATGACATAACATTAAATCTTTAGATCACCACTTTATTTTGTACATATCGGACTTTTATGAAGAAATATCGTTTGAAAATATTTTGTTTTAAATCACTCTCCCTCAATCGATGACCGTAGTCGATGATTGAGTGACTTAGGTTTTGATAAAATAAAGTCCGTGATTTTCAAAATTAAGTCCAATTTATTTTCAAAACAATATTTTCCATTTTCAAAACAATATAATCAATTTTTTATTTTTCAAAATTGTTTAAAACTGGTATCCCCGCACAAAGATACGTTAGTGGTTGAGAAGCTTATGTTGTTGTTGTAGGGCTTGAAGAAAACCGTCACAGATGCAATGAGACTTCTTACGTTGCATTTTAATGCCAACCGAGGTCAAATTAAGCTCCGCTTCTTCAATCACTTAGAAGAAAACCATCTCACGATGCAAGGAGACCTCTTACGTTGCATTATGCCAACTCTCCATAGAAGTCCAATTAAGCTCCGCTTTCTTCATTTGTCAACCCAAGATATAGTTACCTTTTCCTTCGGCATCCAATCATCATATTATGTGGGATCCGGATCGGAACATTCTTATATACCAATATACCGCATACGTTAGTGAACACACATACAAATATATGGTGGTCGACATCACCCAAACAAAGAATCGACTAATAAAAGTCAATCCAACATAACAATCGCCATATAAGGTATGGGAATAATGTGTTTATCAAACTCTAATCATCTAATCCTAACAATCATATCCTAGGCACCTAGTCCTTCAACGAGGTTAACATGATTTTTAATTAAGCATATAGGATAATTAAGAAAGTCCGTTAGATGATATAAATTTGAAAACATTCTCCCTCAATCAATGACTTATTTTATGAAAAGTTTAAAAGCGTCAAGTCATTGATTGAGTTTTCAATTTTATAAAAACTCGAACCGATTGATTTACAAGCAACTCATTAACCATTTTTTGAAAACAACAAATATTTTTCTCAAGAATTTTAGACGGAAAACATTTGTGTAGGAACAATGATCCTTCGACATACTTTCCTCATTTTTGTTTTAGGATAAGTGCACGAAATATTTGAAAATTGGTTTAGCGCAACACTTTCCTTTCTTTGAAGAACGGGTTGCTATCTCAAATAATAGCAAACCATAGTTTAAGCACGGGTTACAAATAAGCAATCATTTGAGCCATAGTTTGAGACATGTTTTGAAAGAATATTTACACCTCCTCGCCGAACTTCATCTAAAGTCCCGTGCCATTATTGAATGACATTTCTAAGACCGTAGATGTTATCGATACCGTAAGACATGTCTTGAGAAAACATATTTTTGGTATTTTTCAATTTTCGATTTTTATGGGCTTTTGTTGATTTTATATTTTTCTATTTTGATTTTGTTGGTTTTATAATTTTGTATTTTGTTTTGAAAATATACACAAAGATAGAGAAATAGTTTAAGAAGATGATGATACAAGTACCGAGATAAGGAAATCGATCAAGACTTTGTAGAAGATAGAAGTCATCATCTCTTAAACTTTCACCACCAAAGCATTCGAGGCTCTTGAATCGTCGCAAGAACTTGAGCCTTCTCAATGTGAATCTTTGGTAGCTTCCCCAAACCGACAAACTATAAAAGACCATTTCCCAAGAAGTAGAAATGAATAAGAACGGTCTCATTGAATGAAGCTCAACACCTCAAGAATCACGAGAACACCAAGTAACAAGTTGAAACATTGATCGCCTTTGCGGTTATCAAACCGAATAACCGATTAAGCCCGATCACATGAACCTCGCTGCGTCCCCGATGTACACATTACTCTTCGAGATTGACCATTGTCTATTCAGGGAACAATATATCAACATCTTCATTTTACCAAGTGCATTCCGCTTATCTTCCATATAACCAATCACCCATAATGTACACAAGTACCCAACCGTAGTAGAGACAACGACATCACAAGAATCGGTTGAATCATCGATCTTCTCTGCGGATATCAACTCCGAATAACCGATTAAGCTCGATCATGTGAATATGTTGTGCGACCTCGATGTACACATATCTCTCCCGATGGTTGCGATCTCATCGAAATCATCATTACATTGTGTACATGAAGCACTAACCGAAGCACTTTATCATAAACCATATAGAAGATGTCGATAAGCAATATCATCTCACGCCCAAATATTCTTCTCATATTTCTTCCCACCGAAGGTTGAAGTTAACACATACCAAAAGTATCCAGAGACCACTTCCCCAAATGGTTGGAATAATACATCCTTCCCCAAATAGTTGGAATAATATATCCTTCCCCAAATAGTTGGAATAACACACCAAAGGCTACGAGTTAAACACCGAGTTTCTCTCGGTTATGACCTTTGTCTTCCCGGATAACTTCAATCGTAAGAAGTGTTAAGTTCATCATGTGTACTCGTTGTGCTTTTAGATGTATGTCTCCTTCCCCTTGCCGGTTTTGATACCTCGTAATCAAGAAACATATTATACATACCAAGTATTCTTGAAATAGAGAAGAACAAAAATTAGCTCAAATGAATCTTGTGAGAATCAACTACTACGTAAACTCTCTCGACTATCTTTATCAACCCATATGTAGACAATTTGAAGTGACCATTGAAAGAAAACCCGATATACCAAACTTGAAACCAAGTAGAATTCCCGCATTTGTATCTTAAGCTTGCACTAATGATGGAAGAACGGTGTCGAGAATTTATGCTTCAAGCAAATCTCTAAGTACTCACTACTCAAACAAAGTATGAGACATTAACACCTCTTGAGATTATCCACACCATCATCTCGCATGTGACATCGAGTAAAACAACGTAACTCCTAATAGTGATAGTTAACCAGGTCTTCAACCATCCACCCCGACTACTGGTAACTAGATAAACCAAGTCTTCAACTCAAATTCTTAAGCCCGAGCAAGTTATCAAATAAGAACACGCCTTTGTAGAAAGTCAACTTCAATCTCAAATAAGTGATAAATGATTAACTCTGAAGTAATCAACTTGTGTCAAATGCCCAACACGTGAATAAACATACAATCGGATGTACATTGACCCACCGAATGAACCGAACAAATGATTCCTCAACATCAATGCATTCTTCCTAAAGGTATACATGTAGAGACCGATCCGAAGATTCACCAATAATGTCTTCGAGCGGATGAGGTAGTCATTTTCCTTAATGTTCATGTGGTTGATTTATAGCGTGCACATTGAGAGGAACAATAATCCGTGAAGATTTGGCAAAGGAATACCAAAGAGCGGATCATTATTCAATGAGTGCAAAGGAATCCAAATATCATGATAGTCATTATCAACACCTTATCAACGCCTTGGAATAACCGGAGATAATGTTTCTTGAGAATTCCAAGAAGTACTTCTTAGATGGTGAACCAATTGAGTCAAGAGGAACCGGAGCATGAGCTTCGTAAACTAGATGATCAACATTCGCTTGGAGGTTGGAAGTACTCATCAAACATATCTTGAAACAATGAATCCCAAACAATGAATCCCAGCTATCCTTAGTAAGTGAAGCATTAGGCGTTGAAGGAGAGTCATATGACCATAATTCAAGCATCCATTAACATGTAGTATATGCACTTTTCTCCCTCAAAAATTGCATCCGGTTGCCATTTTGATTTGAACAAGTGAATAAGAATATACACCAATGAACGAGATCCACTTGAGGGTTGAAAGAGCGTGGAAAAACATGAAGCTTGTTGATGAAGAATGTCGATGAGAATGGTCATACACATGAAGATTTCTCTTCTTTGAAGATAAAGCGCATCAAGCGCACACCTTTCTTTTCTTTGAGGAACGGGCTCAAGTGTTATCTGCAGACGCCATTATGTTGAAGTACGAGGCCCGAATCGATGCGAATGACGCCATAGCGATTGAATATCAAGGTTGAGTAACTTGAACCCGTGAGTAATGAGATATCAATCCATTTGTTATCCATACTTTAAGCGAGTCCATGTAGTGAAGGATCAAGTATCTCGAATCGAGTAAGGAATACCGCACTAACATTACAAACTTGATTGCATATATATTGGTTAGTGACATTAGTATCCAAATCCTTTGGGGCTTCACCGTCAACCTTGATTTTGCCATTGAAAACAAATTTTCCTAAGAGGTATCCACCTAAGTCCAAAGATCCTTAAACATTCTACCGATGGTATCCACTTATGGCAAGGTCTAGGAGTGTTAAGCTTCTTATGCACAAAGGAAGACTTATCGATATTCCTAGACTCCAAAGATTTAGCAATTGTATCCATCTAGGCAAAGTTTTTGTTTGTTTTGCTTCATAACATGTTGAACCTTAGTCACGTTAGTAGTCTTAGTGGATTGTACCTTAGCATGTGAATTAGGAGAATGTTTCTTATTCGAAAAGACTTAGAATTTCTAGTTTCGTTTTCAACATGCTTAGCATTCTTCTTCTCATATCTACTCTTAGTGCATTCATTTGAGTGTTCCTAGGTAATGGTTTACAACTACTAGTAGTACCTTGAAAACTCATAGAATTCCTCACCCTAGGTCTTGCACCTAAAATTCCGCCTTTTCGAATCAGTGCCTTTTTCCTAGCTTCTTCTAGATAATAGTTCTTCCACAAGTCATTCATATTATATGAATTCGGGTTTTAATGCTTGATTTTGACACTGCTTTCGAACTATTCCTAGTGGTGCCGGGAGTAGAAGTGGCTACTTGTTGAGGGTTAATCGAACTAGAAGCCTTATTCTTAGGTAACTCGTGTGAAGTGACCGGTTTTGACAAAACTTTTATCGCATCAACTTGGGAGGCAAACCGTGTTTTTGAAAATTTTGGTCTTTCGGATATAAACGCAGAGGGTCGCTTAACAACGGACCGGTTTCTAATGGGATGAGAAACCGTTTCCCAAGGTTGATGGTTTTGTAAACTTAGTGTTCACACTTTTCCCTACGCTTTCCTAAGCTCATTTTTAAGGCAACAATAGCGAAACTCTTTTCCTGAAGTTGAGCTTTGAGTTCATCAATTTTTGCTATCAAAGAGTTTGATTGTTCCATTGACTTAGTTCTAGCTTCTTTGACAGAGTCACTTAGTTCTATGTGATGCTTTCTCAAAGACTCATTTTCCTTTAGTAATTTGGCCACACAAACCGCTAATTCATCATTTCTCATTTGAATATCATCAATAACATTAACATCGTAATTACTTGTAACCAAATTACTTTTCACATGCATATCGAAATATGTTTTTCAAATTGTTGATAGTCGAGTTGTTGGCTTGAAGTCGAGCTTTTAAATCGTTTATTTCAAAAATTCACGAAATTCGTGAAATTCGGATTTTTACATGGTTTCTTAGTTTGAAAACTTTCCTCCTTTCTTTGTATTGCAATTTCAAGAGAAATGCAATGTTTTTCAAGTTTTGAGAATTTGTTTGAAAGTTCATCAAAAGCCTTTTTATCAACCATATCATTTGTTTTGAATTTATTAGACTCACCTCAACCAAGGAACATTTATCGAATCATGTTCAAGATTAAGATCGCTTTGTTTAGGTACATTAGCGATGCACTATGTTGAACAGCTAATGGTACCTCATCACATGACACCGCTCATTTGTCGGTCCGATATTTGCATCCACATCATGTGTAACAAGAGTCACCGAACAACCGGGTCGTTTCAAACTTAATCGCCTCGAGCCTCAGATTCAAAGGTCAATCGATCCATCATCCGATGCCTTACCGATCTCAACACTACAATCTATTGATTGTACCCGACATTCATTCACCTTTCTGATCACCGCATCCACTTCTTGTGTGACCGAAATTACTGAGTAGCTGGTTACATCATTCTTAGCTGTCTCTGATATTCTGCATTCAGCAACACCCGACCTTTCAACTGATATATTACCCGACTCATCACAACTATCTCTCAACTGCACCTGACACTCATCCACTTTTTCATCTTTATGTGTAACTTCCTCAATGTACTTCTCCACATTATCCATGATTTGGATGAATGTCTCAATGAACACGCTAATTTCCATTCCAGTGTGTCTCTTGAAAGACATTTCACCAGTCTTGATCATAATCGATGTAAATTCCCACTTATGAATGACCGAAATTGGTTGTGGATCACTTGAAGTGCAAGACCGAACTATCCTTTTGAACCTTTTCTTTATCAAGTTGTTGTTCTAATTGTTCTAAGTTCAATAGTAATGTTCCCGTTAATGTGGATAAGTCTTGACGGAAAATGGCAATGCATGTTCGCTCCATTCTTATCGATGTGAGTAACATGAGGTGTGAGTGAAGTTGTTGATAAGGTTCAATGCTACTTTCCTTTTGCATGGCATTCTCGTAGCCCGAACAGTGCAAATCTTTCTCATTGGACTCGAGCATGAAGAACTCACATCATCATTGATTGATTCAATCATCTTTAATCGCTCGCTGTAGCATACATTATCATTGTTGTCCACAACATCATACAATTTAAGTACTTTTGAAATTACCGGGTCAAGAGTGTAAGACATGATGTTGTAGTATACACGGATTTTACAAGTCTATGATTTAAACCGAGAAATAGATTCTTTCATGGATTTTACAAAATCAAGAAGAAACCGTGATATAGAGACCAATAGAACGTGTTAAGATAACTGATGGATCGACACAATGATATACAATTGTGTGTTAGGTCTTATGGTTGTTTGTAGGATTAGCAGAGATGTTGTTTGGTTGAGATTTGGATTGGTTTATGCACGATTTTTCGGAGAAATTTAGGTCAAAAAGCATAAAAACCTCAATAACTTTTGTTCGGAGTGGATTTAGGCCTCGAAGGTTGCCCCATAGTTCATTCGGCGTGCCATTCTCCTCATTCTCACGATCGTTTTGATGGGTAGAACGCTGAAAACGGAGTTACGGATCAAAAGTTATAGCCGTTTGAAGTTTTGTCGGGGAAAAGTCAACAAGTCACTAGAGACAAGACGCTATAAACCTTGAGAACAAGTCGCTAAGTCACCAAGTCGCTAAGAATCCTTGAACCAAGTTGCTAAGCACCAAGTCGCTAAGTATTATGACAACAAGTCGCTAAGCACCAAGTCGCTAAGTTGTCAAGTCGCTAAGAAGCAACTCGCTAACACCAAGTCGCTAAGAATCATAAGTACAAGTCGCTAACAAAATTGAAAGCAAGTCGCTACCTATCACCAAGTCGCTACCGTAGTGGAGAATCCACTAACTTGTACTATTTGTCGGCTTGTCTCAATAGACAAGTCGCTAAGCTCAAATCGCCACCACTTCAACTATAACTCGCTACAAACTTACAAGCAAGTCACTACCAAGAAAAACACTACGAGACTCAAGTCGCTAGTAAGAAAATCTCAAAACACCACTTTTCAATCCAAAACAAGCCAACCACGATGATTCAAGCTTACCAAATCAAAACCTAAACACTTATGATGATCCTAAACACAAAAGTACAATCAAAATCCAAACTTTAACACAAGAAATGATCCAAATGATGCAAAACCACTAAACTTTTTAATCTCAAAACCATCTAAAACCACTAGAAATCCAAGGATATGTAAGAGATGATCTAACCATGGCTCTTGATACCAATTGTAACATATTGGATTTCACAAACACATCACATAACAATATATGGGTCGAATTAGTTTAAGGTTCTAGAGAGAAAGTGGAAGATGGGAGCCTTTCTAGAGAGAAAGTGAAAAAGAAAGAAAGGTTAGATTAAGTGAAGGTCCAACCTCTACCTGGGAGGTAGAGGTATTTATAGTTACATACTACACGTCCTCCTTCGGACTGTGGATCAGGCATATAGTGGGTAAAGACCCGCCCGTCCTCCACGGTGTTGCTCTAAACTAAACTATGCTAATGACTAACTAATAAACAAGTAAATAACGATATGTCTACGAGCTAACTTATGCTAGATTACTTGGGGTGACCGACTCTTCACTATGGAATTTCTAATTCCTAACAAATATTATCCACTAGATTCCTATCGTAATACTTTTTAAACCGTACACCTGTACAAGGAATTCTTGGGCGTGCGCGAGGCGAGAACCTAGGCGAATGAGTGTCTAGGGCGAGAAGTTTGGGCGTGGTACAAACTAGGGTATGTACAACTACTTCTAGGCGTGCCCTGGGCGAGAGACTAAGGCGGAGAGGTGAGCTAGGCGTGGCCTGGGCGTGAGCTAGGCGTGGACTGTGTGAGGTTTTGGGCGTGGGCTAGGGAGGACGAAGGTGGTGGTGCTGGTGGAAGAGAAGGGATGACGAAGGTGGTGGTGCTGGTGGAAGAGAATGGAGGACGAAGGTGGTGGTGCTGATATGGATAGTTTTGTTACATAGCTTTGATTGATGAGTTTTTTGCTACTTGCTACACTCTTGTTTCTTTGTATAATTGTGCAACTGTAATTGTTTTGTTGAGGCATGTTTATAAAAGTGTGACATGCTGGTATGATTGTGACAGAAGATTGTGAGAGTCTAGTAAAACATGATGGTCATTTTGGTAAAGTAGAGGAAAAATGTTCACTTTGGTATAATCACTATGTATATGGTTCATTTTCGCATTTTGCTTTAAATTAGGTATAGCTCTCTTCTAGGTTGGCATGGGTGCTTACTTAGACTATCTTTATCAACAATCTATCACAACTCAATCTTTTATTAAAATATTATTTTCTTATTCCTCCACCTATACAACAAATACATACAACCAATATCAACGGTTTCATCATTTATCAACAACACAACCTAACATATAATATTACTTCTTTTATATTTAACTTAATTACAAAGAAAATATGTATATCCATTTATATCATGACATGTGACAGATTGGGTTAGAAAAATGAAAGTCACCAAGTGACCAGTTTGGTGATCAGGTTGTAACATTCTTTTCCAACTTTGTACAAACTTAATATGATCTCGAGTATTTATTTGATTTTGTACTTCAACCGATTGGTGTCCCTCACCAATAAACATAGTCTTAAAACTTTAAAAGGGTTCTAAGTGATTATATAAATTTATGGTATATGTCTTTTTGAAAGATATAAAAGCTTGAGATTAATTTGTTTTATTTATTGTTTTAAATTGCAAGATACATTGCTAATCCATTTTGTTATGTTCTTCTCGTGTAAAGTTGGCAATTCATGATAAGATGAACGACTTAGGACTTATTTGTTAAAAGGTTGCGGTGGTGTTGGAAATAGGCAAGAGAAAAGGCTTGCATGCGAGGTGGTGATGGTGAGGAACTGAGAGCAGTGTCGGGGAAAGGAGGCTTAAACAAACGCAAACATACACCGACACACAATAGTACAAACAAATGTGCGAAGGGCTTGGGAAGAACTCACCGAGTAGGTTTCAAAATTTGTAAAGCTAATTGAGAGTGATTTTACAAACCAAAAGGCATTCCGCTCATAGAAACTTGTCAAGAGACCCACCCTTGTACTCGATTTAGGTTATCGTTGTACTTGTCACATCGAGGTTAGAGGTGTTTGTACTTTGTAGGCATCATTTAGAACATGACATTTTTATTGTAACCTCAAAATGTAATTATAAACTTCAAGGTTTTAGCAAGAATATTTTGCTTTAATTATCTCATTATTTGGATACAATAATTAACTTCTTACCAACCATAGTAAAATGATTATCAAATGGTAACAAAAACTTACTGGCGTTTTGTAGTTGCACCTTATAATAATTATAGATGTCGCTACGTCAGCTTGTACCTTATAACACTTCTATAACATAAATGTCCTCTCCTTTCAATAACACTCTTATAACACATCACAAAGTAAATCCACTCACTCAAAAAAAAAAAAAAAAAAAAAAAGGCATAACGAATTTGAAGCAAATGGCATTGGCACATATAACACAAAAGGACGGTGCATTATAATTATAGGGCCGCCATATCCATTTTGGCACCTGTAACATGTTATAAGACGTTGCACCATGCCCTTTAAGAGCATTCGGTAGTTATAAAGCAAGTTATAGCCCTATAAGTCATCCCTATGGCTTGACACCACGCCCTCATCGTGAAGGCCTCACGCCAAATTTACCTGCCTAGTTATAGGGTTTTTCTGTGTTTTACTGGGTTAAAGTGTAGGTCATGAGGTGTTTTATAGCTTAAGTGATGGAAGAAATATCATTTTAGGTTAAATTATATGTTTTGAGTTATAGTTAAAAGTGTTGAAACGATAACTTTGCTATAAAACATAACCTATAGCTCACTAGTGCTCTAAGGTTATGCACAGAGGCGACCTAGTTCGTCAGCCACATCGCCTTTCTCTCTCCCGACGACCGACGACGACCTAGTTACCACAAGGGTGACTGAGATTTTTTTTTTTTTTTTTTTTTAATTCAAATATTTTTAAACACAAAATTAAAATTCATTAATAAAATACTTAACATTACAACAATAATTAAAACTTAAAGTAATAAAACGTAGACGTTACAATACTTATTAAAACGAAAACATCACAAAAATCTTCATCGCCGGGCTTCGGTCTTACGTCACTTTCGCCTTCTGGCTTCAATCTCTTGATTGTCGCATTTCCACGCTTTCTCCAAATGTGTTCGACCAAATCGATTTTATGTTTAGATGAGTTGATCGATCCGTTAACTCCCGAGTAACTACTAAGGATTCGCATGGGATCTTACCGGATCATGATCACGGTGGCCTCTTGTGGAAACCATGTAGGACAAATCGCTCACGCTTGTGTTTGATGATCATATTATGTAATATGATGCATGTATACACAATATCTTCGAGATCCTGCTTACGCACCCTCGAGTTTAACTTTAAGCATTTTCCACTTCTTCTTCAACACACCGAAAGCTCGCTCCACATCTTTCCTTGTCGCTTCGTGCTTCCTCTTGTACAAAGATTCTTTTTCATCACCGGGAGGATTTGAAATGGACTTAATAAGAATAGACCATTCCGGATATATCCCGTCAAGAAGATAATATCCCTTTTGTAAGTAACATCGTTAGCCTCGAATTCAAGTTCCGCTTCTCCCGGTTTGATATCATTGAAAGCAGGGAACGATATAAACGCTTATATCGTTATTCATCCGGAGACACCAAAGAACGCATGCCAAATCCATAAATCTTGGGAGGCGACCGCCCAATAAAATGAATGGATGCGGCCGTGATCACCCCTAGCATGTTGACCTCTCAAACTATTTGGGCGGTTCTCCCAAGGCCAACTGTACAATCAATGCTTGCCATCATCCCAGAAACCCATGCTTATGCTCGTGATGAGCATATAATCTTCAAGGTCCGAATCGCTGGCTTTCAAATACTCAAGACCATATAACTCCATGATAACCGTGCAAAAGTTACGAGACAATCGCGGTCGTTGTTGCGACCACTTGCAGATACTCACAAGAGAATCGAGAACCGCCAGATCCCAATCGATTGAATTGCCGCAATGACACTCGACCAATGGAGAAATACCAAGTAAACCTCTACAATCGTGAGTTTGTTGAAAATAAGGAGAATGATTGGTTACCTCTTGCACAATTTGAGTGAATAGGTCTCGGGGCATCCGGAATCACGACGAAATGTTTTTCGTTATACAACGGTTCTTCTGAGAAGGCGGAAACTAAACGATTATGAGCACCTACATGATCCCTAGCCAGTGTGGTTTCGTCGAGCCTTTGGCGATGACGCTGGTAAGTGTCCCAAGCATCTCACAGATACTCCATGAACTCCGAACTCTCGCTCATAACTTCTTCCTCGCTTAAGACGAAGAATTAAAAATAACTCGATGACATAATTATCAAAATGTGTTTGAAAGTGTTTATGAGAAGTTGTTTGAAATTGTGTGTTTAAAAATGTGTTTGAGTTTGGTATTTATAATGTTGTAAAAGTGGTAAAGTTAATTTTTTTTTTTTTTAATAGGAACGTTGGACCAAACCTCGGTTGAAACCACAACCGACTTCCTCTCTTTTCTTGCCCCAACCAACACAACTTTCACAACCACAATGGCTCGACCGACCATAACCCACCCAACCGACCGACCCTCGACCCTCCACTGCGCATAGCCTAAGTGTTTACATTGGAGCAGTAATTAAAAACATTTTCAAATGATGACATTTTTTTTAGACCAACATAACATGTGGTCTCCTTATTCCCTTAGAAAGCAAGGTATAACAAGATGAAATAGCGTTGAAGACATATATTCCTAACAATTTTCTAGGTGGGGCGTTGATAAGATGGAATAAATGAGTAGTGTCGAATTAAAAGTGTGGTTTGACAACATATCTTTTTTTTAGAAGGCAGAAATTTTATTAAAACAATAAGAAAAGGAAATGCACATACAACAGAAAAACCAAACTAGATGAGAAGCTGAACCCAAGGACCAAACACACTAAAACTATACATACTACATCGAAAGCAAGATAAACACTAGCTTATTGAGAACCGCCAAAAAAGAACCATAAATCGCTGAAGAAACATGTACTAAGGAACCACTCAAAGAAATTAAAACTGTCAAGTGTCAACCCTTGCAAGCACGCACGGGATCCGAGCTCCAATCCACCTACGACTTGATCAAACCTTTAAGCCTTTTCGACACCCAGTTAAATGAAACAACTAGGAGCTCATCACATAATGTTGTAAGATTAGAAATTTTATTTTCATAATTCGTAAACTAGTTTGTTTCTAGCACTGCGCACCAGATTTGATTTTTTTTTTCTTTTTTTTTTATTATTATTTTTTGAACGACATTTTTTTTACAACCTACGCCATTTATCTCATAATTTGTATCTCACATATGTCTTCAACGAGACTTGAACCCACAACCTTTAATTGTTGGGTTACTCACATACGGCTAGGCCAAGACGCCTTTAATCCCACACGACATATCTTAGCAACACGAATTTCCAATATTGCATATACTAATATCATCCAAAACTACATCACATCAGACATGCATTATATCCAAGAAATAAAACATTGAAACGGACCACACATGCATGTCTTGTTAATTTTTCCAAACAAAATAAATGCAACTAACACCAGCTATCAATCGCTTTCGATAGTTACTTCAATTTGAAGCACTATCAATGCTACATTCTAGTTAATGGTATGTTAAACTTCATTGCACAACATCTATAAATCTACCATAAAACATACTCGTAACTCTTTAATAGATAACATACCGCGTAAACTACAAAAATGATACATGTGAATTATTCATTTTGACACAAACATAAATGAATATCGATGTAAATCATCTCTAATATGCCAAAAGTTTAACGCAAATCATTCTTAAGAAGAATAGTTTCGTTAAACTTTTTGCATAAATCATGTTTAAGTCAATAGTTCAATAGACAGTGATAGTTTTTAGTAAATGGAAGCTACCAACCTTAACATAAAGTTGCACGTTACTGAACTTAAAAATGCCAAAACCGATCACCCAACTTACTAATCTAGCTGTGATTATATTATCTTTTGTTATTTTTTACGTATAAAATATTAGTATATTTTGATAAGACCTAGGAGCGAATAACGTAATTGAAGAGTGTTACGGAAAAGAATATTGGATGGATCGAGGAACGATAACGACACCCATGTGGATAGATTACTTTTATAAGAATTTTTAAAAGGATAACAAGTTGACCAATGTTTGCTTGTCTTTACGACATATCAGTTCAACTTATTTCCATCTTTCTTGGTATCAAAAGGCCAAAACAAAATAAACTATTTAACGTAAACAGATTTCATGAATGATAGTGATAAAGTTAACAATAGAAGTCAAATATATGTGATAAAGGTATCTAAATACCTTTTTCAGATGAGCTATTTTAGTCACTTTTAACTAAAGAGTGAGTTGATTTAAGTTACATTCGGCTTAAGAGTGCTATGTGCGGTGCGAGTTATCCGCAAATTATTTGTATTGTCATCTCAACATTTACCCTATAATATTCATATAAAGCTAAACTTAAAACATACACTCTCTAATGACATTCATACGATATATACAAATTGCTTGCTCCCTGAGTCCCAAAATTATAGTCATTATTTTCATTTTTAGATGTCTCAAAATAATAGTTCTCTTCTTGTGTCAAACAATCAAAAGAGAGTTTAGTGGGCGGAGATAGTATAATATAAGAACATACAAAATAAACAATCAAATCTTTGAAGAGTTTTCAATTTGACCAATGGAAAACACCATTTTGTCACGTAAATAAATCAAGATTCTTATTACCAATTGAAAGTCAAAATTTAAAAAAAAATAATCAAAATTTGATAAATTTAATGAAAAAAATACACACAAAAAAAAAAGATTAAATAAAACTTTAAGAGTTAGATTTTATAATAAATTATATAGATTTAATTAACTTATCTATTTTCATGTTTTTTAATAACTTTATAATTTTAACAAATACCTCATAAACTTTACACCTTTTAGAAATTTTCTTTTTAAAGAATATAGCACATATGTTGTTATTTATAAATATTAGGGTTATTATACAAAAAGCTACTAATGTTTATCCGAAGTTGTCCTAAGTTCTTATAATTCATTTTGTTCATTCACGCATCGAACTTTGAACTTTGTTCACTCGCCATCAATTTATAAAATATACATTCGAAAGCATCGAACTTTGAAACTTTGTTCACCTGCGTTCTTAAATCATCAAAAAATATACGTTCGGGTTCTCGAACTAACACTTAATTTATCGAAGTTTATCTTTCAAAAGTTCAGTAACCTAAGTGAACAAAATGAAACTAAAATAACTTAGGACAACTTTTTGGCAAACTTTAGTAACTTTTTTGTATAATAACCCTAAATATTATTATGGTTATAGATTAAATTAACATATATGCACGAGATATAAATATCAAAATAAAAAAATTAGTTATTATGATATTTAAATGAATAAACGAGATTGTACGTATATCAACGATTTATGTTATTATTCTTTATGCGTTTAATAAGGATATTTGAAAAAGTATTTTTTATATTGTTCGTGATCAATAACAACTCATGTTACTCTTCTTAATTATTTGACCATGCAGACACGAGTTTTAATATTAAATATGGTTGATGTTATTATTAACATGAATATAAATATAAAAAGAAACATGGATTAGTGTTATGAAAATAAATATAAGATATTTACATACAAAGCGACTCATGTAATTTCATAAAATTTTAAATAAGAACATCCAAAAATAATTATTTTGAAACTTTAGTCTTTTAATTTCATCAAATGTCATTACGTGTTATTAAACACATATATGATATAATGTCTACAACATTATTAATAGTTAAATTTAAACAACATAAAACTCAATATAATGTTAGCTAAACAAAGTCAAATTTTTCGTCCACAAAAATCTATACAAAAGATTAATCAATATAAAAAACTATAAACAAAACGGTGAATACAAATAATTATTAATGATGATGATTAATTATTTTTAGGTATTTATAAATAAAAATACATAAATATTCACTAAACTAGACATATGTTAAAACTTCGTTAGTGTTACTTATGTCACGCAGGGATGTAAAACTAGTAACAAATAAGTCGGCATCTATATCTATATCTATCTATACTACTTATAATTATGGATGACCTCTCTTCTAAATTTTTAAGATGTCATTAATGTGTTTTTAAGATTACAATATACATAATGTCTGCGATAAATAAATTTTTACTAATTTATCTTACACAACATTTTAACGCTTCATTTATTATTTCTTTTTGAATTAGTTTAGTTTTAATGCAAAATCTTGCATATAAATGAATATGATTTTAAAATGCATGCAAACTACAAAGTTTCAAAACTATTATTATATCGTAAGAGTGTTTGAGAACCAATCTAAATAAATTTTGAATTATTTTAAATAAAATTAACCACAAAAGTAAAAACGGTTTTTGTAAAAGTCGGACAATTTTTTTAAGACAAATGATGTAAATATGTAAAGATTAATATATTAGTATTTTAATTATTATACTTTTCATGGATAACTCTAAATGATTGTTTAAACATGTAAGTTTTCTTTACATTATAAGATTCTTTATTTATATCTTCTATCTATGCGACAAGTGTTATAAACAATATTAATGATTCAAATATTTTTCATAAATATATACTTTACAAGATGTATATATTATAAGACTTTTATTTATATCTTTTATCTATACGGCATAAACGTAATAAACAATATTAATGATACAAACACGTTCAAAATATATATATATTTCATAAAAGAAATGTTTCTACTTATTTGTATTCTGACCACTATCAACTAATTTGACCATAACCCTATAACATTATCGATTCACCGAACGTAAAATCACGCCACTTTCAATTGTTTTATATGAATTAGTTTGATATTATCTATCACTTTTTAAAGCTTCTCAAACTCATTATGTTTTCATTATTGGTATAGTTATTGTAAGAGAAAAATAAAATTGAAAACATTTTTCACGAAAATTTTATTACTTGATACCAGTTATCGCAACGCCATGGTCTCTACTATAATATTCTAAAGAATAAATATTCGACGTTTAAACTTTTAAGATCCGCAAATTTATCGTCACATAAAACATTTTAGATTATAAAGCGTGGTTTATTGAAATTTTTTATTTCGTAGAATCCACACAAGATCGCTGCAGACTTCTCTAAGATCAATAATGTGTCAACCATAGCTATTGGCCAAAAAGCACATTTAAGTAATTAAATGTCGATAGCACTTGACTCTCTTTTGGAGAGATAATGTGTAAGGTTGCCATTTAGTAATTCAAGTATTCAACGTTTTACAATGTCATTTAAAGTTGAAACTCCGTAGAGATTCTTTTATTTCTCCTCCCTTTTTTTATTGTTGAGAATACGACTAATGGAGACAAAAAATTATGGAGGAGATGGAATCAGTAGGAACAGTCTTTTTCTTTGCCAGAGACTGTCCACAACTTCACGTGATAAATAAGTACGTAAAATTCTAGAGGGTAAAAAGTAAAAAACTAGTCTCCGTGTTGTTGTGCAGTAATATAAGCAAACTAAACTGAATAAACTATAGCATGCAAAATATTCATCTACAATGCACATTGTGAGATTATTGTCTGTTTCGGTATGTTTAAGCGAAAAAAAGGAAGTAAAGATACTTATGAGAAAACGATACCTCACAAGACAACTCTATTAGGTGGGAGGAGCCAGACTTAAGATCGAATCGCACATCACCTCTATCCAATTAAAACCCTTCACCAAAATTACCTAATTCTATCCTAACACTACCCTAAATGGAAGGGTGGTCACCTATACTACCCAATTTCTTTTTTTTTATATATTTTTATTACATAAAATCACATACGATATTAAAATAAAACATACCATTTCGTTAAAAATAAAACATTACATAATACTTAAAAAAAACATTACATAATACTTAAAAACTAGATTAAAAAAAAAAAAAAAAAAAAAAAAAACTAATCATCGAGATGCAAAGATTTTCAAAACATGCTTTTCTTCATTCGAAATTTTTGAAAATAAACTTCAGTTGTCTTTGGTCTTCAACGAACCAATTATTCTCTGAGTTCCAAGACCTATTTCCGATGACGATTTATGCTAGTACGGCTAGAGCTTGCCGTGTCTTCAAGAACCGAGCCGCTTGAAGCATAAGTTGCATCGAGCTACCCGTGGATAGATCGTCGGACGAAGATTTTAATAACGATTCGAATTCGTAAGAATCGGAAGACATTTTGATGATAAAAGGTTGGGATTTTATGAGAAATTGAAAGATGGGTTGTGATAATTTTGTGAAAAATTGATTGTGATTTTAAAATGTGAAGGTGAGGGTTTTAAAAGGTGGGGTAATATTTTTTTTTTTATTTTTTTTTTATTATTATGGCTACTAGCCGTTGGCTTCCCCAACGCTCGAAATATTCAAACACAATCAACTATCACCGATCGGGCTTGGAAGCCGATTTAATACCCGAATTCGCTACCCGACCCCCACGGGCGGTGTTACCGATCGGGTTCAGACGATTTGATGCCCGACCCCACTCCTCCCTCTTAGCATAAAGTCTAGTGTAATACTTGCAAAGAATAATGGAACAAACAGAAAAGAAAACCATTTGGTTGAGCGTTTGTAAAGTAAATCAGTGATGAAGTTGATTTGTGAGAAGTGTACCAATAGAATATCAAGGCAATAAACAATTAAACATACAAGTGTAGTTTATTTTTAATGTATGTTTCTTTTTCTTTTTGCAAGATAAAATAAAGATGAATCTTGACAGACTATGCAATTACCTCCATACAGAACTAATTTGACATTATTTAAGGCAATAAGGCCAATGCTGAACTAATAAACTAACAGCACGTGGCCATTTGAACTAAGCTAACCGCTTTAAATAAAAACTGAATAGCCGAAATAGTATATGGAACAGCACCCAACACTTTACATGACAAAGCTCGCGATAATCCCTAGCACGAGATGAACCGTCCACATCAGTGCACTGTGAAAATCGTAAATACTCTAGCAAGTATGCAAAAGAAAAGTTCACCCAAAGCCTAAACATTAGTGCATTATGCCATCCCTCAAACAATAATGCAGTTGTATGCAGTTGCAGCGCGCGCACATACATGCACACATGGATATAAGTTAATCAACCACTAAAGTCAAAATATAATAGCTGTATGGAAATAGAAATACTTGGTTCCTCAACAGCAGCAAAGAAGGCTGCCGTGAATCTCTTATCCTGTTCATCCTGCAAGCCACAGCCACAGCCACCAACGAAACCATATATCATCAGTTTTAAACTCCATCCTAAACGCAACTTGCATTATAGTCAACCTTTGTATGTATATGATATATAATCAACATGGATCTTGCTGATTTATCTAAAAGTTTTTGCTTATGAACTACCATTTCACCTTTGAAAGTCAATATTGGAAGATTTTCAGACAATAGGAGCAAATTACAATAACTATTAGCTGCATAATTTAACATCAGTGCATGTAAATTTGTTTGTTCACCTGTGTATAGACAATCTTGTGCTATTTTGTAACCCCTCAGTGCCATGTAAATGTAGTGTTCAACTACACTCAAGGTCTAATTGAAGAGTTTGACAACGGAAGTCAAATGTCTGAAATGCAACTTTAATAATGACAAGATGAGGATAGTTCTGACTAAAATGGCTAAATCAATGGCTATCAAGAATTTGGATTGGATGTCAGTTTTAAACAGGTTATCTAGGATTTAAAACGTAGTCGAAAAGAAAAAATGTTGAGTCTAATCTGGGACAGAGAAACTACATAGGTATATTATTGGCATGAAAATTAAAGTAGCCCTTTATTCCTTAAAATTAAAGGAATAAATCTGAAAAGCTACATCTTAACGTGGATATAATTATTTTGACAAGTCTTGGCTGAGCCTTAACGTATCTACACAAGACTCCTTAATGTCAAGCAAACGATTCAAGCTTATACGAGCCAAAATCAGTTTCAGTTATATGATCTGAAACTTAGTTTTTGATATCTTAGTGCAGACTGACCATCGCCATCTAGTGTGAGCATCATAAATTCTATTTCGGAGTTCAAATATAGAGCTAAAGACTTATGTCCAATATGCAGTCACCACACCAACTCCAAATTGACTACCCTTCGAGTCAGAATCACCAGAATCTTGAGGCTTCTTTCCATGTGGAAACGATCAATTGATATACATAGCAATGTCAGCATGTCATTTAGTGGCAAGATAGATAGATTAAGGAAATCACACGAACACATCATAGACGTATCGACTATCGAGAACATGTTCAAGTCATATAAAATCATCATATACTACAAATCACAAAGAGGGTGGGGTCTAACCAACGACCTAACCACTAGAGTATATGAGATGGTTATAACTGTGTTGTAAATTGTAATTTAGGTTTGCTTACGTTTATTCAAGTTCAAAACAAATTGAACACAGCATGCCTCTTTTTACAAACATGATAACAGAAATAGTTAATTTCACCGCCAAGATATCAAAAACAGTAATTCTAAAGACAGGGTAAACAGCTACAAGAAATGACCAATGAGAATATCAAGAACATAAATATTGCTCTACAGGTTTATTCAGGGAACATCTTGGATGGCAGGAGTAGGCAGAAAGAACATTAAACTTAAAACTTTAATCTGTATAAAAAACGATAAAAAATATTCAAACCTTGGCCATGAAGACTGTTTTTAGCCCTTCTAAACCTCATCCGCTATATAATGCCAGATTGTAGGGTATTTCAACAGCTTGACGAGTGACACCTGTAATAAGCGTCGACGAGTCTTTGTTGCCTAGAACTCTAAAACGGGGCAACATCCGAAATACCAACTTTGTGAGGCTACAATATGCCAATAATCGAGGAAAACAACTGCTTTAACATGGTCAGACATCGATGGTTGTGAAGTATACAATTTTCAATTCCATAAATAAACTGAGATTAGCATAACTGTATATAAAATGAAAAGTCATGTGCAAACCATGGTCGAGTTCTACAATGTATATTTGAAAGAAACTAAACCGGTAGGGTGCATTTGAGATTGCTTATTGTAAACTGCGTATCTACTTAAAAAGGCAGGTACCTAACTTCTTGTTTTGAAGTGCTTATTTACAATTAAAAAAAAAAAAAAAAAAAAAAAAAAATGTAGAAAAGCACTTAAAGAAGCAATCCCAAACACCCTCGTACGCAATAACTACAAAATCACCAAAGAAATAGCGAAGACCCTGATTTGACCACAAAATCACAAATATGGTATTACAATGTGAATTTGTATAAATCATGTCATAAAACAAATTTGTGTTTACAATGTAATTTGGCGCTTTTTGTAAAAACAAATATGTGCAATCATTGAACCGCTGAATCGGTTCTTCCCTACCAAGCATATTGATGACTCTTCTTAAGCACTCAAGCAAGGACTGTTCGGATAATCAAGATTGACTTTAAGAATGAAGATTCTTACAACATGATTACGTGATCATGGTAATCAAACCTAAACTAGCTAGTACATTTTACTTGTCATGTGTACCAATCATCTTCTTCATCATCGTCATCACTATCCGAGAAACGGCATAGTTATATTATCGGCATGACAACTAAAGTGGCCCTTTATTCCTTGAAATTAAAGGAATAAATTTGATAAGCTAAATCATATTATCGTGAATATACTTAGTTTCACAAGCCATGGCTGAGCCTTGACGTGTCAAGCCTATCAGCAAATGATTTAAGCTACATGAGCCAACATCAGCTTCAATCCTATAATCTGAAATTCCGGTGTAATTTGGTATAGTCGTGCAGATTGTTATTGACTGTCTAGTGTGAGCACCATAAATTCTATCTCACAGTTTATATATAAATCTAATATAAATCTAACAGAGAATATCATCCTAGACTTATGCCCAATATGCAGCAGTTTCAGTCCACCAACAACAGATTGACTACTCTTCCAGTAAAAATCAACTGTACGGTTAGGCTTCTTTTCATGCCGGAGCACTCAACTAATATACATAGCCATGAAAGCAGGTCATCTGATAACTAATATAAGTAGATAAACGGAATTCACTTAAACACATCAATACATCATAGACATCTCCTATAGAACGATTGTAAGCTAAAGTTCTTTTTATTCACCATATTATGATAAAAGAAATGCAAGGGCCTCATGTATCTTTGCCCTAGTCTCATAAAGATGCTAACAAATCATATAAAGGGTGGGGAGTCTGAGGACTTAACAAGGAAAGCATATGAGAGAGGATCAACATGAGGCGTAGTTAAGAGATAATATTTTACCTATGTTAGAATTTAGGTTGCTAATGTGTGTTCATTTAGATACACATTGAACATACCTTACATATGTTTATAATTATAAATCTTGGTCCAAACTGATTATTTTCTCCACCAATAAGTTAAAAGCTCTAATCCAGAAGACAAACGGTGAAAAGCGACAAAATGAACAATAAAAAATAGAATCAATCAATAGCATAACAGAGAAGATATTACTGCACAAACATAATCAGATAACATAATTACATCTTTAATATGTATATAAAACGATGAAAATTCAAACCTTGGACGTCAAGACTGTTTCAAGCACTTTAATTTCCGCCCTTTTGAAGCACCCATGTTATAATGACAGGTAGTTAAATCAACTTGATGAGTGGCACCTGCACATTGATGTGGCAAAAAGCTTGACAGGTATTTTTTGCCAAAATTCTCTAGGGGAGCAACCCATCACTGCCATACTGCCATCCCATATACCAACTCTGTGACGCTAAATTCAGTATCCCCAGACAATCAAGGTGGCATAATATGGTCAAACATCATTGTTTGATATCCAAAATATTCAATTCACAAATAAACCGAGAGCCTTTTGCAGAACTCTATGGAAAAGGATCCGTCATGTGAAGACCAGAATTGAGTTCTGCACCTGCTTGTTTTGAAGTGCTTATTTACACTAAAATAAGCAGATAAGCAGTTCTACCCAAACACTCAAAACTGCTTATCTGCTTAAAAGAAAAAGCACACAAACACTTAAATAAGCAATCGCAAATACCCTCATCTGCAGATTTGCAATAACTACAAAGCCACAAAAAGAAATTCAAAAAGACCCTGACTCAAGGCACAAATATATGATTACAATGTAAATTGGTATACATCATATCGTAATACAAACTTGTGATTACAATTTTAGGTTGACGATTCTTGTAAGAACAAATATGTGCAATCCTTGAACCGTTGAATCGGTTCTTCCCTACCAAGCATATTGATGACTCTTATAATGTACTCAAGTAAGTACTATTAAATTATCGAGATTGACTTTGAGAATGATGATTCTCACAACATGATCATGGTAATCAAAAACCTAAATGAGCTCATACATTGTTCTCTCCTTGTCATATCATGTGTACCAATCATCCTCTTCATCATCGTCGCTATCTGACAAGTAATCACTTTCATCACCCTCCTCAAATTCCTCATCAACCTCTTCCCCTTCAGAAAACGC
This sequence comes from Chrysanthemum lavandulifolium, assembly GCA_022545495.1. Taxonomy (NCBI): domain Eukaryota; kingdom Viridiplantae; phylum Streptophyta; class Magnoliopsida; order Asterales; family Asteraceae; genus Chrysanthemum; species Chrysanthemum lavandulifolium. Next base: position 200,719,524 of record CM040244.1, read on the forward strand.
CGAAACCTTGGACTGATTAAAGTCGCTCCTCTTCCCCACCAACTCATCCAAAACACCGTCAACAAACACACCATCATACCCCTCATCCACAAACTCCTCGCTTCTCCTCCTCCCAACAACCAAATCCTCCTCCGTAATCTCCCCATTCTCAACTCTACTCCACGACACCCACAAATCCGCCTCCCTACCCAACGCCCTATCCCAATCCCCCACAACAACAGTCCCTAAACTCGCACCTTTCGCCCGTCTCAACACCTCAACAAAATCCGAATCATCCGATACCAAAACCACCCAATCCACACCACACCCAATCACATGCATCATCTGCCTCTTCAACGCCCAATCCGCCGCTTGCGGCTTATCCTCAACCGTCCTAACAAAAACACCCGCCCTCCTCAGCTCACCCGCTAACCCGTACCCAGTTTTCGGCACTATCAAACTTCTCGCAGCCTCCATATACTTATGATTGCCACTAATAAACCTCTCCTTAAACCTCTGCCTCTTTTTCCCCTTCAACATCCTCATCCTGTTCATTTTCTTCTCCCTTTCCTTAACATGCAACGTCTTAAAATGTTTTTTTAACTCAACATTGGTTTTACATTTCCGACCGCAGACAGAACATATGTACATCTCTGTCGGGGTAATGACTCCGTGTTTTTCGAGGATGTCGTGTTTGCGTTGCTGTCGGCGTTGGTCGGCTACCCAATGGGGTAAGTGAATAAAAGCGTGACGATTAGCGTAAGCTGAGATATCAGTTAATTCTCCGAAATGGGTGGCGAGTGTTTTTAGGGAAGTGGCTGCGTTGAATGGGGGCCCACGTGGGGGTTTGTTGTCTAGGTCCCATAGGATGACGACTTTTTTGGGTTTGGGTATGAAAGTTGGTGTTCCTGTTTGGGAGTTTGGTGTTGTTGGGACCATGTCTATGTCCGAGGTGGCGGATGGTGGGGTTGGTCGGCGGCATTGAAGGTGGGGGGGTTTGAAGGGGGGTGTTTGGGGATGGGGATAGGGATTGGGGTTGAAGTTGAGGTTGAGGGTATGGATGGATTTGCAGAGGAGGTTCATTTTATGAAGTTCATATGGATGGATGGATAAGGTGGCTGGGGATTTGAAATGAACACAAACGGGCTGGAATATTTCGGGTATTATTCTGGTTTAAAGGGATGTTTGGATTTGCAAAGTAATGACTTACTTTTTTTTACTCAAAAAGTAAAAAAGAAGTTTTTATTTATTATTATTTTATTTTTTTCAAGCTGATTTTTTATATACTAACTAGCTTAAAACCCGTGTAACACACGGACTTTTTAATTTATTCAATTATAAATGAAGATAATATTTACTTGCTATAGTAGAATTAACATGAAACCCAAGTCGTGAATACACTTCTCATTAGTGCATCAACCAACTGAGCAATTACACGCTTTAACGCTTTAAGTCAATAAACATCGAGTCTCAAACTTAAGCATTTCCTCCCACCATTAAACTTAAGTGATATGTGCTAAAACACATATCATTTCTTTATCAAATATGACCCAAAATAACCAAGAAAGAGTTTATTATTAATATTTGATGGTTTCTTGAGTTTATGCGTATGCGATACGGATATGATGAAGCAGACAAAAAGAAGCCAAAGCGAAGAAAACCAAGCACGAGAAAGAAGAGTGCAAAAGCCGATCTTGGATGCTATTTCGAGGATTTTGATGCTCAAAGATCAAATTATGGAGTTCGGGACATGATTTGAGAGTTTATCACAATTTACCTTTCACTTTGTCATTTTGCACAAACAACCCTCAACTTTTCCATATTGTCACTTTACACCCTTCACTTTTCCACATTTACCATTTCACCCTCATGAAATCCATTTAACCAAATCCGAAACATACCTTTACCATTTCATGAATCATACCTTTGGTCCTCGTGGTTTCAATATTACATGAATGGTCCTTATGGTTGCTCATGGATTCAACACTAGTCCAATCCAATCTATCTTGATCCATTAACAAACCCACGCCCAAAGTTATATCTTACCCGGTCAAACCTTTACCCTTTACTATACCCGGTCAACACTTATTTTTACCCACCACCAACTCCCTATCACACTCCAAGTCAAATTATTATTAAAACTACCCAAAACCCAACGCGCCTAAAAGGATAAATCCACCCATTTTCACTGCTTCACCATTTACCCACATGTTCCATCAAAATTAACCCCACTTAAGTGATGTTCTAGAAGACTCGACACGTTGTCGAGTGTGACGCATGGATCGCCACCAAGCGTAAGAAAGCATCGTGATTGGTCATAACACCTCATTCAAGTGATCGAGGTGGAGATGAGAATTGGTGATGTGGGATATGATCAATGGCGAATCGGTGATCCGAATCTTCCCAAGCTCAAGATCGACTTATAAATAGCTCCCAAATCACAAGTCACAAATGTCAATTTCTTATGCTTTAGAGATTTTGACCATTTATTTCACACCTCTTAAATCTTTTAGTAGTTGTAATTTCATTTTAAAGTTGTAAGCAATCTTTTGTTAATGCAAATTTACTTTTCGCTTTGTTACATGAATTTCGCCATTGCTCTTTTGATTGTTAATCTGGTTTTAAAGCTTGTGTTATCATTGTTAAGACTCATGTAGCTTATCTAAGCTTCGAGATTTTGAAGTTTCTCGGATCTTGTTCTCAATTTCAAGTTTTCTCAAAAAGTCGAAATAGTCAACGCTTGTCAAACTTCCAAAGTCAAAAATGTTTTCTGCTTAATTCTGTTCTTAATTGTTGTTTGAGTTAAACTTCGCTTGTTTATCGCCTCATAGTAGTTTATCCCGATTTCGCCCATTTAGAGTTTAAATTTGCATATTATAGCATTAAGGGTGTTTGGATGATGTTAAATTTCGAGTTTTTGTTTAATACTTAAGTAGAATTTGATGCAAGTCATTCCATAAATCTGTTGTGATGATTTTTCAACCATAGTTTTAAGTTTATCAAGTATGATTTGTATTTTCCAAGTTTTGCTTAAAATGTTTTCAATTCATTTGTTCCTGTCCAAACAGCCTTGGTTAATAGCATTTTATGATAATTGCAGTTGTTATTAAAATTCCTAAAAATTAAAAATCACAAGTTTGATAGTTGGTTTAGTTTTTCACAAAAGGAGAAAATTCAAAAAAATGCGTTGATCAGTTTTCTAGAAGCTCAAAGTAGGTAGTTAAGCAGTGTTTCTGTCCTGTGCATTAAATCTTCTCTGTCCCTAAACAGCTTATTTCAAGTATGTTTTTCTCCTTATTCTCTTGAATTAGTTGCTAGAATTTTTGTTCTCTAAGTAGTCACTAGTATGCATTCTATATAATTTGATTAAGATTTCCCTTAGAAGCTTGTTCCCTTAGTTTATTTTTAGCTTGCACAGATCAATTTGTTGCACAGTGAGTACATAGTAATGCATCGATTGATTTGCTCTTTGGTGTAGAAGTTATCTAGGATCGTTAAGGTAGCCTAGATGTAGGATTAGCTATTTTAGATTATATTTCACTTATCCGAGTGCTTAATTAGCTCTGCAACAAGCCCCTTCATACCGTTACGCCCATCTGTTGTTTTGCACATCGCTACCTTTTTGCTCAAACGGCTTCCACTTTTATATTTTTCATTCACTCACTTTAAGTCCAATTCAGTTGAAATTCTGGATTTAGACACTTTGGTTGGTAGTGGTTTTCATGTTGATTTTAGTTTATTTTTGTGATTTTTATAAGCTGGCTTAACAAGGGCTTAAAGTAGCCACTTAGGGCCGTTTGGCATTAGATAGTTTAGATTTGATTTAGAGCTTAAATGCCTCTTGCTTGAGCTTATTTGACCCAAATTACTTGCAGTAGCTTAGTTTTGGTTAGTTTAGGGTAGTTAGAACTTGTGGTATCATTCTAGTAGCTTTTAGCTTATTTCCATTAAGCTCTTCATAAGCAGTTCTAGCCCAAATCATAGTTCCTTATCTCCACATTGGTTTCTGTTATTTTTCCCTAGTTCTCTATATAATTTTATAGTAATCTGGAAGTTTTCATTTTTTTACTGTTCATTTGCTATTTTTCTGCATTTTATGTCATTTTCTAGCATTTTTAATTAGCATTTAATCCAAATAATTCATAAAAAGTTTATAAAATACAATTTCAATTTTCTTAGGTTTAGAATATTCAAAAATCATAAAAGTATTTTTCCATATTTTTCTTAGATAAAATAGTATTTTCTAGCATTTTATTTAGATTTAAATAGTTTAAAATTCATAATAAATAGAAAAAAGTAAAAAAATGTGATTCCGCTCGAAAATTCTTTTAGTTAAATTTGATTTTTGAAAAGTAGTTTTGTAATTTTCTTGCATATTTTCCTAATTTTTAGTATTTTAAGTCTATTTTAAATGTCTTAAATTAGTTTTTAATTCCAAATAAATCAATAAAAATCCAAAAAAAATATTTTTAATTCACAAATAAATTTCAAATATCATTCTTAGCTGTAGAAAAATAGAATTTCATTTTTAAGAGTTTAAATTAGCATAGTTGCATTTAATTCGCGTTTCTTTAATTACGTTTTATGCGTTTTTAGTTTAAATTTTCGTAATTAGTTGTTTTCCCTTATCTAAATCATAGATTTAGTTGTTATAATTGCTTTCCTTTATATTTCTTTGCATTGTAGATTAGAAAACCCAAAATTCCTTATTTTCCATTCAAATTCCGAATCGCGACGTGAGTTGTCAAACTCCATTCATCCCTCGTTGGGAAAACGACCCGGGGAAAATACATACATTTGTATTTCTTCGGAAAAAAAATATCTTGTGTACGAAAACGATCAAATCAAAAAATGGCGCCGCTGCCGGGGAGGGCATGTAGTGAGTTTTCGTATTCCGTCTCGATTCGTGGTTTTTGAAGATCCTTCCTCGTGAAGTTACCGTTTTGCTTTTGTACATATCTCTTTTATAAAACCCAAAATATTTTCCTTTTCAAAATTTGTTTTCCTTTTCTATCTTTAAAACCCAAAATAATCTTCGATTTCTATATGTTTAATTCTTATCTCTTCACCTCTAAATTGTTTAATTCTCCACAATGCTCGATTTAGACTTTTGATCCCCATGATCCCTGGACCATGGAGGATTTCTATCGTCCGTCACTTATCGGTCGAGGAGGACCGATCGTTCCGGAACCAAGTTTAGATTGAAAAATCGTATGGTTCGTCTTCTTCGACAAAGATTGCCAATTCCATGGATTTCACGACGAAGATGCTAATGAGCACTCGAACAAGTTTTTATCTATTACTCAATCCATGAAACAACGTGGCGCTTCTCAAGATGATATCCGATTGAATCTCTTTCTATTCTCTTTAACCCACTTGTCGAAACTTGGTTTTATACCCTTGAAAACATTCAATTCATACTGGGAAGAGATGTTTCGCAAGTTTCTTTCAAAATACTTTCCATATTCAAAACGATGCACCGAGAAAAGAAATTCTCAATTTCCAAGAATTACCCAAGGAATCAGATTTGAAGCTTGGGAAAGATTCAAATCGTTATTGCAAAATGTCCCGATCATCGAATTTTGCTTCTTGATCAAATCCTTACCTTTTATCATGGTATCACAACGATTGATCGAGACAAAATCATGTTGGCAGCTGGTGGAAATCTCATGCGGAAGACACCTCAAGAAGCTTATGATTTGATCGAGAATATGACGCAACATTATTATCAGTGGGATGTTGACGTTCCTTACGATTCTACCACTATGTTGAGTGATCATTATTCCGAGAAAGTTTCCGTTATGAGTGCTCAAATTGACGTCTTTGGCAAGCAAGAAAGATATATCAGTCACTATTATCAACAAAGACCGAGTCATCCATTCACTTTTTACTATTCCGACTCTGACGATAGTGATGACGATGAACCGTTTGAAGAAGATAACTTAAAGATTGATGACAATTCTTCGAGTGGCAGTCCCACTCCCATTTCCGATCCTATCATTTCCGACTCTTCCCCTTCACTCACGCCGGTTGAGAGAAGTGACGTCGTTTTGGAAGAAGTCGATGATCCAATTTCGCCGGAAATTGTTGAAACCAATTGTGATCCGCTTATTAACGAACATTCGGATACCTTGTCAATGGGGGATAAGGAAGTCGAATGCACTCCTATTGAGAATATTGATGACCTTGTTCCAATCCCAAGGGTATCTGCGACACCTTTCAATTCGATTTCAGAAAATTTCAAAATGACCTTCACAAATCCTTTGTTTGAATTCGATTCAGAATATACTCTAAATTTTGACAATCAAATCTTTGATGAGGAAAGTGATGAGTCCGACACGGAGACCATAATGGAAAAGGTGCAAATTCCAAGCTCACAAAGTACCGCACAAATCCCACCTCCGTTTATCTCTATTGATGAAATTAAAGAAGTAGAGCCGTCTAAAGAAAATCCTATGGAGCCCGAGCTCAAGGATTCGTCTCTTGATTTACTTCTCGAGGAGTTCGCCGATGAACTCGCTCGCATCGATCCTCTTCCACCGGGAAGTGAGGATGATGACTTTGCTTTTGAAGCCGATTTAAGAGAGATTGAAACTTTGTTGAATGAAGATCCGTTAAATGAGCCGCCACGAAAGATTAATGATGATTATCTCGAGGAGTTCTCCGGTGAACTCTCTCATTTCATATCTCCTCCAGAATATGATCGTGTCTATTTTGATCTTGAGGAAGATTTTAGTTTGGGGGAAGAGCAACTCTCTCAAAAGAGCTTCGTTAATGATGACATCACCCCGCCTCTTCCTCCCGATATTTTTGTTGAAAATCACCCTATGAGCTTAAATGATCAAATTCAAATGAAAGCTTATATAAAATATGCTTTTGAAGATGAAGAATGGATCCTAATCATTATCAAAATCTTTATTCCATTTCTTTCATATAATGTGATCTCTCCTCTTCTTCACTCTTGTGGGAGTGAGGATACAATCTTTGACCCCGGTATCACCGCTTTTCCTTTTTAAGAACCGTGGGTATCTCATCGGAGTGGAACTTTCTTATGTTTCAATGTTTATCCAAACCTCTTGAATGAAAGTCCGATGGAGATTATCTTTCCACTTGCTTCCCAAGGACAAATGAATCCGGGACGAGTCGGGCTAGCGACTCGTGAAGAAAAACGATGGCGCTTCGTGGGAGGCACCCCATGCTTATCTCTATCTTCTTTCTATTTTCTAATAAGTGACGTGAAGGGTTAGCCTCTTGATTTCTCGTGTTTGGTTGTTTGTGATGTTTTGTCTAGGATGTTCCCGATATGAAGACTCTCGTGCTCAAAGTTTGTCTTTTCTCCACTCGAGTTTCATGATCGTTGCTGATGGAAATCCGATATCGTAATCTTATCGACTAACGTTTATCTTTTAGCATACTTAATAAACGGCTTTTAGATTTTCGTTAATTCCCTTGCCTTTAAACATTGAGGACAATGTTTCGTTCTAGTCTGGGGTAGGGTAATCTTGATTTGATTTAACCACACTTGTTTATTTTTGTCGTGTATCGTCATGACCCCTGCTTTTCCTTAGAAAATGAAAAATTGTGCAAAAAATGAGAAAATTTAAAATTTTTCGTAAGCTTTTGCTAGTTTTATGATCAAAAGTTCTTGCTAGTCTCTTAGAAGTTACTTTAAATATGCTTTTCTTGACATAGTCTTTGCTAATTGCTTAGACAAGAGGCTATAAAATGCGATTCTAGCTCAAAAGGTCAAGAATTTGTAAGTCTCCCTAAGTGATTTTATATATGCTGACTTAAACAAGAATTTGCGAGTTTCTAATAAGTGACTTTAAAATGCGAGACTTTAGATTATTTTACTAAGCATTTGCTAAGTTAATATATGTTTTGACACCTTGTTGACTTTCATTGGTGAGAGTAGGAATAGAATTGACTTGACCGGGCGTGTTGAGCCCTAGCTTGTTCCTTAACCATAGATAATTTAATTATCGGCTAAGCATCCGCGGATCTCATTATTTGGGATTTTAAATTTGGAGATCGAGAAATGATAGAGTTACTTATGAGTCTAGATGCTAAGCGTGGAGTAGTTGGTTCTCTTTAGAGCCCATCAAGGTACTTATGGCTTTTTGTTCCCATAAAATTGTTTCACCCCATATTTGTCTAATAAATAATTAGAGATGTTGAGTTTTGGCGATAGTTAGTTCTTTATCTTCTTAAAAGAATCTTTGTTTTAAAAATTGGGTACATATCAAGGATCCGTAATAAATGAGCAATAAGTGATAAATGAAAAGTAATAAGTAAAGTTATGAGCTGCGGTATCGAGATCGGACCCTTGGATCTTTAGCCGGGATTGAGTGAGGTCTTAGTCTAGCCAACCGGGACCCTCATTTCATGAAGCCTATAGTCTTGGAATTACCCCGTGAAGTTCCGTAGTTCATAGCTCATATTAGTAAAAAGTATAAGTATAAAAAATGAAAAAAAAAAAAAAATGAAAATGAAAAAATTCAAAAGTATGAGTGAATAAAATTCCTTGATGTGGACCTCATTTTGGGACAATGGTTCTTGAGAGAAGATGGACAACTAATTATCGACTTAGCTTTGTATCTTTATCGAATAAAATTATCGAAACGAGAAATTTGAAGAAATTCATTTCTCAAAAAATAAAAATATAGAGGAAAATAGGAAAATGGGAACAAAAGGTAATTACATAAGTAACTTCCATGGGTAGTGTTAGCATCTAGAATCATATTTAACAATGATTTCGATTTTACGCTTAGTTTGGGACTTGTGAAAAATCGTGACGATGTATTCTATCCGTATGGTCACTTCACGTGTGTTGTGTTTCCTACTCCGTGATCCTAACGTGTCGTTTGAAAATGTTGGAGTTATTGATCGACATGAAAGTTCAACAAACCGTCACTCATAACCGAATGTGCTTAATCGTTATATCTATACATGTGAATTAAAAAGGTAAGCGGGCGTTTTAGAATTAAGGTTTTCTTAATCTCTTTTGAGGAATCTTTGCTACTTCTTCATAGGTTTAGTAGAAAGAGATTGAAATCCTTGGTTTTAGAAGCGTGAGTTGATTGCATTACGTGAGGGACACGACAATGGTCTCGTCTGGTATTTTGATACGTGCTAAAACACATATCATTTTTATCAAATATGACCCAAAATAACCAAGAAAGAGCCGCTTATTGCTAATATTTGATGGTTTCTTGAGTTTATGCATGTGCGGGTACGGATATGATGAAACAGACAAAAAGAAGCCAAAACCAAGAAAACCAAGCACGAGAGAAGAAGAGTGCAAAAGCCGATCTTGGATGTTATTTCGTGGATTTTGATGCTCAAAAGATCAAATTATGGAGTTCGGGACATGATTTGAGAGTTTATCACAATTTACCTTTCACTTTGTCATTTTGCACAAACAACCCTCAACTTTTCCATATTGTCACTTTACACCCTTCACTTTTCCACATTTACCATTTCACCCTCATGAAATCCATTTAACCAAATCCCGAAACATACCTTTACCATTTCATGAATCATACCTTTGGTCCTTGGTGGTTTCAATATTACATGAATGGTCCTTATGGTTGCTCATGGATTCAACACTAGTCCAAATCCAATCTATCTTGATCCATTAACAAACCCACGACCCAAAGTTATATCTTACCCGGTCCAAACCTTTACCCTTTACTATACCCGGTCAACACTTATTTTTACCCACCAGTCAACTCCCCCTATCACACTCCAAGTCAAATTATTATTAAAAACTACCCAAAACCCAACGCGCCTAAAAGGATAAATCCACCCATTTTCACTGCTTCACCATTTACCCACATGTTCCATCAAAATTAACCCCACTTAAGTGATGTTCTAGAAGACTCTGACACGTTGTCAGAGTGTGACGCAGTGGATCGCCAGCTTGGCAGAAGAAAGCATTGTGATTGGTCATAACACCTCATTCAAGTGATCCAAGGGTGGAGATGAGAATTGGTGATGTGGGATATGATCAATGGCCAGAATCAGTGATCCAGAATCTTCCCCAAGCTCAGCATCAGCTTATAAATAGCTCCCAAATCACAAGTCACAAACTGTCCAATTTCTTATGCTTTAGAGAGATTTTGACCATTTATTTCTGTCATTGCTCTTAAATCTTTTAGTAGTTGTAATTTCATTTTAAAGTTGTAAGCAATCTTTTGTTAATGCAAATTTACTTTTCAGTTTGTTACATGAATTTCTGCCATTGCTCTTTTGATTGTTAATCTGGTTTTAAAGCTTGTGTTATCAGTTGTTAAGACTCACAGAAGCTTATCTAAGCTTCTGAGATTTTGAAGTTTCTCAGATCTTGTTCTCAATTTCAAGTTTTCTCAAAAAGTCAGAAATAGTCAACGTTTGTCAAACTTCCAAAGTCAAAAATGTTTTCTGTTTAATTCCTGTTCTTAATTGTTGTTTGAGTTAAACTTCAGTTTGTTTATCAGTCTCATAGTAGTTTATCCTGATTTCGTTCCATTTAGAGTTTAAATTTGCATATTATAGCATTAAGGGGTGTTTGGATGATGTTAAATTTCTGAGTTTTTGTTTAATACTTAAGTAGAATTTGATGCAAGTCATTCCATAAATCTGTTGTGATGATTTTTCAACCATAGTTTTAAGTTTATCAAGTATGATTTGTATTTTCCAAGTTTTGCTTAAAATGTTTTCAATTCATTTGTTCCTCATCCAAACGACCTTGGTTAATAGCATTTTATGATAATTGCGCTTGTTATTAAAATTCTAAAATTAAAAATCACAAGTTTGATAGTTGGTTTAGTTTTTCACAAAGGAGAAAATTCAAAAAATCGTTGATCGCTTTTCTAGAAGCTCAAAGTAGGTGGTTAGCGTTGTTTACATCACATGCATTAGATCTTCTCTCGTCTCCTAAATGTTTTATTTCAAGTATGTTTTTCTCCTTATTCTCTTGAATTAGTTGCTAGAATTTTTGTTCTCTAAGTAGTCACTAGTATGCATTCTATATAATTTGATTAAGATTTCCCTTAGAAGCTTGTTCCCTTAGTTTATTTTTAGCTTGCACAGGACTGTTGCCACAACAGACATAGTAATGCATTGATTGATTTGCTCTTTGGTGTAGAAGTTATCTAGGATCAGTTAAGGTAGCCTAGATGTAGGATTAGCTATTTTAGATTATATTTCAGCTTATCCGAGTGCTTAATTAGCTCTGCAACAAGCCCCCTTCATACCGTTACGCTCCATTGTTCTGTCGCACACGTTACCTTTTTGCTCAAACGGCTTCCACTTTTATATTTTTCATTCACTCACTTTAAGTCCAATTCAGTTGAAATTCGGATTTAGACACTTTGGTTGGTAGTGGTTTCATGGTGATTTTAGTTTATTTTGTGATTTTTATAAGTCGCTTAACAAGGGCTTAAAGTAGCCACTTAGGGTAGTTTGGCATTAGATAGTTTAGATTTGATTTAGAGCTTAAATGCCTCTTGCTTGAGCTTATTTGACCCAAATCACTTGCGAGCTTAGTTTTGGTTAGTTTAGGGTAGTTAGAACTTGTGGTATCATTCTAGTAGCTTTTAGCTTATTTCCATTAAGCTCTTCATAGCGCTTCTAGCCCAAATCATAGTTCCTTATCTCCACATTGGTTTCTCATTATTTTTCCCTAGTTCTCTATATAATTTTATAGTAATCGGAAGTTTTCTTTTTTTTTTTTACTGTTCATTTGCTATTTTTCTGCATTTTATGTCATTTTCTAGCATTTTTAATTAGCATTTAATCCAAATAATTCATAAAAAGTTTATAAAAATACAATTTCAATTTTCTTAGGTTTAGAATATTCAAAAAATCATAAAAAGTATTTTTCCATATTTTTATTAGATTAAATAGTATTTTCTAGCATTTTATTTAGATTTAAATAGTTTAAAATTCATAATAAATAGAAAAAAGTAAAAAAAATGTGATTCAAGTTCAAAATTATTTTAGTTAAATTTGATTTTGAAAAGTAGTTTTGTAATTTTCTTGCATATTTTCCTAATTTTAGTATTTTAAGTCTATTTTAAATGTCTTAAATTAGTTTTTAATTCCAAATAAATCAATAAAATCCAAAAAAATATTTTTAATTCACAAATAAATTTCAAATATCATTCTTAGTCAGAGAAAATAGAATTTCATTTTAAGAGTTTAAATTAGCATAGTTGCATTTAATTCGCTTTCTTTAATTACGTTTTATGCTTTTAGTTTAAATTTTAAGTAATTAGTTGTTTTCCTTATCTAAATCATAGATTTAGTTGTTATAATTGCTTTCCTTTATATTTCTTTGCATTGTAGATTAGAAAACCCAAAATTCCTTATTTTCCATTCAAATCCCGAATCGCGACGTGAGTTGTCAAACTCCATTCATCCCTCGTTGGGAAAACGACCCGGGGAAAATACATACCTTTGTATTTCTTCGGAAAAAAAATATCTTGTGTACGAAAACGATCAAATCATTAAGCATTTCAAAACAAAACGCAATCCGTAAACAATGGCATATTCATAAATAAAGTACAATCATGATTGACGACTATAACATACATACAACCAAAGAAACGTGTATCATTCCCATGGTTCGGCTGGATACAAATTTGCAGATTTTACCATTTCTTCCGCATAAAAGATTATTAAAATTATTAAAAGTGTCAGATTTCACATATTTGAACTCGAATACCTCCAAATAACACAAACACCAAATAATCTTTTACAAAACTTGAACATGTGTTTAAAATTCACACTAACACCAATTATCATAACGGGAAAACTATTAGTTATAAATAACACAATTTCAAACAATGATGAAACTTTAAATCACCAATTGCATAAGGACATCACCTAACATTAATAATCACATGTTTTACCTCGTCATCTTGTTTTTCATGTTTTGTGCCAGTATAACGTAAAAGGTATCTAAGTCCATATTCTCTACCAACAATGTAATGAAAAAAGTAGAAGAAATGCAAGATCCGAACACACAATTATGCACATAAATCCTCCTCTTAATAAGTACATAAGTATTGTGGACAATGCAAAAATATATGAGAGAAAAATAAAAAGGTTCTAACTGGAGATTGCAGCTCTAAGTAAATGACTACATAAGTATCATGAGCAACATTGAGCTTTCGAGAATGTATCTTCATGTGAGTTGCTGCTTAACTGAAGCACCCTTACCTAAATGCATATACAAAAACCAAACAACTTTTTAGCGAACCACAGAAAAAAGGGAATATTGATCAACTCATTAAACAACATTTGATGAAATACACACAACTTACACGGTTGAGCACTTGTACTTGTGCAAGCGTGTATCACTTTCCAAATTTCTACCTTTTCAAGTCTATGTAGAACATCGTAACATAAATGAAATACAGAGTACAAACAATGTAAAACAACATTTCCTAGTCATTGCTACTTGGTAAATGGACGTTTGTATATTGTGAAAAAGAAAACCATGTGTTGCCTTCGACCCACCTTGATAATTTGAAGCTATAAGATAATCAAAGTTCGATTGACATGTCATAAGTAAAATACTTCATAAAGTGATTCGGCTTGCAAGAAAAAAGGGCTTATTTGTGCGAAATACACTATGTTTTACGCAAGTCCCTATATGTCTTATATTCACCGGGTATAATCCCTTTTACCAAAAAAAAATCCCTATATGTCTTTATAAAAAAAATTGTATGCATCTAACTTTAAAAATTATCTACTCGAGATGCTCATGCATGACTTATAATTAATTGTAGTTAAGAATTATTTAAGAAGTTTTTTAGATGGGACGGTGGTACTCCGGACGATTAAGAGCTTCAAAAGTTGGAATTGCTATTTCAAATTCTGTTTAAATACATATCAGGTCCAATAGTCCAATAACTTGAAGCTGATGCACATTTTAGACTCAGTACTTTTATAAAACACCTGAAGTACAAAAACAGAGCCTCCAAAGTGACGTTGTTGCACAAACTCAAGAGAAGTATAACAATTAATCAGTTATCCAATACCATGAAGCAAAGTGATAACAATAATTTCAAGTTATATATACTTGGTAGCCCCAATCAAATGAGCCAACTTCATTTTGAATTCAAACTGCCAATGACTAATTTGATCAAAAAAAAAAAAAAAACAAAAACAAAAAAACTTCTATTCATATGGTAAAAAGTCTTGAAAACGTCTAGTTGAAAAAATATTTTAGCTCCCCATATACTAAACATTGTTCGACTGATACCTTGGCTTTGATCTATAACAAATCAGCACAATACCTACATAAAAATGAGAGTAACTTTACTAAAAGAAAATAACTCTTACGAAAAACAAATTATCATAAAAGTGTTCAACAATGAAGAAAACACTAAAAGCATGGAACCATTTAGTTGTGAATGGTTAAATTGTAACCTGAACATCACATAATGTATTTCAAGCATAAAAAACAATCAAGCAATCTTCCATTTACTCATGTTATTCAATCATATCATCATTCCCTCCTTTAAAAGCTTACTCTTCTACATCTACCATCTTTGCGATCTCGTCTTTTTAATCTTTACATTCATGAATTCTTCAAGGTATATACTTTTTGTTATAGTTTTGAGCTAAATCAAGAAAACATGATTTATTTATTTTTTCAATTCATTATAAAGTGCTGCATAATAAATGATCTCAGAGACAATAGTCATTAGTATAAGTACACTTTTGTAATCGACTTGCATTTTACCTTCATACATATCATAGCCAAGTGACTACTCAACTAAATAGTTTGAAACAGGTAGTTTCTCGTTGGGATTTCTCATTACAACTTGACTTTCAATGGTAAAATGGTGTCGAAAACTCATCTAATCAATACATTAATTGGTTGCAATGAAGTGAAATAAACTATTGAAAATCAATATATTGGCTCACACTTGGTATCACCAAGTCGAAAAATAACTCCAACTTGTCTTAAAATTCAGTTAACAAAACAGAGGAAAAAAGTTCATGCTTCCTTGATTTAAGCTCAAGTCCATAACAAAAGTCACTTTGTTCAAGTTTCATATGTGATGATAATGCGCGCTCATCGATATTGGACACATGAAAAAAATAGATACACATACATTTTTGAAAGAATTTTTTTCCACTTAGGCATTTTATGAAACACTTGGTGTTCATCAAACAAACATCACATTCATCATTACATCACTTGATAAGTAAATAAACTTTAAAAGGGATTAACTGGGTTTGACATGATGTACAAAGAACATTATCTTACCATCATCGATGAGCGCGCATTATCATCACATATGTTGTATAGGACTCTAGAACGCTGCCTTATTCAGTTATTTGAAGATGGAAAGTCACAAACCAGAAGTGTTATGTTAAATGAAATTTCTTTTAATTTCGATTTGAAGAAAACCAAAATGAAGATGAAAGAAAATGGAGATGCATATGTATGTTTTAGCTAAATCAGTTCAATTTTAAGTTTTTAACTTTAGAGTAATTAGAGTGTAAAATAAGGCACCTCACACTTTCACCAATCAAAATGTGCAGGCGTGTTTTCAATTGCATTTCAAAATTTGTAGACTTTCAAAGCACGCAAAAAATGTTTTGTTTTCAAGAAGCTTTATGATGTAGTATTACATACGGGTTATTTATGTATTAAAAAAATAAATCTACTTTATATATATTACATCATCATTTCATAATTTTTAATAGATTAACAAATAGAAATTGCCCACCTAGTAGAAGATGACGGTAGCAAAAGCCTTGTTTTAATAGTATTAAATAGATAGCATTTTTTCGATTTACATAACTAGTTATAGATCTAGGTTTCTTTTTTAATTGCAAAACCAATTCTTTATAAAACTATGTTTTGTAAATCTAGGTGTCATAACATTGTTATGCATAACTCGTTGGACTCTGTTTAGGAGCTCCGTAAATGCGAAAGAAATAAAAACATATTGATTTTCAATGCACACTTTCTCGTGTTTTGCCACTTTGTACGAGGCGGCTTTCAAAGCAGCTTGTCCTACTGTAAAACCCCGGCTACTCAAACTCACGAGAGGAGAAACCCCTGTTAGATCACACATGCATGTTTCACTCCAACCCATCCAAACATCAAAACGTCTGCCGGTCTGAGTGTGGATCTTCCATCCAACGGGTCAGTCAAAAAATTCACAAGTACTTCTTTCTTAGCGGAGATCCCAAAGACGCCTACAAACGCCAAAAGGACATCC